>CM040118.1:76909544-77479544 GCA_022559845.1 Amorphophallus konjac | reverse complement strand
CCATCGTAATGATGCGTGTGTCCAGTTATTCGGGCTCTCCGTGGTTCCTTTGTTATTTCGGCAAAGCTGCTTCATTGGTGTTTATTCCGTTTATATGTTGTTTCCTTTTGCATTATTACCTTTTTTATTATCATTATTATATTAATTCTGGTGAAAATTCGACAGCATTTCCCCTTGACCCAAGAGCTGGGGGGGTGCAAGGGGTACACGCCCACAAGGAGTGACGTGACCCAACAAGTCAAGGTGTGTGCATATGCAGCAATGCCTTCAAGAAAATCCCCGAAAAGCTCAGAAATCAGCAAATGGGAAACACTGGGTAAACCACGGCGCTGACGGTCAAACACGAGGCAGGGCTCTCACTGACTCCGGAGAAAGTGAATAGTCAATGGACAAGTGAAATATGCCCGTCGGATCATAGGCAAAGGGTGCACCGGATGAGCGGTGAATGGGAGCTCACCAGGCTAAAGACAAGTTGTTGGTGCACCGGGTAGGGGACAGGTTAGGTCTGCTGGGTGGAGGTGAGCTAAGGGTGTGTCGGGTAGAGGGGCAGGTTGGGTGCGCCGGGTAACGGCTGGTTGGGTTGTGCCAGATGGAGAGTAGGTTGGGGTGCGCCAGGTAGAGGATGCATTGGAGGTGCACCGGTTGGAAGGCATGCAGGTGCACCGGGTGGAGGGAGCTTGGGAGTGCGCCAGGTGAAAGATGGCTACGGCGTGTCGGGTGAAGGAGGTTGGGCTGAAGTGCACCAGGTAAAAGGCAGGTTGGGTGCGCCGGGTAAAGGTGAGTCAAGACTGTGCCAGGTCAAGGGGCAGCTTGGGTGCACCGGGCAAGAGCAGACTAAAGTGTGCCGGGCCGAGCGGGCTATGGCAACAACTATGTCATACTTTTATTTTGTTTATCAGTTTCAATCCTGGCGGAATTTCGAGAGCATCACCCCCGGACCCGGGATAATCGGGGAATAACGCGGGTGCACGTCCACAAGGAGTGACGGCCCCAAAGATTTATGATGCACCCGGAGGCGGCAACGCCGGAGACGAGCACAGTAAAACACGATGCAAACCAGCTGTGAAGAAGGGGGGTTTGGAGCATGAGTCGTGTAGAGCTCAAACGTAGAGAGAGAGAGAGAAGCCACTAAGCTACCCTACGAGGGAGGAATGGCCAACGGAGTGAAACACCTAAGGGAAGCTGTGGTACTTAGAGGTAGACGATGGGGAGCCATGAAGAAAGTAAAATAGCAAGAAATGCAGACATAGAAGAAATATTTGTAGGAAGACATTGAAAATGTTTGCAAGCTTTTCGTCTATTCCCCATAAAAAGGGGAAATACATGGGCTAATACATCACAAAGAGGAAAAAGAGCAGGGAAAGAAAATGGAAACACAAACAGGAAAATGGAGCACTGGCTCCTTCCCTCAATCTACACCTCTTCTCTCTCACTTCACTCACCCTTTCTCTCTTCTTCTCTTCTATCTTCTCTCTTCACTCATGTGATGGTCGGAGCAGCCGGGGGGAGCAGGAAAGCGAGAGAGCCAGCTCCTGGGTCCTCTCCTCTTTTTTTTCTTTTCTTAATGGTGACCGACTTTTATAGAGCCGCTGCCGGTGACGTTTGTTTACGGTGGAAGTCAATCGGAGGATTGACCCCCCGTCTTGTCTTCCTACAGAACCCTTCTTGCTTGCCTGGACGAGGCATCGACAGCTGAGAAAACCCCAGCTGGTTCGACGTGATTTCGCTACGTGCCAAGGGCCACAGGTAGTAACAACTGGATTTGCTGTCGTTGGCACCGGTCCAATGGTTGCAATGTGTCACTGGGTGGAGGAGAAAAGCTCTGCATCAGGTGGAAGGCTTGACAGCCTCACCGGGTGAAGAAGAAAAAGCCCTGCACAGAGTGGAAGGCTTGGCAAGTGCACCGGTTTGCATTGATGCAAGGGTGCATCGTTTCAAGGGGCTGGGTGGTGCACCGGATGGAGCCATGGTGGGGTGCACCGGCTGGAGGCCATGACTAGTGCACCGTGGGAGAGGTGGCAGGGTGCACCAGTTGAAGACCATGACTAGTGCACCGGTTGAGCTTGTTGGATCTCCAGTTTTGATGATGACACACTATGAATCATGTTAGTGATAAAGTGCTTGAGTCATTCTGTCAAACTATCTGCATACATGAGCATTCTTAGTGGTCATAAGGTCGATGCTAGCTTAATGTTGCATGTTCATAAGGTCAGTGATAGCATGGTCTTAATTTCCATAAGGTCAATGCATGCTTCAGACATTCATGAGTAAGGACGATGTTAGTAACATCCTGCATTAAGTCAGGTCGATGCTAATTGCATCTTCCATCAAGTCAGGTCAATGCCAGCTGCGTCTTTCACCAAGTAAGGTCGGTGCTAGTACCCTCTCATGCATATTCAAGGTCGGTGTTAGTGGCATCCCACGCATACTTAAGGTCGGTGCTAGAAGCATCTCACACATACTTAAGGTCGGTGCTAATTGCATCACTCATGTAGTGAGGTCGGTGCTACTTGCCATGTTTACTAAGTAAGGTCGGTGCTAGTTACCCTGTCTACATAATCAGGTCGATGCAAGTTACCTTGTCAGCATATAGAGTTATATATAAGGTCGGTGCAATTCATTGTCTCATGCATATTGTGTATCGCACATGACTAAGGTCGGTGCATGTTTTCACTAGTAACATATCAGGTCTGTGCACGTTTTGCATCAAACATATATAAGGTCGGTGCATGTTTTGCTGAATGCATGCAATGGTCGGTGCTATCCTGTTTTATTCATGAACTAAGGTTGACGTTAGTATGTTCTAAGGTCGATGTTAGTATGCAGAGTCTTGCATCTGAAGTCTGTGCTATGTCGAATAGCTCATTAACAAAGGTCAATGCAAGGTTTCTTATCTTCTGCACAAGGTCAAGGTCTAGGTCGATGCCATTGGTGTTGTCATGCTAAAATTTACAGAATCCTCAATGTGTTCTGTCTGCTTGAACTAAGTCATACCCTAAGCATCTGAATAAGACCTATTCATGACCATCAATTATTTTTCTCTCTCTACAACATGTTTGCATAATTAAGTCAAATACATTGTGATTGCTTCAATATGCCTGCAAGGTGTTTGACAAAAGGTCTTTATTGGATATGCAGGATCTTAAGTTCGCACGTGACTCAATAAGTAGCGCGTGATCCCATGATGCATCGTTGACTGCGATTCCGTCAAATGGCCAGCAATCTTCTGACACGTGGACTGCCAGCAAGGATAAGTTGCTTGGAAAATGAGCAGGAAAGTGCCATCCACGCGCCCTCTATCTCCCATCTATAAATAAAAGATTTTCACCTAAAAATAAAGAAAGATAGACATACCAGAAGAAAAAAGAAGAAATTCATAGGGAGACATCGTGAAGAAGAGAGCATCTGATAGGGAGAGATCCAGAGAGTGAAAAGAAGGAAAGAGGAAGGAGAGAAGAAATTGCAGAAAGCAGAGTGTCGTTCGAAGAAGAGTGAAAAGTAGAATTGAAGCCATTTGTCATGATCACTAGATCAGATCTAGTGTCGTTATGCTCTGTGAATAGCTACATTGTGCTTAGAGTCTTATCTAATTTCTATCTTTCAACTTTATTATTTTCTTTCATTCAAACCTTATTCTAAGCTGTGTATCAGCGGATGTTGGAAAGCTGTGAGGCCCAGCGGCAGAGGTGGATTCCTCTGGATAGCTAAGCTGTAATGCCCAGCAGTAGGCGAAGCTGTAATGCCCAGGGGTTGGCAAGCTGTGTGGCCCAGCTGACGTAAGCTATGATGCGTAGTGGTTTGTAGGCAAGTTGTGATGCCCAGCGGTTTCAAGCTGTGTGTCAGCAGTAATCCACACTCTGGGTTGAGTGTGGGGTAGATGTAGGTCTGGAGGACCGAACCACCTAAAAGTTTTGGTGTTGTGTGATTGGTTCTTCTAATGTCTGCATCTTTTGGTTGCTATAAGAATTGCTTCCGCCAGCATAGTTGTTTAACAGTTTGTTAAACTAATATGCATGATATGTGTTCGATTGCTAGTCTATGCAATTGAATCTTCTTATTTCAGATATGTTAGCACTTTGCTAGATTAGTTCTCCAGGTTTTTAAATTGGTCAAAATTTGCAGAGATCCATTCACCCCCCTCTGGATCCTCTATTATACCGATTCACATCGCCTTAACTCTTGCCATCTGAGTAGTTGCACCGTGCATTGATTCTAACACTTGGTATCAGAGCTGGAATCTGCAACAGAAGGTCCAACGACCTGCAGATCAGATCCTGCCTCATTTGTGGTGCAATTTGCTTTCATCTCTTTCATTGTCGTCTTCGATCTGATTTTGTTTGCAATGGTTGAAATTCCTCAGTTTACTAGTTTTGAGTATTATGGCTGGTTTGGGAAATTTAGAGACTACATTATTTCTGTTGATCCTAATTTGTGGATACTTATTGCACTTATTCCATATGATGTTCCAGAGGATAAATCCCAATGGAACTCTTCAGATAGACTAAAGTTTTCTGAGAATCAAAAGGCTCTGGAACTAACGAGAAGGGCGATAAATGCTGACCAATTTCCTTTCATTTCCGAGTGCAAGAGTGCTACTAAAATTATCAACATGATAGCAGCCAGCAAATGTGAAGATGTAGTGAAGTGCCTCATGGTCGGAGATCATAGCAGCGATCAGATGGAAGATTCATCTTCACAGGTAAATTCTGAAACCGATAATTTTAGTTTTGAAGATCTCGTTGTATTGCATGAACATTTGATTGAAAAATATGAGAAAGTAAAGTCTGAAAAGAAAAAGCTAAGAAGAGAAATGATCTCTGAAGTTACATGTTTAAAAGCAGAGAATGAAAACCTAAAATCAGCCATGAAAAAGAGAGAAGGTTCTTGTGGGAAACTGAAATTGGAAAATGAAGATATGAAATAATAGAATAAAAAGTGGATGGTCTTCAATATAGTCTTGTCAGAAAGATTGCTTTGTCTTTGAAAAGGGAAAATCAGTTTTGAAAAAAATAGAAGCAAACAATGAACTGAAACTTAAACATGAAATAGAAACTTTGAAAAGTCTGAATGATGTACTGCATGAACAAGTAATTTCCTGTGAAAATGACATTGCGAGTTATGAGATTAGCATTGCTTCTTTGCAAACTGAAATTGAAGATCTGAAAAATTCTTTGGCAAAATTTGTTAAAGGGAAAGATAATTTGAATAAACTTCTTGACTTGAATGTAAATTTTCAGAAAGAGGGTATGGGCTATAGTCCAGCTAATAAGAAAGTTGATGGCAAGAAGAATCCAACCGTGTTTGTAAAAAGCTCAGAACAAGAAAACCCTCTGGTTCATCTATTTTTCATTTTATTGCTCAGAAATCAAAAAATTCAATTAAAAATCTGAAAAAGGTTGAAAATAGAAAAAGAAGAACAAGGTTCCTCCTGTGAATGTTTTTGACACTTCTGGACATATCATGAACAAACCTGTCACCAAATTGCATGCACATAATAAAAAGACTGCATGTCACTATCGTGGTAGAATAGGACATGTTATGGATGATTGTGAGATCTTGAGAATTAATGACATGAATGCTTGCAAAAATATGAATGTTGTTAAAAATAGTCATGTGCAAAAACATCTTAAAAATGTTTCTGGTGCATGTCTTTATTGTGATAGAAAAGGCTACCACATGCATGACTGTAAGTTGATGAGTCAAGATGATCAAATGTTTAAGAAAATTCACACTAAAAACAGTCATGTGAGTAGTTATGTAAGAAAACATGAACTTCAGAAGATTACATGTTTCAAATGTGGAAAATTTGGACATATTGCATCTGAATGCTGGTTTGCTAAGAAAAATAAAATTTGTTCTGGTTATATGAAACCACCTGCATTTAGAGATAATCATGTCAAAAATAAAATTACTTTCATGCGTAGTCATTTTAATTGCAAAAACTGTGGAAAACAAGGACACTCTAGTTCTGAATGTTTTTGGATGAATAAATGGAATTTTTGGAGTACACCTGTCAGAAGTGTAACTCAACTAACTGGACCCAAGCATCCTTGGGCTCCAAGATTGTCAAAATAAAGCTTTGATTGCAGGTGTGCCTTGATGAATTAAATAAAAAGACGCTCAATAAAATTAGGGCACAAAAGGTCAGTTAAACCCTAATTTTCAATTTTCTTTACTGAAGTTGCTTGAATAATTCTCTGTGTGGAATAATGCATGTTGTTTGGAATAATTTGATGATTGATACCATCTTATTATGTGTAATACATGATGATTACCTGCTTCATGCAAATTTCACATGAGATCTCTCATACTAAATGGTCATTCATAATTAGTCATTTATGGTTCAATGCACATTCATGCATGGCCCTAAGGTATATCAAATGATCCGCTGGGAGAAGGGCAGGTCATGCCTGTTTGGAGACCCACATCATGCGTAGAGGATGAATCTCCGCCAGGTACCAAGGGTCAATTTGCATATAGAAATAAATATGCATTCTGCATTCATTTAGGTGCATGTCTGTGTACATTGTGAAAAATGTCGGCTGGTTGATATTCATGCACATAGTGAGGAGGAGCTAAGTTATTTGTCAGAAATCTTGGACAATTTGAAATTGTCTGAACTTGATGTTAATCTGAAATTGCTGCTTACTGTGAGATGGTGCCTAGTGAAGGATGTTTGTGATATATTCTTGGTGTGAGAAAACTGAAAAGTTCTGACCTCTGCTATAAGGTTACTTTTTGACTGTTGTTTGAACTAATGAATTGCTGAACATATCAGATTTTAAAAGTGTGTTACTACTGTTAGTTATGTTCCTCTACTGATCTGTCAGAGAATGAGTTCAGGTTGTTTGAGACTGTGGATAATCACTCAATATGGTAGGTCAATTATGCTAGAGGGTCTCATTTTCTGCAGTGTATAAGATGCTAGTTGGAATGGATCTGATTTTATGGAAATCTGTCATCAGTGCCTTCTAAGACTCTTGTGGCCATTCCTTCATATTCATTTCTGCATCCAGTTGTGGACACACTTTTCGCTCGTCGGCCCCGTCGCCGGGACGTTGGGTGGTCTATTGGGTGCGTGGGCGTGCCAGTCACCGAAGTGACAATTTATTCGGGCTCCGAAGAGCCCGTGGTGCGCTCGATCTGACTTCGTCAGACGATTGTGTGGTTCGTGTCGGGACCAAATCCCGTCGCGCCGTAAAGGTCACGACGTCATTTACATCCCCCATACGAGGGAATACCCTTGACTAATTGCCAAAATTAGGGGCCCCGCGGCCAAAAAGAATAATACTAATTGCGAGAGAGAGAGGTAGGGATAGATCACACTGGGGGTTGTATTCAGACCACAAACCGTCGGCCATGTCGGTCACTCGTAGACCTTTTCATTTTCGGACACAGGTCCGTGATGGAAACGCGACGGGAAAATCGGGACGAATCCGTTCAAATGTATGCCGAGTATACGGCAATTTTGATGATGACTCGGAAGGCGTCCGGAACGAGAAACAAATCCGGTCCGATTAAGATGTCGTCCCGAGGTTAGGTCAGAGTCTGGCCGTATCGGGATACTTCCCAAGGCTCAGGTTCGACTTGAAAGGGCGGCGTTGTTGTTCCTTTCGCATTGGGTCCCGGGGAGAGATGGGACTGCAGTGTGGACCCTAGCATCTTTTATCTGGGGTTTTCCTTAGTTATGTGTTCTGATCTCTGTCTTGCTGTTTATTACTTATTTGCGCCTTTTGTTCCGGATGATTTCTCTTTTTTTATTCATCATTATTATTATTATTTTCTTACCCCCTCCCTGCACAATCGGAGTTCATTAATTAGCATAATTTTCATTAATTCATTTGCCATTGATGTTGTTATTATCATGTTATGCATAGATGGATGTGTATTTATATGTATAGTGTACCGGCGAAGGGGGATAGGGCGTACCGCTGAGGAAAGGAGTGTGCCACTGGGTGCTTCAAGGGGTGTGCCACTAGGTCACAAGAGTGTACCGCTGAGGGCTGAAAAGGGCGCACCGCTGGAGGCTAAAAGGGGTGTGCCGCTGAGGGTAACAAGGGCGTACCGCTGAAGGCCAAAAGGGGTGTACCGCTGGAGGCCAAAAGGGGTGTACCGCTGAGGGTAACAAGGGTGTACCGCTGGGGCTAAAGAAAAGAGTGTAACGCTGGGGGGACTGAAAGCGTGCCGCTGGAGGTTGGGAGAGGGGTGTACCGCTGAAGGTTGCCTGGGGTGTGCTGCTGAAGACGGGGGGATGGTTGTGCCGCTGGAGGGGGATGAGAGTGTGCCGCTAGGGGTAAGCAAGGGGTGTACCGCTGAAGGTTGATTGGAGTGTGCCGCTGGGGGACCAACGGAGCGTGCCGGTGAAGGTTGGAACAGGCGTGACAAAGGTGCATTCCTCTGTTATTTGTTTTAAGGCTTTTCTTTTCTTCTTATCTTAATTTCTATGTAGTTTTATATAAGCTTCTCCTTGTCCTTGCTTTATTCCGTTCGGCCTCTTCTCGTAGATCGGACGTTCGGGCTGTCAGGTTATTAATTGGTCCAGTTCTCATCATGGTGCCGGCAACGGCTTAATCAATTGGAAGGTTCCATCATTAATCGTTCCATGCGTTTGTTGCTTCCTTGTGCCTTTTTAATATATTTATCATTTTCTGACAAAAATTCGGCAGCATCTCCCCTTGACCCGGGCGTAAGGGAGATAAAGGGAACGCGCCCACACGGAGTGGCGGAACCCAACAACTGGAGGTGGGCACCTGGAGGCAGCAACACCTTTATAAAACCTCAGAAAACACTGGGAAAAATCGTGAACGGAAGACTTGTAATATTGGACAGAATGGGCTGGGGGTTGGCGGCTAAGGGTGTACCGCTGAGGCACCAGGGGAAGGTGTACCGCTGGGGTCCAGAAAGTGTGCCGCTGAGGGCCTAAAAGGTGTGCCGCTGAGGACCAAAAGGGTGTACCGGCCAAGGGCCAACGGTGTTTGCCGCTGAGGGCCAAAAGGTGTGTACCGGCCAAGGGCCTCAAAGGCGGGCCGGGGAAGAACCCACAGGTGGGTTGCTGGTGGATGGATGTTCAAGAGGAGAAGGAGGGTTGAAGGCCACGAGGGGCTGCTGGTAGCGGTGTATTCACGAAGAGAAGGAGGGCCTCCCTCCCCTCAAGCCGACGGGTATGACTGATGGCCGTAGAGAAGGGCAAAGAGCCCCTGAAACTAAAGATCATATGGGAAGAACTACGCCACTACCGAGACTCCAAAACAAGTACGCCGGAGAAGTGGAGAAGGTGAACAACACACCATGCGCCATGCAGACTGACATAAATTAACAGGGGTAATAAGAAACCCACGAGGGGTGATTTTCATTCATGCACGAAAAGGAACGACCACAATCGGCCGTCTACCTCGCAAAACATACAGACAGAAGAAAGGAAAGAACCATGAAGATGGAGGAGGAGGGAAGAAAATGGGGGGGGGGGAGCGATGAGGCCGAACAGGGGTGACCACTCCCTACCCCTTTCCCCACTCCCTTCCTTACATCACGCTCACATCTCCTCCCTCTCCCCCTATTCCTTACTCTTTTCTCTCGGCGATCGTCGGAGGAGACCCCAAGGCGAACCCTTTCTTCTTCTTCTTCTTCTGCTCTCTGCCTGTCGGTCTCCGTCTGTCTTCCTTGTTCTCTTCCCCTTTTTTTTGTCTGTGTCGAAGCGGGAGTCATTTATACTCCCAGCAGCCGGAGCCTTCGAGCAGGGCCGTCGAAGGCGGGAAGCAACTCGTGATGATGGGGTTTGACTCCCCCTGTCCTGGCTGTCAGTGGAGTAGCCTGCGTGGCCCAACGATCGGCTGACACCTCGGACGGCTCACTGCGCACCAAGGATATGTAGGGCATGGGCTTCACGTCATCCCCCGCCGTTGAAAAAGCCTTCACGCTGTGCCGTTGACGGGCTGCACAAGCGTGCCGTAGGAGGGCCAAAAGGCGTGCCGCTGGGGCACAAAACGGGCATGCCGTCGAAGGCCCAGTAGGGTGTGCCGCTGAAGCCCATGGGGGCGTGCCGCTGGAGACCATGGGGGCTGTGCCGCTGAAGCCCAAGGGGGCTGTGCCGTTGAAGCCCATGGGGGCGTGCCGCTGGAGACCTCCAAGGGGCCCCCCAAGGGGGTGTGCCGCTGAAGACCCCCCCAAGGGGGTGTGCCGCTGAAGGCCATGGGGCCGTGCCGCTGAAGCCCTTGGGCTGGGCGTGCCGCTGAGGGGCTCTGGGGTTGTGCCGCTGAAGCCCATGGGGGCTGGGCATGCCACTGAAGCCCTTGGGGCCGTGCCGCTGAAGCCCATAGGGGCGTGCCGCTGAAGCCCTTGGGGCCGTGCCGCTGAAGCCCATAGGGGCGTGTTTCTGGGGCCCGTTCCGAGCCCGTTGCTAGCACGAGTCGTGGCCTGTTTGATTTCCTTTGAGGCCCATGATTCGTGGTTCCCAGGAGTTGACCTCTCTTTGCTGTCGTGACTCCGGGGACAACCTCATGGCAGCATGCATATTTGGAGAGCCCCGGTGATCAGTCTCTCCGGGGCTTCTTCACTCGACGCCGTTGTTGATGCTGGGCCGAGTGGGATATCGTGGGTGTGTGATTTTTGGTGTCCACAAATGCCCCCCACCCACGGGCAGCGCAGGCGAAGGATGAGTCGGGCGATGCCCGCGGGTGTACTCATCTCTTTTCTCTTTGCCGGTGCCGGCAGGGTGTTGGGAGCTGGCCTGGTTTGTTGATCTCTTTGTCTCTTCGTCAGTGTCGACAGGGTGTCGGGAACTGGCCTGGTTTGTTGATCTCTTTGTCTCTTCGTCAGTGTCGACAGGGTGTCGAGAGCTGACCTGGTTTGTTATCTCTTTGTCTCTTCGTCAGTGCCGATAGGGTGTCGGGAGCTGACCTGGTTTGTTGTCTCTTTGTCTCTTCGTCAGTGCCGATAGGGTGTCGGGAGCTGACCTGGTTTGTTGATCTCTTGGTCTCTTCGTCAGTGCCGACAGGGTGTCGGGAACTGACCTGGTTTGTTATCTTTTGGTCTCTTCGTCAGTGCCGACATGATGTCGGGAGATGACCTGGTTTGTTGTCTCTTGGTCTCTTCGTCAGTGCCGACAGGATGTCGGGAGCTGAGCTGGTTTGTTGATCTCTTGGTCTCTTCGTCAGCGCTGACAGGGTGTCGAGAGCTGACCTGGCTTGTTGATCTCTTTGTCTCTTTGTCTCTTCGTCAGTGCCGACAAGGTGTCGGGAGCTGACCTGGTTTGTTGATCTCTTGGTCTCTTCGTCAGTGCCGACAGGATGTCGGGAATTGACCTGGTTTGTTGATCTCTTGGTCTCTTCGTCAGCGCCGACAGGGTGTCGGGAGCTGACCTGGCTTGTTGATCTCTTTGTCTCTTTGTCTCTTCGTCAGTGCCGACAAGGTGTCGGGAGCTGACCTGGTTTGTTGATCTCTTGGTCTCTTCGTCAGTGCCGACAGGATGTCAGGAACTGACCTGGTTGGTTGTCTCTTGGTCTCTTCGTCAGTGCCGACAGGATGTCGGGAACTGACCTGGTTTGTTGTCTCTTGGTCTCTTCGTCAGTGCCGACAGGGTGTCGGGAACTGACCTGGTTTATTGTCTCTTTGTCTCTTCGTCAGTGCCGAAAGGGTGTCGGGAGCTGACCTGGTTTGTTGATCTCTTTGTCTCTTTTCTTTCTCTCTCTCTCTCTTTTTGAACCACATTATCGATACAAGCGCCCTTTCGGGTTTTCACCGATACCGGCCCCCTCTTGCTTCTGCCCACGCGCCCTCTCGGGTTTTCACGTGGCGGGGCACCCGATTTTGCCTGTAGCGCCCTTTCGGGTTTTCGCCACAGCCGGGTTGTTGCCATTTTTACCCCTGTCCCCGTGTAGGGGCAAGTCCGGCGGGGTATCTCTATTTTTAACCCCATTTTCTTTTCTTCTTCTTTTTTTTCTTTTTTTTTTGACAAGCGAGTGATATGCGAGTGTCGGCTAGGGCACGAAGCCCTGTGCCGGAAGGTAGGGCTCATTCGTTGGCAAGAAGACAATGCCCGCGCAACGGGAGGATTCGTGCCGATTCGGACGTAAGTTCTGTAATGGCAACATTGAACGGAGTGGGTGGCTAGGGCAGGGGGCCTTGCGCCGGAAAGGGACTTATTCGTTGGCAAGAAGACAATGCCAGCGCAATGGGAGAATTCGTGCCGATTCGGAGGTAGGGTCCGTAATGGCAGTATTGTGCGGAGTGAGTGGCTAGGGCACGAGACCTTGCGCCGGAAAGGGACTTATTCGTTGGCAAGAAGACAATGCCAGCGTAACGGGAGAGTTCATGCCGATTCGGACGTAGGGTCCGTAATGGCAATATTGTATGATGGGAGGTGGCTGAGGCACGAAGCTACGTGCGTGGGAAGGCCTTGGCAGGGTAGTGGTGCCTTGGCAAGGGTAGGGTTGCAGGGGTAGAGTCGTTTTAGCTTGTGTGGACGCCCGTATGACCAGGATTGTGGGGATGGAATGTTTCCCCGGGGACATTTATTATCGTACGTTATCGACTTACTCCTCCAGATATGTGAGTGGATGAGTATGTAAGTGCACATATATGGGTATATATATACATATATATCTATTTATTTAATATTTTACATTTTTTTTGCTCCCCCTTCTTTTATCTTCTCCTTTTATTTCCCTCTTTTTGCTCTTCTTCTCTCTCTCTCTCTCTTTTTATTCACTCTCCCCCTCCTTTTTTTCTTTCTCTTCTCGTCGTTTTTTCTTTTCTCCTTGTCATTTTCTTCCCTCCCTTTTTTTCTTTTCTTCCCCTCTTTTTTTTAATCCATTTTTCCTCTTCTTCTTCTCTTTTTTTTTGTTTACATCCCCTATATAAAGGGGCGGGGTGGCTCGAACGGGCCACCCCGTTTCGAATTCTGCTCCCTCTCCCTCTTCTTTCTCTCTCTTCGTGGCCGTTGAACGGACGAGGCTCCCCCTTCCATCTTCTTCTCTTCCGAGCGCGACCGCCGCCTATGAGCGCCACCGCCGCCGTGGTCGTGGTGAGGAGACGGCCGCGAAGGCCCCCACCCCCCTTTCTCCTCCTTTCCCTTCCCCCTCGTCTCCTTTGTCTCCTTCTTCTCCTTCCTTTTTGTTCTCTCCCCTTTCCTCTCCCTCTTCTTTCTCCATCGTCGGGGACAGTGGAGCCCTAGGGCCCCTTCCCTCCTTCTTCTCCTTCTCCTTTCACTCTTCTGTTCTCTCCTCCTTTTCCTCCTCCGTTTGAGGCGTCGTGGACGGCTGCCGGTGAGTGGGCGTGAGGGCATGCCGGGGAGAGCTCATCCGAGCGTGTCGGAGGGACCGCCATGGGCGTACCGGGGAGCAGCCTTCGGAGTGTGCCGGGGAAACGGGTAGAAGGTGTGTCGGCGTAGCCCCCGTGGGTGTGCCGGGGAAGCGGCCGCTTTAGTTGGTGTGCCGGGGAGGGCACACGGGAAACGTGTGCCGGTGAAGCACCCCGTGGGTGTGCCGGGGAAAGCATCACGGGGTGTGCCGGTGAGCGGAAGTTGAGAGGCTAAGTGTGCCGGGGAAGCGAGGCGTCAAGTGTGCCGGGGAAGCGAGGCGCCAAGTGTACCGGTGAAGGAGATTTTGGGCATACCGGGGAAGCCCGCACAGGGTGTGCCGGTGAAGGCCCATATGGGTGTACCGGCGAGGGCAGCTTTAGGGTGTGCCGAGGAAGGCACTAGGCAGTGAGCCAGTAAGGAGGCCTTAAGCCCGGGGAAGAAGACTTTTTGATCGGCGGACTTCTGGTGTTGCCTCTCGGGGCCCACCGTGACTTTGTTGGGGCCGTCACTCCTTGTGGGCGCGCACCCGTGTTTTCCCTTACGCCTCTGGCCTAGGAGAAACTCTGCCAAAATTTCGTCAGAAATTGGCAATGTCTTATTTATTTTGCTTGTAGTAAAGCCCCTTCACAGTTTTCCCTTTCTCTTTGCCTTTGGCTTATTCTGATCTTCTATTTGCGTATCTTCGCAGACAAATGGCTACCCCAAGTGGTTCTTCTGCTCCTACTGCTGCTGTCGGTGCCGACCTCATTCCGCGGGGTCCAATGCCAGCGGTCACATGGCTCAACGTGGAGGACCTAGACCGAGAGCATGCGGAAATAGCCGCCTTGGCAGAGTCGTCGGGGTCTGACCGGGAGACAATGGACTTCGACAGGCTGGCCAGGGTCGAGAGCGGCTTCACTTTGATCGGGCCACCGGGGAGTACCGGAAGGACTTCCCGAAGGATAGGCACCTTATTCGATTTCTGAAGCACCTGCGCTCCGAGAGGGGCGAGATTTCCGCACCATAAAGGCCGTCGAGCGAGCCATCCTGCATGCCCGGACAGTCTATTATACAGTGTCCCCAGGAGCATCCGAATATCTGGTGGGAGAGCCAGGGAGTGGAAGCCAGTCTTGGGGATTGAGGGGTGTTACCGCCGAAGACAAATTGGTGCGAGCACCTCAATTCACCCGGCCAAATGGGACATGTCCGCCGGAAGGTGCATGGCGAGCCGCCCCGATTCGGCTTATTCTTGGCTCCCCTAAAATGGGGCTACAGGGAGGAGCCATTTATCTTGGACTGCTTAGCCATCAGGTTCAAGTATGAACTATCACTGGGCTGGTTCGGGGAGCTGAAGCTTCAAGATGCCCACAGCTTCCGGGAAGGGGCAGTGGAGTTCACCGAGTATGTGCTGTTCAATTACGCCCCGATGCTGGTCCGGGTCGGTATTTACCACAGTGTTTACGCCTCCCGCTATGGCTACCCCATCTCTAAGGGTCTCTACTGCGGTATGATAGAAGTATTTAGTGCTGAGACCAACACATTTTACACGGCGGAGGGGGAAACCTCCCTGGACCTGTGGAGCCTCTGCCAGCTGAGCGGCTTGCCCATTGACGGGGAGCCATATGAAGAAGTATGCCTCCTCGACCTGATCAAGGATGAAACTAACGGGGATGGCTATTATTCTCTTGGGTATTCATACCGGTACCTCATGAAGGCGTACCGGGAGTTATACCAACTGTCACATGGTGGGAGGCAACCCGCCCGCGGAGACAGGAAAAGGGTGCGCATGACCCTATGGCTGCAATACTTCTATGACGGGCTAAAGCAGTACGAAGAATTTCCTTGTGTCGGCACCGCTGTCGCTCGCAAGAAGCGTGCGAAGCCCAAGCTTGATGTGAAGATCCCCTCCAAGGGGCGTCGGAGCGGGCCTAATCCGATGGGCGTCGACCCGCAGACTCACTGTGCTGCTTATCTCACGTATTGGCTATGTTCGTTTGCCATGCCGTATGGGGACGAGACAGTGATTCGACTGGACGCCATCTACCCGGCATGTCAAATGGCGTAGGGGATCAAACTGTCCTTGTGCCCGGCCGTTCTTTGTCTGATCTATAAGGCGTTGGGGGATATCAGCACCCACCAATTCCCGAGGCAGGCCCGATACATATGCCCGCTACATTTCTTCAATGCGTGGGTTTGCTCGCTGTTTCTCGAATTTGCCCCGCGAGCTCTTCAAGACTGGGAGTTGGTGCTGAGGATGCTGGAGTTTGCCAGTGCAGAGCCGGCTTCTACCTTTATGCGGATGTTTGACATTCGGGGCCGGCTGACAACGGTTCCCTGGGACGCGGCCGGCACTATTCACTTTTGGACGCTGGCCGCACATTCAAGCCCTCTGGTGAACAACAAGAGGGAGTGCAAGGACGACCAGGTGGAGAGGTACGTCCACCCCATAAGCCAAGAGAATGTGGTCCGCCCGTTGCTGGAGCCCGAGCTGAGGGACTGGGCGCTATCCATTCGCCCCAGTGTGTTGGCGTTCAGAAAGGGGGACAATGTGTTGCTGGAGCCGTATTACCCCTTTCGATTTGGCCGGAACTTCGGATATGACCAGCATATCCCCGTCTACCATGCACAGTTCGGCCTCCCCTCGCGGAACATCCGGGGAAGTTCAGTTGCCGAGCATGCCAGGAGCTGGTGGGACTTCTTCCACCGGGCGGACTCTGCCTCCTTCAGGGTGCCAGCCCCGGGTCGCATTCCCCGAGTGACCCAGGATTACATCAAGTGGTGGAACACCAGGACGGCCTTCTATCGATTGCATAAGACCGACTGCTGGGATGGGGTTGAGAGGAGGTTCCTCAGCAGGCAGGCGGTGCCGGTGCTTGACATCGAGCCAGATCATCTTCTTCGGCTCAAGAACAAGCAGGAGAAGGAGGTAGCGGCATACATGGTTGCTCGTCGGGAAGCCCGGGACGTGAGGCCGACGTCGAAAGTGGAGTTGCCTCCGGTGGCGAAGGACGACTATAAGAAGACATTGCGGGATCTTTGCCGGATAGGGAGTGATCGTCTGGAGCTCATTAATTACCCGCTCCCCATGGAGGAGGAGGGCACCCCCGCAAAGAGATGGCGTCCAGAGAGGGACCTGATCTACCCATACCGCGCATTTATGAGGCGGGAGGAGAGGAAGCCCGAGAATTATAAGGACACCACATGGCTGTATGTTCTGCTGCGGGTGAATGGGCTGAAGATCGAAGATCAGACGGCCGCCATCCTGGGCAAGCACATGCACATCCCGTATTATTATGCCGACGGGTGGGGCATGGACCACTTCAATCTTTTCTGCCACCTCTCCTCGAAGAAGCACGTAGATCTGGCTAGCCTCACAGACCGGTGCCAGAAGGTCGAGGACGTATGCTGGCTGGTCCGAGAGGCGGCGCGTCGGGACAAGGAGCCATCTCTGAGCTACTGGCCGATAACACTTCGGTTGTACACCGGTCCTCACGGTATTTAACCTTTCCATCTCCTTTATCCTCATTGCTGCGACCTTAGCAGGCTATCGGATGCTAATCACATGCGTGTGTCTATTTTGACAGACCATCCTGACAGCGTGCAAATGGCGACTTACCGGAACTTCCTTCGGCTCGTCCAGAAGCCCGCCTATTTTGAGGCGGCACTGCCAGCTCCGACTACGGCTCCCCTGCCCAAGGCTGCGAAGAGGTCCCGGGCCAAATCGCCTGTGAAGAAGGCGGTAGATGCTGCTAAAGCGGCCAAGCAGCGGGACGCGAAGCGGCGAAAAACCGAGGCGGCTAAGGCTTCGACGACCGCTCCCCTAGCACCACAAGTCCCATCTTTTGAGGAGTTTGAGGTCGCCCGGACCGGGCCGAGCCAACCTACTGGTTAACCTCTCCCACCATCAGTGTATCTTGAGGTTTTTTTTTTATTTTGAGGCAAGATTTTGACACCTGAATGTCTCTTTTTGTCTCAGTCTCTGTAGGAGAGCCCGTGCCCACGCCTGTTCCTGATGTGGAGGCACCGGTTCCCGCGCCCATCCCTGCTGTGGGTGAAGCTGCGGCTGCAGCAAAGGTGACTTCGGTGCCAACTCCGACTTCCCCACCACAAGCCAAGGGGAGGTCCCGGGCGAGGTCACCTGTTAAGAAGGCATTGGCTGCTGCCAAAGCGGTCGGGCGGCACACGGCAAAGCGGAAGCAAGCCGAGGGGTCCACGGCCCCGGCGGTCGCCTCTCCGGTGGCTCCTATTTTCTCCTTTGAAGAATTCGAAGTCACCCGGACCGAGCCGAGTCATGCTGGGGGTGAGGTTCACCGGCCGCCGCCGTCCTTTGGGATTTATTTGTCTCACGGGCCGAACTCTTTTATGCGCGTATGACAATTGCATTTCTTTTTTTTAGGCGGTATGGAGGAGCCGGCGCCTGTACTGACCCCGGGCGAGGGCGAGGCCGTGGTTCCTGAGGCCGCGTCGCCCATCAAAGAGGCCATTCGCGAGCCGCCTCGTGTTGCAGAAGCCGGAGGGGGTAGCTGTCTCCGTCCGCGTGATTGAGCTCTTTCCTTCTTTGGGAACCCGTTGACTTTGGCATGACCTGTCTTTTCTTTTATGTGACAGGCGCCGCTGCAGCAGTTGTCGAGCCACTATGGCCCCGCCTGCACCTCCCGGCAACGCAGCTGTATGTGAGGAAGAAGCTGAAGTCTGCCGCACCAGCCCCAACCAGTCGCGGGAGGATGTGCCGGTTATTGACCTTGAAGAGGATGCTCCTTTGCCGGCAAGGGCAGAGCCTGTGGCGGTCGAGTCCTCGTCGGGCGAAGAGGTAGATTATAACTATTCCTCCGATGAGGTGGCTTATGACAAGGGCGCGTCTGAAGCATCGGGGCTGCCCGAGCTGGTCTTCAAGGCCCCCTTACTTGCTGGCTCCTCAAGCTTTATGGGGAGGGCTGCTGTAAGTGTGAGCTTGCTTGGGCCGGACCCCCCCTTTTCATAGTGGGCTAATGATCTCGTTCTTGTTGTCCTCGGATTTTCAGGAGCTTACCCAGCCGGAGGTTGCGGAGAAGGCCGCTCCAGTTACGCCGGTCGACTGTCGGGTGGAGGTTGATGTGGGCCTGGGTAGGCTAGCCCTTTTATTCGACGCCCTTCAACAGGAGGCATCCGCAGAGCCTGCGAGTACTACCGAGACGGCAGACGAGCCTCTGGAGGAGGGGGAAATTGCGCCCGAAGGCAGCCTCGTCCGGTGGTCGAGGTAAGAGCGTGGGTCTTCTGATTCCTCCTGCCTTTTGACTTTGCGCGATCTGCTCCAGGCAGCGGGTGGCTAACCATACTCTATATGGTCAGGCGGTGACAACGGCAGGGAAGACGCCCGGCCGTGCCCGGAAGGCTGTCGCCAAACGGAGGCCGAGTATTGGCCCCATAGCGGTGGAGGGATTGGCTTTAGTCACGGAATTGGGGGCGGAGAGCCTTGCAGTGCTCGTGGAGGCGGGACGCCTACCCCGGCTGATGGTTCCACTTCCGCCCTTCCCGAAGCTCCCGGCCCAAATGGAGGACCCGCTCCTGAAGCGAATATTTGCTGGGCTCGCGCACATCTAGAGGGATCCCAAACGCGAGAGAAAAGTCCGTGGGTGATGGCGTCGGGTCCGGCTTTACTTGAAGCCCCTCCTTCGGCCGGAGTAGCGGTACCTGCACCCCTGCCGGTTAAACTAGTGGCAGAGGCGGGCCGGGCAGGGAAGAGGAGGCAGGAGAGCAGCGGATGATAGCGGCGCCAGATGCTTCGGCAATGACCTCAGCCATTTCCTTAGCAGTGGTTGGCCAGGAATCTTCTGTCGAGCCACGCCGGCCAGGCGTCTTGACTCTTGCTCTTCCATCTTCTTCGGCCGCGGTGGACGCTGATTTGTGGGCGGAGGTGGACAGCACCGTGGAATTTACTCCCCCAGCCATGCCTTCGGTCAGTCACACCTCGTCAGAGGCGCCAGTCCATCAAATGCTGGTAACGCTGCGGACGATGCTCTTTGCCGATCTTTCCTTATCATACCGGGAGGTACATACCATAGTGACGCAGCTGACCGGGGCGTTACAAGTGCTGGGCTGTCCACTGGGGGAATGGTCGCGACGAGTCTTACTATTACTGAAGTATGTTAAGCGTCGCGAGTTCCTCGAAACCCAGGCTCCTGACGAATGCGCCGCCCTTGATGCCCAGGCAGACGAGTATTTACAGACATTGGAGGCACGGCGCCATGATGAAGAGCGCCATGGAAGGCTCTCGGGGAAGGCCAGAGCAATGTTCGCTCCCTTAAGAGCCGAATTGCGAAACTGGAGAGCTACCTTGCTGCGGCCAGGTCTGACCTTGCTGAAGCCAAAAAAGCGGTCGAGGCGGAAGGCGAGGCTCTGGCCGTTGCCCAGGCCGAGGCGGCGTCCGTGGATGCGGAACTCGCTCGACTCGAAGAACGGAGGGGCCGCTTGCGCGATATGACGAATTTCCCTTGCGTCGGAATCCTCCCCCTCGATGACATTTTCAGGGGCACCGACTGAGCGTTGCACCTCAGAATTCCTTTCTCTTTTCTTTTGAATGTAACACAGGGGTATGCCCCGAAGCTCATGTAGGTTGATTTTCTTTTATCTGAATTGAACAACAGATTTATGGTTTCACATGCTCTTCTAGCACGCCTTCCCCTAGGGGGCCTCTTTTCTCCTTCCTCCTGTTTCGCGTATATCGTCCTTTCTCTCTCTTTCTTTTTTTTTACGCCAGGACGCATCGGGAGGGCGTGAGTCTTTGCGATGGTTCGCTCCAGGAGGACCAGGCAGGAACCCATGTCAGGGCACGGGAGAGTGCTCGCCTTCCCAGGGGGAGGACGAGGGGACCACTCCACCGTACCGAACGGGCGACTCACTGGCCTCGCCACAATGTTGGAAACGCGTACCGGCCTTAGGCGGGGGGGTCTCGGTCAGAGACCGGGTTTCCCGCCGTCCAAAGGGGACAGAGAGAAGAGTTTGTCTAGTCAATGACCTGGACGGAAGATCCGAGCCAAAGGAGTACCCACCGCCCGGGGAGGACGGAGAGAAGAGTTTGTTTAGTCAATGACCCGGACGGGAGGTCCGAGCCAAAGGGGTACTCACCGCCCGGGGAGGACGGAGAGAAGAGTTTGTTTAGTCAATGACCTGGACGGGAGGTTCGAGCCGAAGGGGTACTCACCGCCCGGGGAGGACGGAGAGAAGAGTTTGTTTAGAAATTTCTTTTAGTACTTCCGTTGCTACGGGGCGACGGCTGGAAATGGGGGGAGTTCCCCCTTTCTCGGCATCCACTCTTCCCTTGCTTTTGTATCTTTTCTTTTTTTTTACTTCCTTTTTTTTTTCTTTCTTTTCTTTCTTTATCTCTTCTCTTCTTTTTCCTTTTCTCCTCTTTTCTTCTTTTTTTTTCTTCTCTCTTTTTTTTCTTCCTCTTCTTCTCTTCTTTTTTTTCTCTCTTTTCGTCTTCTCTCTTTTTTTCTCTTTTTTCTTTTCTCTTTTTTCCTCTTTTTTTCTTTTTTTTCCCCTTCTTTTTCTCGCTTTTTAAAAACATGGATAGTGGTCAAGTTGTTTGGACACTAATCACGCAATTCCGCCCAAAATAGGGCGGAGGGTTATATTATTGACTGAACGGGGGCGCCGGAGCGTGGTACAGTCTCAAGTGCCTTCCATTAAGAGGCGGGAACTGAACTTCCCCGCGATGGTTGATAATTACATAGGCCCCACCTTCGTAGACTTTTTGGACTACGTAGGGTCCGAGCCAGTTCTCATTTAGCTTACCCTTAGGGTTGGCAGCCATGAGGTCTCTTCTCTTGACCATGACGAGGTCGCCCTTTTTGAATTCGCGTTCCTTGACAAGCTTGTCAAAGGCGCGTGCAATCCGGGCCTGGTAGATCTGAATGTTCTGTTGGGCCTGGAGCCGCTTTCCTTCTAGACTGGAGAGTTCCTCGAGCCTTCGTTCAACGTTGGTCTGCCCTTCAAGGACAAGGCCATGCTGAATGGCAACCCTGAGGGACGGTATCTCCAGTTCAACGGGGACGATTGCCTCCGAGCCATATACGAGAGAAAAGGGCGAGCAGCCTGTTGGAGTCTTGTATACTGTTCGGTATGCCCAAAGCGCCTCGTACATCCTTTCTTCCCAGTCCCTTTTGTTAGAGCTGACAGTCTTGGCCAGGAGAGTGCAGAGTGTCTTATTAAAAGCTTCGGCCAGCCCATTAGCCTGTGGGTTGTAAGGAGTCGATGTCCTCCAATCAATTTTATATTATTCTGCCAGCCGGTAGACCTTCTGGTTGCGGAAGTGGCTGCCGTTGTCTGACACAACTCGGTCAGGCGCGCCAAATCGGAATATGATATTACAGCGGACAAACCTGACCACGATCTCTCCGGTGACCTCCCGCAAGGCGACAGCCTCTGCCCAGCGGGAGAAGTAGTCGATTGCCACCAAAATGTATTTGCAGCCTGTGGAAGATGCACGTAAGGGACCCACAACGTCCGTTCCCCACTGGGCGAACAGCCAACTGGGCGCGGTTGGGTGTAACTGCACGGGGGGGCTTCTGGGTATGGTGGCATGCTCCTGACATTTCTGACACGACTTAGCATATTTGCAGCAGTCGTCGAACATCGCAGGCCAATAATAGCCAAGCTTCTTTATTTCAATCTTCATTTTCGGCCCGTCCTGGTGTGCGCCAGCTGTCCCGGCGTGGACCTCCTTCATGACCCTCCAGGCTTCTTCAATGGACAAGCATCGGAGGAGTAATTTCTGCTTGGCGTCGGCCACCATTCGGAATAATATTCCATTTCGGAGCTCATAAGAGTCCTTAATTCTGATCAGCCTGATCTTCTCTTCTCTCTGCTTGGGCAGCTGCTAGTACTTGAACCACTGCATCAGGGGGTCTCTCCAGTCGGGTAGGCCGACGGCTTCTGCTGTGGTGACTTCTAGCTCTTCTTCTTCTGGTTCCTCTTCTATCATACTGGGCATCTGGCGCTGATTTATTACTTGGATACTGAGAGATCCATCTGGAGGCACTGCCAGTGAGCTTGCCAATTTTGCCAGGGCGTCGGCTTGTGCATTCTCCCCTCTGGCGACATGGCCTATCTCAAGAAGGTAGAACCGCTCCATGAGTCTCTTCGCCTTAGTGTGATAAGGGAGCAACTCAGGTTTTCGGACATCAAACTGTCCCTGGACCTGCTTGACGACCAGCAGCGAGTCGCCGAATACTTGGAGCATTTTGATCTCCATTTGGAGGGCCACCTGAAGGCCGATGATCAGAGCTTCATACTCTGCTTCATTATTTGTGCAGGGCTTGGTAATGCAGCAGGAAGTGTGCATCACTTCTCCGTCTGGCGATTTGAGGACGATGCCGGCTCCGGCCCGTACCTTGGCGTGTCCGGACGGGGTCGCTTCTGTTCTCGAAGCCCCGTCAAAGTATAGCTGCCAGATAGCTTGTTGGACATGATCCACCTCCAGTGTCTCATCCTCGGGTAGCTCTGTGGCCAACGGGGAGTCTTCGGGCACGGGGTGTGCTGCGAAGAAATCCGCGACGGCTTGTCCCTTAACGGCCTTTTGCGGCACGTAGGTGATGTCAAACTCCATGAGCAGCACGGCCCATTTGCCAAGGCGCCCCTTCGGGACAGGCTGGGAGAGAATGTGCTTGATGGGGTCAGCCCTGGATATCAAGCTCACTCATGGGACAGCATGTAATGCCTCATCTTCTTGACTGCGAAGACCAAAGCAAGGCAGACTTTCTCTATCGGAGTGTACTTGGCCTCCGCTCCCACCAATCTCCGGCTGAGGTAGTAGAGCGCCTGCTCCTTTCCCTCATCATTATTCTGGGCGAGCATTGCCCCCAGTGAATATTCGGTAGCTGCTATGTAGAGAACAAGCGGTCTGCCTTTGACAGGTGCCCCCAGGACTGGCGGGGTCTTCAGGTACTCTTTTAGCTGGTCGAACGCGTGCTGGCATTCGTGACCCCAGCTGAAGGGTGCATTCTTCATCATCAGTCTGTGAAAGGGTTGGCAACGCCCCGACAGGTTGGAGATGAACCTGCGGATGTAGGCTAGACGGCCCTGTAGGGACCTTAGCTCTCTTAGACTCTTCGGAGGGGGCAACTCCTGAATGGCTTTTATCTTGAAGGGGTCAATCTCGATCCCTCTGTGCCGGACAATAAAGCCGAGGAACTTACCACTGGACACGCCAAAGGCGCACTTCATAGGGTTCATCTTCAGCCCATACAGCCGGAGCCTTTGAAAGATGACCCTGAGGTCGCTCAGATGTTCAGCTCTCTTCTTAGTCTTGACAACTAGATCATCAATGTAGCATTCGACCTTGCTATATAGCAGCTCGTCGAAGATCTTGGTCATTGCCCGCTGATATGTAGCACCGGCATTCTTGAGACCGAAGGGCATCCTCTTGTAGTGGAATATCCCCTTGGGCGACCTGAAAGCCGTGTGAATCCGGTCGTGGTCGGCTATCCAAATTTGGTTATAGCCGGACGATCCATCCATAAAGGACAAGGCCTCGTGGCCAGTGGTTGCATCAATCATCACTTCGGTGATAGGCACCGGAAAGTAATCTTTTGGGCAGGCTTTGTTCAGGTCGCGAAAATCCACGCAAATCCTGATCTGTCCATTCTTTTTCTTCACCGGTACAATGTTGGCCAACCAAGTGGTGTATTGGTTCTCCGCCACGAAATCGACATCTATGAGCTTGTCGACCTCCTTGCAGATCTGGCTGATCAATTCCGGCCTCATACGTCAGGGAGAGTGCTTCACTGGTTCCACCGTGGGATCAATGGCCAAGATGTGCTGAGTCACCTCGGGGCTGAGCCCAGGCATTTCTTTATAGTTCCAGGCAAAGCAATCCCGAAATTCTTGCAGCAACTTTGTGTATTGCTCTCTCTCCTGTGGGGTAATAAGAGCACTCAGAAAGGTCGGCCTGGGGTCACCTTCTGTGCCAAGGTTGATCTCAATCAATTTGTCGACCGTGGCCTGGCCGCCATTTTCAATTTCCGGCGGGGCTGGCGACAAATCGATGAAGTCTTGATCTTCATTATCTTCGGGTTCGAGGATGCCATCCCCCTCTTCTTGTTCCTCATGAAGGGGCGCGGGGGTTGCATCTGTCACGCATTCCTCCTGGACCGTAGCTGCCGGGTCCGCGGGGTCCGCTGGTGCAGAAAGGCACAGGGCCACCTCGGGGTCTTCTGTGTACTCATCATAGACAGCTCCGGCGGGGGCCGGGGCAGCCGCATCTTCAGGCGCCTGGTACTGGATGGATAGTGTATAGGCTCCTCTTCTGGGGCTGTCCGCCACGTGGGGGCGTGGTGGGGCTACCACATAGTCTCCCATTCTGAGCTCGTCCCTGTCAATGAGGTTTTGAGCAATGTCTTTGAAGACATAGCAGTCTTCGATGGCGTGGCCCAGTATCTGGTGGTAGGGACAAAATAGTGGGTCCCCACTTCTTCGGGTGTCCTGCGGCCTCTTGGACCGTGGGAGGGAGACCTTGCTGTAATGGCAGGCCCAGTCAAAAATACCCCGAGTCTTCTCTCTTGGGAAAGAGTAGGGCTTTTGCAGCTTTTCTTGGAGTGTCAGGCCTTGCCTGGTTGGCCGTCCGGTTAATGGGCTTGCCGTGTCTCTTGTCTCCCTTCTTGACCAGACGGGGACATCGGGACTAGTGTCTCGGGGTCGAGACATATAGCCACCCCACGGGCGGAGAGAGCCCTGGATGAGGTCGGCAACTAGCGAGGTCAACTCAGCCAGCCGTGCTTTTAACATCTCGATCTCCCGTTGCTGCCTATGGTACAAGGCGTACATGACGGGGTCATATCGAGGGGAATTTGGGGCATGACCCATGCTTCTGCTTCTTGCTTCGCCAGCAGGCCGAAGTGAGGGCACCTCGGAGGTGTGCTCTTGCGAGGCTAGCCTGTCGGAGAGAGAGGGGGTTTTCCCCGTGCAGCGGCGGCGGACAGGGTTACAAAGGAACACTTCTTCATCTTGTGCCTCCTCAGCCGGAGGCCTGGGATATACTTCTTGGTGGGCTTCCCGCAAATCTACAGCTTCCGCGGGATCGTCGCCGGACAAGGCCGAAACCGAAATCACATCAGTTTCGTAATAATCTTCTGGTGAAAAGCCCAGACCGGGGTGCTTGGTGATTTGCAGTAACCGTCGATCCAGGTTTGGTGGGTTCCACATTCTTTCGAACATTTCCTTCCGGCTGGAAGGTTGATAGGGGGGAATCTTTTGCTTTCTGACCATTCTGGCTGCCTGGTCGGTCATATGGGGGAGTCCCACAATGGGGACGTGCGGGTCACGCAACTCGTCAGGAAACCGGCAATCATCGTCTTCCATGACTGGCTTTTCCCCGGCAACATAAAAGATAGTGGATGGCCCCTCCGGGTTAGGAACTTCAAAGGTCCTCAGCCGCTCGGCCGCTTGACAGTCAATTTCTGTAATGGGTTTGATGATCCCTGGCGGGACTCTGACATCCTCCAGCAGGTCTTCGAGGCAAGGCGTCCCCAGTGTAGAGTAGATGGGGAGAGGGGCTCCCTTAAATACCCCTCCCCCTCTTGTGCAATGAATGGTACATGTGGGGGAGCCACATAACCTGGGGGCGGCGGAGGAAACCAACTGCCTGACTCCACTTTCTTCTTTCCCTTGTCTTGGCGGCTTGGGGAATTTGCTTCACCTTTTCTAAGTACAGATTGGCGTCTGACAGATGACACTCGAACACCTCGAACGGGTGGAGGTCGGCGAAGATCCTGACTTCCTTCCCCTCGCAAGGGTATTTAATGCATTGGTGTAGGGTGGAGGGCACCACTCTATTCTGGTGTAACCAGGGCCGTCCCAGCAACGCCTTGTAGGAAGTGTTGGAATTGATGACGTGGAACTGGACCTTGGTGGTGAAATCGTCGAAAGTCAAGTTGAATTCTGCAACCCCCATGGGGACCTCACATTTTTGGTTAAAACCAACAATCTTGACATTTTTGACCTCAACCAGGTGTACGTCAAAGTAGTGCTTTTGGTACACCCGGTAGGGGAGTATATTCACTGCTGCCCCTGGGTCGATCAGGACCCTGTTGATATGCTGGCCATTCAACTGCCTTTTCATGTAGAGGGGTCTGTTATGGCTGCAGGTGGGCAGGAGCATGTCATCTTCTGTGAAAGCCACGGCCACCTCAGGTGATATCTCTGCTAGGTAGGCTTCAAGATGTGCTGGCGTCTGGAGCGCGGCAATGATGGATTGCCGTGTTTCTTCATCCAAAGATAGCATCTCCCACACGGTAAATCGGGTCGGGATCTTCTTGAGGTGTCTGACTATCCGGTCGGCAGCCCGCACCTTGAGTAATTTCATCTCTTCGGGCTTGCTGCACCTGCCCCCACCCTGGAGCTGGGGTGTCAGGTCGGGGGATGCCAGCTTTGTGGGCTCTGTTGCAGCCTGCTGAGCCGGCGGGGACTGCTGGGCTTCCTCCGTCCCCCGCATGAATTCGGCGAGGTTTGGGATATCACTGTTGTCCGCTTCTGGCTGAGGAAGAGTTGCCATTGGTAGAGCTTGAGAGCTGCTTACTTTTTCGGTCGAAGGAGACCCCTGGGAGCGCGCCTTCCCGCTTGCTCGGGCTAACAGGAATTCGGCGAATGAAGGGGTGCCTCGGCTCCTAGCCCCTACAGGATAGAGACCCACCGGAGGAGGGATCTCGGTGCCTCGGACCTCAGGGTCGGGAACCTGGTATGGTTGTTCCCTCCTGAGCAGGATGTTGAGGTTATCCTGAGGAGGGCGCCCCCACTTCCTTCCCGACCTGGTGGCATGTTGGGAAGTGGAGACTTCAGCTTGATTCACCTCCGGCGGCTCATGGGGTGGCTCTTCTTCTGTTTCCTCCAGGGAAAGGGCAGTGTCGAATAAAGCCGAGAGGGTGTTGCAGGCGACAACGACTTCCTTCTTCTTCTTGCCCCTGGGCCTTCTCTTCTTCTTCTTCTTTCCTGCTGCGGCGGATGGCTGCTCTTGGGGAAGTTCAGCCCACAGGGGAGGCTCTTTCTCTGCTTCAGCTTCTGCCCCTGGAGCCAGTTCGAGTGATTTGAACTCCTCCCATGGGACATACTCCTTCAGCTCCACGGGCTGGATTTCGGGCTGCTCATAATCTTCGAGCCCATCAATAATAGCCTGGAGTCTTTGGACCGCCGGACTGGTCTTCTGACGCATCCGCAGCGGGACAGAGCTCTTTTTGTTATGAGTGGGCCGCCTCATGACCAGCCGAGGGGCCGTGTCGTGGTGAACTGGGCTTGCTGGGGGCGGTGCAGGCAGGGGTGTCGCGTCCCTCAGACGAACTCCGGGGCTGGGTCGAGGGACGTGTGCTCTTCTATTCTTTCTAGTTGCAGTCTGCCAACCTCCTTGATCCTGAGCCGGGGTCATGATGAAGGTCTCATAAGTGGCGCGGGCGCAGGCCTCCGCCCACTCCTCAGAAGACTCCTGGTGTAGCGAGACCATGTTGACAGTGGAGGTTATGCTGGGCAACTCATGCGGTTGCGGGGGGTCTACTCTATGCTCCCCCATGTCCAGCTCCCCATTCTTGATTAAGGACTCAATAACATCCTTGAAGACATAGCAGTCTTCAATGGTATGTCCGAGCACTCGGTGGTACGGGCAGAAGCGCGGGTCGTCCTTTTTCTTTAGGTCACCGGGCCTTTTCGGCTCTGGCAGTGTAATTTTGTTGTAGCTGGTTGCCCATTCGAACAGAAGCTTAGACTTGTTCCGGGCAAAGGAATACAGCTTATTTCTCATCTTCTCCCTTAGTGAGGGGCCTTCCCGCCGTTCTGTGGTTCTGGGCGGAGGAAGGTCGGCAGCCCCCTTGGCTTTCTCTTTCTGTTTTTCAAAAGCCTGGAAATCTAATGTGTGCACCTCAGGGGGAGCCGGCTTCTGCTCGGCCTGCCTGGCTCTTTGGCCTCACATGGCCGGGGTGGAGGAGTATCGGGCCAAAAATGCCTCGATCTCTGCTACCACGTTGTTCAGGCGGTCAAATGTCTTGACCTCGGTGCCGATCATCCTTTCCAGGATTTCTTTCTTCAAGTTCTGTTTGCAGATCTGCACCGCATCCTCCTGGTGTGGGGGGCGCCTGCACCTCATGCTGAGGTTCCTCCATCTCTTGATATAGTCGAGGGTCGACTCGTCATTCTTTTATCTTGTGGCGTAAAGTTCTGCCACGGTGACCTCCCGTTCTGCAACATAAAATCTTTCTTTGAACTTCTTTTGCATGTCGGGCCAGTCGGCGACAGACCCGGGTGGCAGGCCGGAGTACCACTCAAAGGCAAGCCCGGTGAGTGTCGAGCCGAAGAACTTAGGAGGTAGGCCTCATCAGCAGCCAAGTCCCCCATGGCATTCACATAATAAGCAATGTGCTCCCTGGGGGACCCTTGCCCGTTGAACTTTTCAAACTTGGGTGGCTTGGTGACACCGACCGGCAACTTCTTCGCAGCATGGTGAGCCGGGTAGGGCACCCGGTAGACGTCGAATGGCGTCTGATCCCCATCACCTCTCTCTGCCAGTTTCATGTCTATCATCTGTTCCAGCATCAACCAGCTAACCGTTGCCGGGTCGACCGGACTCGGATAAAAATGGGCGGGCTGCGAGCTCGGGGTGGCCAGCACGGTCGCCTGGGGGGCCATGAGGGACCCTTGGGAAAGTAAGGCCTGTGGCGAGGCTGGTGCGGTGCAGTGTGCCTGCTGTAGGGACGCGTCCCCGAGAGGGTTGAGGGCTGCTTCTGAAAATTGCCCCCTGTCCCTAGGCGCTTCGGGTAAAACCTCGGTCTGCCAGGACATCGGGGGCGGTGTGTTCCGTTCATTCAATTGCTTTTTAAGTGATTCAATTTCCTGCTGGAACCGCTGCATCATTAGCAGCATTGCCGGGTCAACCGTGGGGAGGCTGGGCATGCCCCCTGTCTCCTCGGCCGGGGCGTCCTCGGATGATGTCGAGGGTCCGCCACTCATGTCACCGGTGGTGACCACATTGGCCGTGAGGGCCGAGAGGGGCTCTTCAGGTAAGGTCCCTTTGGCGCCTGTGGGTGCCACGCCGCCTGCCGCTCTCCCTCTTCTAGTGAGGGGTCCCGGCCTGACGACGATTCTGGCCACTTCTTCCGGATCGGTGGGCAAGGCCCCGTACCGACCGTGAACTCCTGCCATGTTGCAGGTGAATGTCTGCCATCTCTTGTTCTTGCTTCTCTTTGTCTCCCTCCTGGACGATCTTCCTGGGAACACCAGCCTGTCGAAGACCGATCGTCGGGGCAGCGCTTCCTCCCGTACAGGGGACTGGCGCGGCTCCTCCGAGCGATTCTCGACTCCGTGCTGGGTGCGGGTCGGGCTCTTTCTTCTGGGAAAGCGGAGGCCATTGCCCCCAGCAGTCTCTGGCGGCCGGCGGGGGTGCTACCCGGGCCTTGGAGGTAATTCCTCATAGCCTGCTCGATCCCTTCCCACTCCTGGTCAGGGAGAGCAGCCTGCGGTTGCATGTCGATGATAGTGGCAGGGGGAGAATAGGCCCTGAGTGCTGGGCGGGCAACATTGTGTCGGCGCCCTCGGGGATGGCGGTGGACATTCTCGGACGGCACCGGGATGACGGGTGCCGGTCGGAGAGTTGGGGTCATCACCTCGGCCCCGCCATCTCGTCGGGCCCTCCTCGGGTGGGAAGTGCTGGGCCCTGCCTGAGCGGGTGCAGTGGGCTGGGCCTCCTTGGGTACCCAGACTTGCTTCAGTTTGGCCGGCCTGTGAGCCGACGCCTTTTTCTGTGCCGCAGCTGGGGTTGCGGGCGTCGCCCTCTCTTTTAGCTTCTCCAGTCCTTGAAAAGAGTTGCGAACTGGGACGGTCGGGACGATACGGTCCGGTGTCACTTGGGACCTCTGCCCGTCCAGACGGACTCGGAGGGCCCCAACAGTCATGGACATTCCGGAGTTGGACGAGCGGCGCCCCGAGCCGGCGCCGGTGTTGCTCCTCCGAAGCCTTCTTCGGTGGGATGCTGACCCTTGGTGGGAAGGGCCGGTAGTTTGGTGCACGTGGTGCACGTTGCAGCTCAGCGTCGTTGTGGGGACCCTATTGTTGTTCTTGGCCGTAGCTCGACCGACAGCAGTTTCGACGGCCCCCGGAGCGGGAGCGTTGATCTGGGACTCCTCGGGCGCCTTCACCTCAAGAATGTTGACAAAGGCCACCCCCAAGAAGTTGGGGAAGCCTACGGTGGGAGGGAAGCTCCCGAAGCTGAGGGGGACCGCCAAGTAGCCACCTCGGACGTGGTTCTCGACGGGTTAAGGGCCGCAAGTGACAGCCATCGTTGGCACCATGATGCAATTCTCTCTTCTCTTCTCTGCATTTGAGAAAGTAACACAATTAGTATTACAAGAAGGGGGCCACGGGGCCCCTAATTTTGGCAAAGAGATGAAGGGTGGATCGGTCCCACCGGGCGTGCCAGACTTGTGGACGCACTTTTCGCTCGTCGGCCCCGTCGCCGGGACGTTGGCTGGTCTATTGGGTGCGTGGGCGTGCCAGTCACCGAAGTGACAATTTATTCGGGCTCCGAAGAGCCCGTGGTGCGCTCGATCTGACTTCGTCAGACGATTGTGTGGTTCGTGTCGGGACCAAATCCCGTCGCGCCGTAAAGGTCACGACTCATTTACATCCCCCATATGAGGGAATACCCTTGATTAATTGTCAAAATTAGGGGCCCCGCGGCCAAAAAGAATAATACTAATTGCGAGAGAGAGAGGTAGGGATAGATCACACTGGGGGTTGTATTCAGACCACAAACCGTCGGCCATGTCGGTCACTCGTAGACCTTTTCATTTTTGGACACGGGTCCATGATGGAAACGCGACGGGAAAATCGGGACGAATCCGTTCAAATGTATGCCGAGTATACGGTAATTTTGATGATGACTCGGAAGGCGTCCGGAACGAGAAACAAATCCGGTCTGATTAAGATGTCGGCCCGAGGTTAGGTCAGAACCTGGCCGTATCGGGATACTTCCCAAGGCTCAGGTTCGACTTGAAAGGGCGGCGTTGTTGTTCCTTTCGCATTGGGTCCCGCGGAGAGATGGGACTGCAGTGTGGACCCTAGCATCTTTTATCTGGGGTTTTCCTTAGTTATGTGTTCTGATCTCTATCTTGCTGTTTATTACTTATTTGCGCCTTTTGTTCCGGATGATTTCTCTTCTTTTATTCATCATCATTATTATTATTTTCTTACCCCCTCCCTGCACAATCGGAGTTCATTAATTAGCATAATTTTCATTAATTCATTTGCCATTGATGTTGTTATTATCATGTTATGCATAGATGGATGTGTATTTATACGTATAGTGTACCGGCGAAGGGGGATAGGGCGTACCGCTGAGGAAAGGAGTGTGCCGCTGGGTGCTTGAAGGGGTGTGCCACTGGGTCACAAGAGTGTACCGCTGAGGTCTGAAAAGGGCGCACCGCTGGAGGCTAAAAGGGGTGTGCCGCTGAGGGTAACAAGGGCGTACCGCTGGAGGCCAAAAGGGGTGTACCGCTGGAGGCCAAAAGGGGTGTACCGTTGAGGGTAACAAGGGTGTACCGCTGGGGCTAAAGAAAAGAGTGTACCGCTGGGGGGAGTGAAAGCGTGCCGCTGGAGGTTGGGAGAGGGGTGTACCGCTGAAGGTTGCCTGGGGTGTGCTGCTGAAGATGGGGGGATGGTTGTGCCGCTGGAGGGGGATGAGAGTGTGCCGCTAGGGGTAAGCAAGGGGTGTACCGCTGAAGGTTCTTTGGAGTGTGCCGCTGGGGGACCAACGGAGCGTGCCGGTGAAGGTTGGAACAGGCGTGACAAAGGTGCATTCCTCTGTTATTTGTTTTAAGGCTTTTCTTTTCTTCTTATCTTAATTTCTATGTAGTTTTATATAAGCTACTCCTTGTCCTTGCTTTATTCCGTTCGGCCTCTTCTCGCAGATCGGGCGTTCGGGCTGCCAGGTTATTAATTGGTCCGGTTCTCATCATGGTGCCAGCAACGGCTTAATCAATTGGAAGGTTCTATCATTAATCGTTCCATGCGTTTGTTGCTTCCTTGTGCCTTTTTAATATATTTATCATTTTCTGACAAAAATTCGGCAGCATCTCCCCTTGACCCGGGCGTAAGGGAGATAAAGAGAACGCGCCCACACAGAGTGGCGGAACCCAACAACTGGAGGTGGGCACCCGGAGGCAGCAACACCTTTATAAAACCTCAGAAAACACGGGGAAAACCGTGAACGGAAGACTTGTATTATTGGACAGAATGGGCTGGGGGTTGGCGGCTAAGGGTGTACCGCTGAGGCACCAGGGGAAGGTGTACCGCTGGGGGCCAGAAAGTGTGCCGCTGAGGGCCTAAAAGGTGTGCCGCTGAGGACCAAAAGGGTGTACCGGCCAAGGGCCAACGGTGTATGCCGCTGAGGGCCAAAAGGTGTGTACCGGCCAAGGGCCTCAAAGGCGGGCCGGGGAAGAACCCACAGGTGGGTTGCTGGTGGACAGATGTTCAGGAGGAGAAGGAGGGTTGAAGGCCACGAGGGGCTGCTGGTAGCGGGGTATTCATGAAGAGAAGGAGGGCCTCCCTCCCCTCAAGCTGACGGGTATGACTGATGGCCGTAGAGAAGGGCAAAGAGCCCCTGAAACTAAAGATCATATGGGAAGAACTACGCCACTATCGAGACTCCAAAACAAGTACGCCGGAGAAGTGGAAAAGGTGAACAACACACCATGCGCCATGCAGACTGACATAAATTAACAGGGGTAATAAGAAACCCACGAGGGGTGATTTTCATTCATGCACGAAAAGGAACGACCACAATCGGCCGTCTACCTCGCAAAACATACAGACAGAAGAAAGGAAAGAACCATGAAGATGGAGGAGGAGGGAAGAAAACAGGGGGGAGCGATGAGGCCGAACAGGGGTGACCACTCCCTACTCCTTTCCCCACTCCCTTCCTTACATCACGCTCACATCTCCTCCCTCTCCCCCTATTCCTTACTCTTTTCTCTCGGCGATCGTCGGAGGAGACCCCAAGGCGAACCCTTTTCTTCTTCTTCTTCTTCTTCTTCTTCTTCTGCTCTCTGCCTGTCGGTCTCCGTCTGTCTTCCCTGTTCTCTTCCCCTTTTTTTTGTCTGTGTCGAAGCGAGAGTCATTTATACTCCCAGCAGCCGGAGCCTTCGAGCAGGGCCGTCGAAGGCGGGAAGCAACTCGTGATGATGGGGTTTGACTCCCCCTGTCCTGGCTGTCAGTGGAGTAGCCTGCGTGGCCCAACGATCGGCTGACACCTCGGACGGCTCACTGTGCGCCAAGGATATGTAGGGCATGGGCTTCACGTCGTCCCCCGCCGTTGAAAAAGCCTTCACGCTGTGCCGTTGACGGGCTGCACAAGCGTGCCGTAGGAGGGCCAAAAGGCGTGCCGCTGGGGCACAAAACGGGCGTGCCGTCGAAGGCCCAACAGGGTGTGCCGCTGAAGCCCATGGGGGTGTGCCGCTGGAGACCATGGGGGCTGTGCCGCTGAAGCCCATGGGGGCTATGCCATTGAAGCCCATGGGGGCGTGCCGCTGGAGACCTCCAAGGGGGTGTGCCGCTGAAGACCCCCCCAAGGGGGTGTGCCGCTGAAGGCCGTGGGGCCGTGCCGCTGAAGCCCCTGGGCTGGGCGTGTCGCTGAGGGGCTCTGGGGTTGTGCCGCTGAAGCCCATGGGGGCTGGGCGTGCCGCTGCAGCCCTTGGGGCCGTGCCACTGAAGCCCATAGGGGCGTGCCGCTGAAGCCCTTGGGGCCGTGCCGCTGAAGCCCATAGGGGCGTGTTTCTGGGGCCCGTTCCGAGCCCGTTGCTAGCACGAGTCGTGGCCTGTTTGATTTCCTTTGAGACCCATGATTCGTGGTTCCCAGGAGTTGACCTCTCTTTGCTGTCGTGACTCCGGGGACAGCCTCATGGCAGCATGCATATTTGGAGAGCCCCGGCGATCAGTCTCTCCGGGGCTTCTTCACTCGACGCCGTTGTTGATGCTGGGCCGAGTGGGATATCGTGGGTGTGTGATTTTCGGTGTCCACACCAGTTTAATCTGAACACATTTCACATAATCCATTCCCTCAACTTTCTCTGGTATATTCTGTCTTAGTGTGTACTGTTCAGGGGGAGTAACTATTAAAGTGTATTTAACATTGTTGATCATTAGATGAAATGAAATCTCCTGGAACCTGAGACAATTCCCTGTTTTTACACTTAATGAGAACTGTTGATAGCAAAGAAGTTAAATCTAATTTTGAAGCCCAAAAAATAACCATACTTGCATTAGCAATGTCCTTAAACCACTTTGAAATTGAAAAGTGTAATTCACTACTTGAGATCTAAAATTCATAAGTAATAGGACATTGACTGGGAAGAAAATCATTTTCTTATATTGACCTTAAATTTTTTTCTGAGTTAAAACTGAAATAATACCAGAGAATATGCCATAAAATAAAATTGTGAAAAAGGCAGAGCAATGACTCATTTTCTGAGAAACTAATCATCTAGACCAATGAAGTACAGAGATTATGTCATGAAGAAATGCTTAACTATGTTCATAATCTTGATGCATGAAGGTAGATTACACTGAGTAACCAGGAAGTCTGGTGTCTGATAAACATGTCTTCTTGAGTAAAAAGGTGTGATCATACTAGAGTGCTCAATGAAAATAAAAATTAAAAAAAATGATGAAAATGGTTGACTCTGTGTAAAATTCGGAAAACTCTAAAAATGTTTACTTTGAATATAAGGGGTGTTTTCTCACCAAAAATGTTTAATGAAGATGATAAGTAAGATCAATGGTAAGTGGATTAAATGAGTACATTAGTAAATCTGGTTTAACTTCATTATCTCTGCATCACAGGTTAAATTTAAAGGCTCTCAAGAACCAAGATTTAATGGCTTTAAAATCACAGTTTTCATACATACATAAAAAGGGGTTGTTTGAAGGGAAAGGACAGAAAAGTAATTCTTCCTAATATTTGGTAAAGTTAAAATACCTTTTATTCTCCTCTCACTTTAAAACCTTACCTTTGTGAAAAAAAATTTCATTGGCGTCTACGCTATCTTCTTGTAAAACCCTTTTGCCTCAATGTTTTCACCTCTCCGTATCTCTCTGTTCTTCTTTCTCAAAACCCTTTGGTGAGGCTCGTGCGCCTTGCTCCTGCTGTCCGTATCCTTGTTATCTTGCACCCTATTCCTCCTTAGCCGTTCCTACGATGTCTCCTCCAGCCGACAAAAGCTTGGGGAAACGGAAGATGACAGAGGAGCAGGAATCAGAAGATGTTGAAGTAAGGAAGGAACTTGTCGTTTAATCTCGGAGGGAGAAACGCTCAAAACATCAACACGATGAAGGCACTGGCTCAGGGGTACATGCAGAGAGAGTTGATAAAGGAGAAGAAAGGGTTTCAGAATCACCGCAAAACAGCGTCGAACAGTGAAGAAAAAGGCCTCGCAGCGGTCAGAAAAGAAAGGTACCTCTAAATCCAAGAAAGAAAGGTCTGTGAGTTCATCAGCGAAGATTATTTTTCTGAGATATGTGCATTTCTATAATAAGAGAATGTTTGATGAATTTCCTGGATTGATGGAGCTTATAAAATTTTAAAAATGGAAGAAATTTATGGGAAAGCACAAATATTACTACCATGAACTAGTTTCTAAATTTTATTATAACATGCAGTATGATTCTGAAAAGTCCAAGATTAAGTCAAAGGTTAAGGGAATTAAAATTGTGTTGACCATGGAATTTCTTCATAATGTCTTCAAATTCCTAAAGAGGGAGAGTGTGAGGAGGATTTTGAGTATGATGAATTTGAAGCCTACTCTCTATTGACTGATCAGCCAAGTGATGTAACTGATCCCAGGAAGACTAAGTTAGTGAATTTCAATGCAAATAAATTTTCACCTTTGAAAAGGCTAGTTCACCATATGCTGACCACTATCATCACCCCACAGGAAAGTGGCCGAGGAAAAATTACTAAAACTCAAAGATTCATCCTTTTCTATATGTTTAAGCATATTAAGATTTGTCTGCCGAGTATCATGATAAATATCATTGGTACATGTACAGAGTCTAGAAGACATCTGCCTTATGCAGCCCATCTTACTACTATTTTTAGAAAGTTAAAGGTGCCTTTAGAGGATGAGGAATTCAAAAAGGTCTCAAATGTGAATGTTTACAACATGGATTTCATCCAGAAGTTCGTGAAATTAAAGATTCAGATTGCACCTGTTGAGAAACTGGCAGAAAAGATAGTTGAAAAGTCTCCAGTAGCTTGTCCATGAGGTGGAGGAAGAACAACCCTTGATAGATGCTCATAGTCAGGGGGAGCAATAGCCACTGATAGTTGAACAAGAAGGGGCAGAAAATCTAAATGAGTTTCCTCTTATAACTGAACAGGAAGTGACAAATGAGCAAAGTGATCAGTTAGCATCTGAATAGCAGTAGCTACAAGAACTGGATCCTATGGAATTAATTCAGCAGAATGAACAGGGAGTGATAGAAACTATAGAACAAGAAGATGAATTAACTCTAAGAGGTCAAGAAGAATCACAAATGAATTTGGAAGAAGAGCAGCAAATCATTCTGCAAGAAGAAGAAAGGGAAGAAATGGAAAGAGATGCACAGATAGATCAAAGTGTAAGTGAGATGGAACAACAATCTTTATTCACTAGACAGACAATTCAGCAGCTTGACCAGCACTTCGATCAGCTCATTGAACAGATTAAGATAAATCTGGAGCAGTAGCAGCATAATAAACAAGAATGCTCACAGGAGCAGCAAATTGAAGTTGAAGAACAACAAGTAGAACAAGAATTGGAAGAGCAACAGACTGCTTTGGAACAAGTAGAATAGGCTGAACCATCACAGGCTGGCCCAGTCTTTGGACCATTTCATGGAGCTCTCATTAGTCTTGGAGCTCAACCAGCATTGTCTCCAGAAGAGCAACAAATTCCACAATAGTTTGAAGCTTCAACTTCTGCTACACCATCAGCTGATCCTACACTGGTAAATTTGATAATGACACAGTTTGGTATTATGAATACTTCTCTTGATCAATTAAAGAATGTTGTAGATAAGCAAGACACTAGACTACTTCATCTGGAACAAACAGTGAACAACAATTGGCATAAGTATCTGAGAGACAGGCACATATCAGATGATCAGCTAAATAGGTTTCTGTATTCACTTTTGAATGTTTGTCATCAGGCAAGCTCTGCTTTGAATAATTTGAGAGTGAATTCTGTTGAGTCATATATGAAAATAACTCATACCCTTGTTCATGCCCTTGATATTAAGAGAGAACAGCAAAGAATCAGAAATCAGTTAAGTCTCATGCTAAATGAACAGCAAGCTTTGTCTGCCAAGCTGGTTAGTGTATCAAATGTTGTTCAAGAGTGCATAACTTAGTTGGGGAACATGTCTACTAAACTTGATTTTGTTTAGGAAAGAGTACAGTATTTGACTACAAATCTCAGGAACTTTCTCAATGAACATTCCACCAGCACTTCTACTTCCATAGCAGATCTTCTTCAACATCAATCTGCTCAGCTGGACAGTACAACTGACATGATACACGACTGGGTGACAGATGTATCCACTTCTGTCAGCAAATTGCATGACCAAGTACTGGCAACAGATTCGAAGCTATCTCTTAAATTTGTAGCTCTTGGTACAAAGATAGCAAGAAAGCTCTAGCAGAACACCTATATCTATAGCTACAAAGAGAGGACGCAAAGGTGGCAGTTCTGTAGTTTAAATAGTTTCTCTTGTAGATGTTTAGTAATTCAAAAGATAATGTTTAGGGATTCATATCTTCTCTAGTTTTTGATAATGACAAAGGGGGAGAAATTTGTTGAGTCATGTTTGCTGTGTGATCTGCATGTTTGAAGAATTCTGTGTCTGGCTGAGAGAAGAACTGATATGAGATGTTGTGACAGTTGTTGGATGTGCATTTATCTCGTGAAATCAGATGGGACTTGGACTTTGAAAGACAACATATAGATTTCTCACTGTTGTACAAAGTTTAGGTGCATTCTCATATAGTCAAGATTGTCATGTCATGTAATCATTTTGGATGATGTTCCTCTTCATTTCATGTATTGTGATGACCGTTGAAAAATGCAGATTTTTTTGTCAAGAAAAGTGTATACAGTTTTCCCTTAAATTGAATGATTGAGTTTGTAAATGAATACACATGACTCATAGTTGTCATCATCAAAAAGGGGGAGAATGTTGGATCTCTAGTTTTGATGATGACACACTATGAATCATGTTAGTGATAAAGTGCTTGAGTCATTCTGTCAAACTGTCTGCATGCATGAGCATTCTTAGTGGTCATAAGGTCGATGCTAGCTTAATGTTGCATGTTCATGGTCTTAATTTTCATAAGGTCAATGCATGCTTCAGACATTAGTGAGTAAGGACGATGTTAGTAACATCCTGCATTAAGTCAAGTCGATGCTAGTTGCATCTTCCATCAAGTCAGGTCAATGCCAGTTGCGTCTTTCATCAAGTAAGGTCGGTGCTAGTAGCCTCTCATGCATATTCAAGGTCGGTGCTAGTGGCATCCCACGCATACTTAAGGTCGGTGCTAGTTGCATTGCTCATGTAGTGAGGTCGGTGCTACTTGCCTTGTTTACTAAGTAAGGTTGGTGCTAGTTACCCTGTCTACATAATCAGGTCGATGCAAGTTACCTTGTCAGCATATAGAGTTATATATAAGGTCGGTGCAATTCATTGTCTCATGCATATTATGCATCGCGCATGACTAAGGTCGATGCATGTTTTCACTAGTAGCATATCAGGTCTGTGCACGTTTTGCATCAAGCATATATAAGGTCGGTGCATGTTTTGCTGAATGCATGCAATGGTCGGTGCTATCCTATTTTCTTTATGAACTAAGGTTGACGTTAGTATGTTCTAAGGTCGATGTTAGTATGCAGAGTCTTGCATCTGAAGTCTGTGCTATGTCGAATAGCTCATGAACAAAGGTCAATGCAAGGTTTCTTACCTTCTTCACAAGGTCAAGGTCTAGGTCAATGCCATTGGTGTTGTCATGCTAAATTTCACAGAATCCTATGTGTGTTCTGTCTGCTTGAACGAAGTCATACCCTAAGCATCTGAATAAGACCTATTCATGACCATCGATTATTTTTCTCTCTCTACAACATGTCTGCATAATTAAGTCAAATACATTGTGATTGCTTCAATATGCCTGCAAGGTGTTTGACAAAAGGTCTTTATTAGATACGCAGGAACTTAAGTTCGTGCGTGACTCAATAAGTAGCGCGTGATCCCAGGATGTTTCGTTGACTGCGATTCTGTCAAATGGCCAGCAATCTTCTGACACATGGACTGCTAGCAAGGATAAGTTGCTTGGAAAATGAGCGGGAAAGTGCCATCCACGTGCCCTCTATCTCTCGTCTATAAATAAAGGATTTTCACCTGAAAATAAAGAAAGATAGACAGACCAGAAGAAAAAAGAAGAAATTTAGAGGGAGACATCGTGAAGAAGAGAGCATCTGATAGAGAGAGATCCAGAGAGTGAAAAGAATGAAAGAGGAAGGAGAGAAGAAATTGCCGAAAGCAGAGTGTCATTCGAAGAAGAGTGAAAAGTAGAATTGAAGCCATTTGTTACGATCACTAGATGAGATCTAGTGTCGTTATGCTCTGTGAAGAGCTACATTATGCTTAGAGTCTTATCTATTTTCTATCTTTCAACTTTATTATTTTCTTTCATTCAAACCTTATTCTAAGCTGTGTATCAGTAGATGTTGGTAAGCTGTGAGGCCCAACGATAGAGGTGGATTCCTCTGGATAGCTAAGCTGTAATGCTCAACAGTAAGCGAAGCTGTAATACCCAGCGGTTGGTAAGCTGTGAGGCCCAGCTGACACAAGCTGTGATGCGCAGCGGTTTGTAGGCAAGTTGTGATGCCCAGCGGTTTCAAGCTTTGTGTCAGCAGTAATCCACACTCTGGGTTGAGTGTGGGGTGGATGTAGGTCTGGAGGATCAAACCACCTAAAAGTTTTGGTGTTGTGTGATTGGTTCTTCTAATGTCTGCATCTTTTGGTTGCTATAAAAATTGCTTCCGCCAGCATAGTTGTTTAACAATTTTTTAAACTAATATGCATGATATGTGTTCGATTACTAGTCTATGCAATTGAATCTTCTTATTTCAGATATGTTAGCACTTTTCTAGATTAGTTCTCCAGGTTTTTAAATTGGTCAAAGTTTGTAGAGATCCATTCACCCCCCTCTAGATCCTCTATTATACCGATTCACATCGCCTTAACTCTTGCCATCTGAGTAGTTGCACCGTGCATAGATTCTAACAGAGCTGCCAGGGCCAGTGCACCGGATGAGGTGCAGAGGGTGCACCGTATGGGGGGGGGGGGGGGGTCGTCGCCTTTCAGATGCAAAAAGGTCAACCAGATTTCGTAACTTCATGTATTACGTCGGCCAAATAGCCAACATTTCCCGTTGTAACAACCGCCAAGCCGATTCGACCATTACGAGTCATGTAAATGTGGTACTCATTTGTTTAAACGGTCAACCTGCTCTGATGTCGGAGACTTCACTTGCTCAAGAAGGATCTTTTACATTTCAGGTGAAAGCTGAGAAATTTGTTTTTTTTCTTTCTAATTGTTGTATCCCATTTACACCAACCATTTGATTCACAGATGTTAAGCCAGTGTCAAACGCTTGAGCAAGTTCAGATTTAATCTTGGATGCATTACTGCTGCCCAATTGAAGAACAATGCCTAGGCCATCCAATTTTACACGCTTGGAAGGACGATCTGTCAATTCCATCCCATCTTGAGACATGTGTGGTTGTTCCATGAGACCTGTAACTGAACTAGGATGCACCTTCACTCGAGAACCCAATGTTGGATCATGATTAACTGTAGAATGAGCACGAGGTTCCGCTGGAACTGCCTCTGGTCCAACAGATAATGAAGGCCGAGAGGATAGTGGAGGAGAACCCAGGGCGGTGCAGGGCCCGTTGGAAGGGGCAGCAACGGCAGCGAACGACGCGAGGGGCATTGAGACGGTGAGGTGTCATCCGTTGGAGTGGGTGTACCGGGTGTGCCATGAGGAGGTGACACGGCGCGGTGGTGTGCCGTGCGGTGGAGTGCAATGGGAGTGGGCCGTGGCAGGAGGAGGAGTGAAACGTGGCCATCCGGTGCGGTCGAGGAGGGGTTGGCGCGGTGAAACGGTCGAGGGGGGAGTTGGAGCTTGACCCGGTGCCGCTTGAGGGGTGGCCATCCAGTGCGGCTTGTGCATCGGGTGGGGAGCGAGAGAGAGAGAAAGAATGGGGGAGAGAGAGAGAGAGAGAGAGAGAGAGAGAGAGAGAGAGAGAGAGAGAGAGAGAATGGGCCATCCCCTTTTATTTTATTATATATATATATTATTTATTTTTATTATTTCTTTCCTTTTCTTTTTCTTCTCTTTTTCTCTTCTTCTACTTTTTTTTATTTCTTCTTCTTTTTTTCTTCTCTTTTTTTTTCTTTTCCTTTTCTTCTTTTTTTTAGGTGTCCACAAAATGCCCCCCACCCACAGGTGACGCGAGAGCGGGACGAGAGAGCGGGGCCTACGGGTGCAGCCCGATTGAGAGATTTATCAACATGATGAGGAGAGCGGGCTATGAAAGCCGAAGTTGTTGGAAAGCGGACTACAGCAGCCGAAGTTGTGAAGAGCTTGTCACGAGGGCGGAGAGAGGGATTTGTTCCTTTAATGATTCGGACGGAAGGTCCAAATAAAAAGGGGTATTCATCACCCAAAGGGACGGAGAGAAGAGTTTATTCTTTTAATGATCCGGACGTAAGGTCCAAATCAAAAGGGGTATTTGTCACCCAAAGGGGCGAGAGAAGAGTTTATTCTTTCGAAAGAAGTGTTCGTCGCCCGAAGGGACGGAGAGAAGAATTTGTTGGTTTAAAAGAGGTATTTGTTGCCCGAAGGGACGGAGAGAAGAGTTTGTTCATTCAATGATATGGCCAGGAAGTCCAAATCAAAAGGGGTATTCATCACCCAAAGGGACGGAGAGAAGAGTTTGTTCATTTAATGATCCGGACGAAAGGTCTGAATCAAAAGGGATATTCGTTGCCGAATGGGATGGAGAGAAAAGTTTGTTCTTTCAATGACCTGGACAGAAGGTCCAAGTCAAAAGGGGTATTCGTCACCCAAAGGGACGGAGAGAAAAATTTGTTCTTTCAATGACCTGGACGGAAGGTCCAAGTCAAAAAGGGGTATTCGTCACCCAAAGGGACGGAGAGAAAAGTTTGTTCTTTCAATGACTTGGACGGAAGGTCCAAGTCAAAAGGGATATTCGTCACCCGAAGGGACGGAGAGGTGGTCAAGTCGTTGAAACAGGCTAGTGTCAGCGTAAGGGAAGAGGGTTGATTCCTCACCCGAACGATAGGCTCGGGCCAGGGTTAGAGGGTGTTTTATTCTTTAAAGCGCCGAGGGTACCGGCCATGAAACCCAAACCAAGAAAGTGGGCCACAAGGGCCGGAATCGGGGCAGCGGGCCATGGGAGCCGAAGTTAAGAGAGCAGGCCATGAATGTCGGAAGTAGGCCGTGAGGGCCAAGATTGGGCTCTGCGAGCCAAAACTAGAAAGCAGGCTGCGATAGCAAAAATTAAGTTATTATTATTATTATTATTATTTATTTATTTTCTTTATCCAAGCATGCAGGCACTCGTCAGCAGGCATAACATAAATATACATGTGGTATCTCCCTCTATAGGGGATGGGATAAGGACATCTCCCATAATTCGCAGACACGGTGTGGGCCAGGAGGCACAACTAAGGGGTGGTGCACCCGTCAAGAAGATATCACATAGTTCGCATGCATAGCTCAAACTTGTAATTTCCACCCGAGATAAATCTATGTGGCGTGTGAGTGCAAGGATGTGAACAAAAGGCCCCAAGCATAGGGATATGCAAGCTTTCTAAGCAACACTCGAGGATTACTGTAGCGCCTGTACATACGTTTTAGGCTCTCGGTTTTGGTAGCTTCGCACAGCCCCCATATGTTTATTCTGGTAGCAGATTCCACCATTCGGCGCGAGTTTCCTCATATGTCTCAATGGGGATTCCCGGCTACTAGGATTCATCCTTGTTATATTCCTTTTTACGGATTTCACCGTTCGATGAGAGTCTCATCATGTGTCTCAATGGGGATTCCCGGCTACTAAGCTCCGTCCTTGTTAAAGTTTGTTTCACCATTTCACGCGAGTTTTCTCATTTGTTTCAGTGGGATTCCCGACTACTCGGATCCGCATTCACTTCATGAATCATTTTTTTATGGGGGGGGGGGGGGGTGGCAGCTTTTCCTCACGATTACCTGTCACGCGAGTGCAGAAATTCAAGCATCCGTAGAGTGCTAAGAAGAAAGTTGGGCAATTCCTATGGTTGAAAACCATCGAACACCTTATGTGCAGAGTGTAAGAGTGTTGCCTCAGGTGTATTTTGTGAGTTGGGCTTAACAATTTAGCCATGACTCTTCCCCTTGACGTGTGCACCTGCCATAATTGGGTTCCTTTCGAGCATATGTCGTGACGCACGTGCATCCGAAGTCGGGGCGATATTATTTCGCAAGGAAACATGGTCCTAGAAAATTCCAAGAAGGTGTATTATTCTATATTATAGGCAAGCATGCAAGCAGGGCAGCCAAGCATTTTTTGTCTCTCCTTTTTTTTGTTTCTTCTTCTTTTTTCTTATTTTTTTCTTTTTTTTCTTTTTTTCTTTTGCGTAACAACATATTGTTGTTACGTATAAGCATAGTGGTAGTAAAGGTATTAGGAAAGCAGACCGCAAAGGGTCGAAAGAATGTTAGGGAAGTGGGCTAGAAGATCCGAAGCTGGGAAGCAGGCTACAAGGGCCAAAATTGGGGAGCGGGCTGCAAGAGTCAAAATTTGCGAAGCGGGCTGCAAGAGCCAGAAATTGGGAAGTAAGCTACTAGAGCCAAGATCTGGGAAGCAGGCTGCAAAAGCCCAAGTTGGGAAGCAGGCGACAAAGGCCAAAGATGTTGGGAAATAGGCTACAAAAAGCCAAAGTTGAGAAGCAGACTACAAGAGCCAAAATTGGGAAGCGGGCTGCAAGAGCAGAAGTTGGTAAGCAGGCTACAAGAGCCAAAATCTGCGAAGCGGGCTGCAAGAGCAGAAGTTAGGAAGCAGGCTACAAAGGCCAAAGATGTTGGGAGAAGCGGCTACGAGAGCCGAAGAGAAGGGTCCTTTTTTTATTCTCTGGCTGGGGGAAGGATTCGAACCAAAGTGTAAGGTCTCTTCTTTAATTCTCTAGCCGGGGAAGAATCCGAACCAAAGTAAAAGGACTCTTCTTTAATTCTCTGGCCGGGGAAGGATCCGAACCAGAGTGAAAGGTCTCTTCTTTAATTCTCTGGCCAGGGAAGGATCCGAACCAGAGTGAAAGGTCTCTTCTTTAATTCTCTGGTCGGGGAAGGATCCGAACCAGAGTGAAATGTCTCTTCTTTAATTCTCTGGGCGGGCAAGTATGCAAACCAAAGTGAAAGGTCTCTTCTTTAATTCTCAGATCGGGGAAGGATCCGAACCAGAGTGAAAGGTCTCTTCTTTAATTCTCTGATCGGGGAAGGATCCGAACCAGAGTGAAAGGTCTCTTCTTTAATTCTCTGATCGGGGAAGGATCCGAAGCCGAGTGAAATGTCTCTTCTTTAATTCTCTGGCCGGGGGAGGATCCGAACCAAAGTGAAAGGTCTCTTCTTTAATTCTCTGGTCGGGGAAGGATCCGAACTAGAGTGAAAGGTCTCTTCTCCCCCCTTTTTTTTATTGGCCCAAAGGCCTAAGGTAAGATATTTGTCTGCTTAGACGGCAAGAGTGCCACCGACAATGGGTTTATGCACCAGCCTAGATGAAGGAGTCATGATGCTGACAATGGGTTGATGCATCGGCCTATACGGAAGGTCATGATGCCGACAATAGGTTTATGCGCCAACGTAGACAAATGAGTCCTGATGCTGGTAATGGGTTGATGCGTCGGCCTAGACGGAAGGTCATGATGCCGACTATAGGTGGTGCGGACACCAGAGCACACGAGCGGCACGAGTCGGCGAGCCACCGGTACCGTACGCGGATGGCACCCGAGCTACAACGGCTTCCATCTAGCTCGGAGATAGCTTGGAGACTCCCCCTTGAGTCTCGATATTTATAGTTTATTGGGACTTTGTTTTTGTGTATTGTGTGTTTTATTCGAATTGTAATTCGGATTGTAAGAGGGGTTTATGTGTAATTTGGGACCACCCGGGTCCCGCGGGCCCCCCTACCTCTTCCCCATTGATCCACCTCATCTCTAGGGCCCATGTGGGGTCAGTCAACCTTCCAATAGTGGGCTTCTAGAAGAGTGGACCAAGGGGGGGACAAGTGTTTAAAAAAGTCCAAGAAGATGGCCATGAAGTCAAGGGGGCGCCCCCTCTTTAATATAGTTTAATAGGATTTGAATTCTTATTTTATGTGATTCCAAATCACATGGGAGAAATAAAATTGAAATCCCCCTTTTACCCCTCCCCAACCCTAGATCTAGGGATAGTTGAAGTCTTTTTGTATTTCATATATATTCCTTGTATTTTCATTTGATGACAATTAATGCCATAAAAATTTAGCAATTTCTTTGGGAGCCCAAGCTTGGTGCGCACTCCTCCTATCTCCTCCCCCTTTTCGCAGCTGTGAAGGCTACTTCCAGAGGTTTGAAGCCTCTCCTTCAAGTCTCTTCTGAGTGGGAAGCTCAGATCTATCACCGCCGCCGCCATCGAGCCGCCGTCGCACTGCCACCGCCACCTTATCGGAGTTCTGTCTTCAACCAATAGCAGCCCCTTCCACGAATTTTAACTCTCAGATCCGAGATCTTCTGAGTGCCAAAATTTCAGGGTGAGTTCTAGGGATCAAACCCACATTCTATAAAATTTGGTTTGGCCTTTAGATTCGGATTTCCATTTTTCCATTTTCGTCCATCTTTTCCTTCTAGATCTGCCAGGTTTCTATCTATTGTGACAGCAACCCTGATCTTCCCATCTTCGACCCCCCTTTTGATTTTTTCTGGAACTCCCAAAATTACTGGAGGTTGTACCCACCATCCCTCCACCCACGAATTTTCTTGGAATTTCAAAAGGTCTCACCTATTTTCTAAAAATCATTTTCAGATCCCATTCAGTTCTATCTGCCCCTGTCCAGATCCGACCACCTGCCAGTATAAAATAGCTTTCTACATCCCAACCTCCACCAAATTTGTCATAAGAAATATTGCCATTTTCCTCTCTCTCCCCTCTACAATCTTCATGAACAGCTCAAGATCTGATTCGGAGGTTTGCCCTACGGTCAATGCCAACTCTCAGAAAACTCAGTTTCTGTCCAGTCAGATCTGAAACTGAGAGCAGGCTGGTTCTAAAATCGTCCATCAGAAGCACATCTCCGGTGAATTTTTTTGAATCCCACAGGGTCGAAGGACTTTGAGAGAGATTTCCAACTATACCTCTTGTGGATCGATCTGACATCGGGAGTGATCGTAGCAGCCGATCTCATTGGATCACGCGCCTAAAAATAGAAGCAACCAGTCCGTGGGCAGCAACTCCAAAGCATAGAGATCGGAGCCGATCGGCCTCCGACCGGCGTTGCCGCCCGACCGCCTTCCAGGGAGGTGCGCCACCAGGGGTCTCCATCACAGCGGGACCCACCCCATCAGACCCGGAGGACAGAGCGGTCCGTGGGACCCACGAACCCGTAGATCGCGCCGTCCGGACAGCACTAAACGCGCGTTTCGGCACCGCCGGGGCAACATCAAGATACTGCCCGTCAACCCAATTCGCGTGACTCCCGAGCCCCACATGTGACCTTTTACCTCCCTGCGTGGAGTGGGTCAAAATCATTGTACCGCTGTAATAATTGTTAACCGAGAGTCCAGTTTTGGCCGGGGTTATCTTCCACACGCCGGGTGCGTGGAGGTACGATCGTAACTTCTTGGCATTACTTTGCTTAGCTAGTATATTGTCATATGCCGCTGTGAGAGCGTAGGATTCTAGCCCGTGAGTCCATGTCACCGCTGTGAGCAAGAGAGTGACCTGTCCCGTGGCTCTATCCGAGCACGGAAGTGAGTCGGACTACCCTTAACTCTGTCGGTTCCTCAACCGTGCACGATCCGCGTTTCCCTCGCTTGGGGACGACGAGTGAGCTTGCGTGTTAGTGACGTATAGCCCATAGGAGCTCTTAGTGTCGGGCCTAATGTCTCTCCCATCGTATGTTGCTGGTCGTGTGTGCATTTAGAGTCCGAGGTCCATATCACTTAGAGTCGGTCCCCGTGTCCATCCCGCATGTGGCGACCCGGATTCCGGATACCAGATATACCCGATAGGACTATTGAATACACCTGATACCACTTGGAACCCGCGAGGCCTCCCAAGAGCGGTAAAGCCCCGAAGGGAAAAAGGATTTTCGTGTAGTACATTGAACTGACAGATATAATAGCAAGAATTAAATTTCATTAGATCAGGTTGCTAAAGTAGCAGAAATAAAATTACATTTTAATTAACAGATTTTAAACAACTATATACCAGAGTCAAGTCCAAAGCTAAAGACAGCAGTCTAGCAGTACAGTCGACAGAAAGAAAAGACGTACCAAGAAGTCGGGGGAAGCCCGACGGAGGTACCAGCTGGCAGCTACGACTCGAACTCCAGGATCCGCGGAAGCAGAACGAACACATCACCCCACCTGAAAAGCAGGGGTGAGCCTCGTGTCACTAGTTCAGTAGGGGTCACGCGGATCCCCACTGAAAAACGCGCAGTAACACGGAACAAAAGGAACAACAGTAAGAAACAGCACTAGAAAGCTATAAAAGAAAGGGAAGCAGGAGTAGGGAACAGGTAAGGACGAGGGGAGTAACTCGAACAGGCAAGCAGGCCTAGAAAGGGAAAGAGGAGTAGGGAGCAGCAAGGAAGAGGGGAAACCAAACAAAACACCCCAACCTACACCTACAACAGGCATGCAAAAGAAAGACTAGAAAAGACCTAGACAGGCACAGGCAACATGACCGGAGTGTCGTGCACCGGACAAGACACAGACCTCGAGTACAGCCACGGAAAGGTCAACCCGGACAGGTCACGACAACCCCACAAGTGTCTCGACTACCCACTGATCGCGGCCTACACGAGCCCGGTCGAGTCACAGCCCCACGCGGAAACACAAGTGTCTCAAGCAACTCGCAAGGCTGGGAAGCGACAAGCGAGAGGCGAAACAGGAACAAACCAAGTACTAGCCAGGGTCACGCCTGTCGGCGTCAGTCCTCTGCCCCTGACCACGTGTGCACACCCTGGCTCCTACCTAGAACCAGGCCTTTAGCTAGCTTTCTCCCCCCGTAGGAAACTACGGTAACCGCAGGAGCCGACGGAAACTAGCTTACAAACCGTATATCGGGGTCACCCCTCAACTGCTGGACGTCTAGGGCGACGAGGAAGGGAAGCTCGAAACGCGGCGTTGAAGTACAGACAGTCGAACATGCACTGTCACTCGTACCTCAAACACCGAAGGCAGCACAAGAAACTGCCGACAGACTCGGAAACGTAGTCTTAGCCTTCATAGGAACATCAACTGACGTCCACGGGGAAAACGGCCAGACCACGGGAGCAACAGACATCACCCTAACATAGACAGACACGCACGCACAGACCTACCCCAAAATAGCCCCTAACATTACCTAGAACGAACCCACAACACACGGCCGCACACCGAAAAGCCCAACGGCCATCACGGCCACAACAAGACTGTAACGGCCTAGCACAGGCGCGTTACACAAGCCTGACGCACCAGGGCGGGCGCGTCAAAGCCAACATGCTCGAACCCAAAACGTGAACAGCGTAACGCACGACGCCAGGCGCGTTATGCGAACCTAACACATGAGGGCAGGCGCGTTACGCCAACCTAACGCGCAGGCACTGACGCGTTACGCCAACAGACCCAACACAGTCAAAACAGGGTGTAACGGCCTGGGGCAGGCGCGTTACACAGCCTGACGCACTAGGGCGGGCGCATCAGGGGAACCGACTCAAATAGTCAAATGTGGTCAAACAGAGTGCAACGGTCTGGGGCAGGTGCGTTACACCACTCTAACGCACTGGGGGAGTGCCGTCAGAGCAACCGCCTCAAACACAACACATAAGCCACAATGGCTGTGACGCAACAGCCGGGACACGTCAGGGGCATGACCGTTACGCTCACTCAGCCACGAAAAATCTAAAAATGCCCAGACGCTGTGACGGTATGTCGTAGGGCCGTCAGGGACTGTGACGGTCCCTGGAACGACCGCTACACCGGTCACGGCGGGAAAACAGTGAAAACGCCAAATCGGCCCGTTCCACGCACCATTCACGCCGAAGCGCAGGGGAAACAAAGCCACATGATGGCAAATGACATCTGGAGGCTAAAAAGCCCACATGCACGCGCTAAAACGCAAGATCCGGGCGATTCTAACGAATCGACCCAAAACGAGTCACCGAGGTTCCCGGACTCCTACCGGCCTCGAATGACAACCGATCGACACGAAACTAGCATGGATGGGATCCAGACATCCCAGCGGTCATTTTTACACTAACTACGCCGCGAATGGTTGCCGTTTTTCGGCGAACCCTGAAAACCCCCAAAACTATGGTTTTCCCCAAACAAGCCCGATCTAGCGCCAAACCACGCACATAAGCAAGGAAAACGTAGAGGACGAAGTGGTGATCCATCTCCCTACCTCCACCGAAGAAACCGTGCCCCGAAGGGATTAAACCGCGCCGAAAACTGCGCCGCGAGCTCAAACGCCGGCTTTGAATCCACCGTTCGGGATCGCGCAAAACCACTCCATCCTTGCCCCGTTGCGCACCCAACCAGCTCCACAGCATCCCCAGCACTCGCCCCTAGGTCCTCCGTCTGCAGCCAGAGCCGAGAAGGTGAAAACGGGAGAGAAACGGAAGAGAGAGACGGCGGCGGCGTGAATGAGAAGGAGGAGAGAGGAAGGAAAAGAAAAAGGAAAGAAATTAGGAATTTTTCCTAATTTCTGAAAAATCTGATTTTTGGCCCTAACTCGAAAAATACGCAAAAATAGTCAAAACGATCATCTCGAAGAGTACATCGCCACTGTATCGTCCACGAGTCGATGAATTGAGAGATAAACTCACCGCAGGGTTCCGTAACTAGTACGAGAGAAAAATCCACACGGATCGTAAAACTCAACTCGAGAGCTACAAAAGCGAACCGAAACTCACCGAAAAGGATCGAAAGACCTAATAAGAATCCAACAAAGATCCGGGACATTACATCTTCCCCACCTTTAAGAAATTTCATCTTAAAAATTCAAGGACTAGTAAGGGTAAGCAGGGAAGAACAACCCGACAACACAACCACAAAACGACATGAACCACGAGAAACAACGGCAAAACTACATCACCGGACCACGAGACATCTGATTGAGTCGCAAGCTAACTCTACCAGGGAAGGGAGTACAGCAAAGCGATCCGACATGAGTTGGTCCACAAGGTGCTAATGATAGACAGACAAAATCATAGAGAAACAGCACTTACAAAAACAATAACGGCAGCACTCGCAGGATTCCGGCTCCGTACAGGACACAGAACCACGGAATACCACTGCAAGCAGGGTCGCATCAAGGCATAACATCAGCTGATCACACGACTTCCAGGGAGCGAGTCATGCATCAAGCAGCTTACCAAGAAAAGACCCACAACGACAAGAAACGGAAATCACAAAACCTAACGCCAGCTGAAGACTGTACTGGACGTAGCGACTCTGGAAACTGTATATCTGAGATTCTCATGTACTTCACACAACAACGCTTTGATACCACCTGTGGCGACCCGGATTCCGGATACCAGATATACCCGATATGACTATTAAATACACCTGATACCACTTGGAACCTGCGAGGCCTCCCAAGAGTGGTAAAGCTCCGAAGGGAAAAAGGATTGTCATGTAGTACATTGAACTGACAGATATAATAGCAAGAATTAAATTTCATTAGATCGGGTTGCTAAAGTAGCATAAATAAAATTACATTTTAATTAACAGATTTTAAACAATTATATACCAAAGTCAAGTCCAAAGCTAAAGACAGCAGTCTAGCAGTACAGTCGACAGAAAGAAAAGACGTACCAAGAAGTCGGGGGAAGCCCGACGGAGGTACCAGCTGGCAGCTACGACTCGAACTCCAGGATCCGCGGAAGCAGAACGAACACATCACCCCACCTGAAAAGCAGGGGTGAGCCTCGTGTCACTGGCTCAGTAGGGGTCACGCAGATCCCCACTGAAAAACACGTAGTAACACGGAACAACAGGAACAGCAGCAAGAAACAGCACTAGAAAGCTGTAAAAGAAAGGGAAGCAGGAGTAGGGAACAGGTAAGGACGAGGGGAGTAACTCGAACAGGCAAGCAGGCCTAGAAAGGGAAAGAGAAGTAGGGAGCAGCAAGGAAGAGGAGAAACCAAACAAAACACCCCAACCTACACCTACAACAGGCATGCAAAAGAAAGACTAGAAAAGACCTAGACAGGCACAGGCAACACGACCGGAGTGTCGTGCACCGGACAAGACACAGACCTCGAGTACAGCCACGGAAAGGCCAACCCGGACTGGTCACGACAATCCCACAAGTGTCTCGACTACCCACCTATCGCGGCCTACGCGAGCCCGGTCTAGTCGCAGACCCACGCAGAAACACAAGTGTCTCAAGCAACTCGCAAGGCTGGGAAGCGACAAGCGAGAGGCGAAACAGGAACAAACCAAGTACTAGCCAGGGTCACGCCCGTCGGCGTCAGTCCTCTGCCCCTGACCATGTGTGCACACACTGGCTCCTGCCTAGAGCCAGGCCTTTAGCTAGTTTTCTCCCCCCGTAGGACGCTACGGTAACCGCAGGAGCCGACGGAAACTAGCTTACAAACCGTATATCAGGGTCACCCCTCGACTGCTGGACGTCTAGGGAGACGAGGAAGGGAAGCTCGAAACGCGCCGCTGAAGTACAGACAGTCGAACATGCACTGTCACCCGTACCTCAAACACCGAAGGCAGCACAAGAAACTATCGACAGACTCGGAAACATAGTCTTAGCCTTCATAGGAACATCAACCGACGTCCACGGGGAAAACGGCCAAACCACGGGAGCAACAGACATCACCCTAACATAGACAAACACGCACACATAGACCTACCCCAAAACAGCCCCTAACATTACCTAGAACGAACCCACAACACACGGCCGCACACAGAAAAGCCCAACGGCCATCACGGCCACAACATGACTATAACGGCCTAGCACAGGCGCGTTACACAAGCCTGACGCACCAGGGCGGGCGCGTCAGAGCCAACACGCTCGAACCCAAAACGCGAACAGCGTAATGCACGACGCCAGGTGCGTTACGCGAACCTAATGCATGAGGGTAGGCGCGTTACGCCAACCTAACGCGCAGGCACAGACGCGTTACGCCAATAGACCCAACACAGTCAAAATAGGGTGTAACGGCCTGGGGCAGGCGCGTTACACAGCCTGACGCACCAGGTTAGGCGCGTCAGGGGAACCGACTCAAATAGTCAAATGTGGTCAAACAGAGTGCAACGGCCTGGGGCAGGCGCGTTACACCACTCTGACGCACTGGGGGAGTGCCGTCAGAGCAACAGCCTCAAACACAACACATAAGGCACAATGGTTGTGACGCATCAGTCGGGACGCGTCAGGGGCATGACCGTTACGCTCACTCAGTCACGAAAAATCTAAAAATGCCCAGACGCTATGACGATCCGTCGTAGGGCCGTCAAGGACTGTGACGGTCCCTAGAACGACCACTACACAGGTCACGGCGGGAAAATAGTGGAAACGCCAAATCGGCCTGTTCCACGCCCCATTCACGCCGAAGCGCAGGGGAAACAAAGCCACACGATGGCAAATGACATCTGGAGGCTAAAAAGCCCACATGCATGCGCTAAAACGCAAGATCCGGGCGATTCTAACGAATCGACCCAAAACGAGTCACCGAGGTTCCCAGACTCCTACCGGCCTCGAATGACAATCGATCGACACGAAACTAGCATGGATGGGATCCAGACATCCCAGTAGTCATTTTTACACTAACTACGCCGCGAATGGCTGCCATTTTCTGACGAACCCTGAAAACCCCAAAAACTACGGTTTTCCCCAAACAAGCCTGATCTAGCCCGTTCTAGCGCCAAACCATGCACAGAAGCAGGGAAAACGTAGAGGACGAAGTGGTGATCCATCTCCCTACCTCCACCGAAGAAACAGTGCCCCGAAAGGACTAAACGGCGACGAATACCACGCCACGAGCTCAAACGCCGGCTTTGAATCCACCGTTCGGGATCGCGCCAAAACCACTCCATCCTTGCCCCATCGCGCACCCAACCAGCTCCACAGCATCCCCAGCACTTGCCCCTAGGTCCTCCGTCTGCAGCCGGAGCCGAGAAGGTGAAAACGGGAGAGAAACGGAAGAGAGAGACGGCGGCGGCGTGAATAAGAAGGAGGAGAGAGGAAGGAAAAGAAAAAGGAAAGAAATTAGGAATTTTTCCTAATTTCTGAAAAATCCGATTTTTGGCCCTAACACCGAAAAATACGCAAAAATTGTCAAAATGATCGGCTCGAAGAGTACATCGCCACTGTATCGTCCACGAGTCGATGAATTAAGAGATAAACTCACCGCAGGGTTCCGTAACTAGTACGAGAGAAAAACCCACACGGATCGTAAAACTCAACTCGGGAGCTACAAAAGCGAACCGAAACTCACCGAAAAGGATCCAAAAGACCAAATAAGGATCCAACAAAGATCCGGGACATTACACCGCATCAGTTTGGTATCAGAGTGAGTCAAGTCTAGGGTAGTCGTTGCATAAGTCTTGCACGGTCTAGGTCGAGTCTAGGATCATCATTATTTTCAAAACAAAAAAAAGTGTTTTAAAATTGCATTTCATCCCGATAATTTGGTATAATAAAAGGTGTTGTCCGAACGTTAGGCTACGCCTATCGGGAAGGCCGCACACTTGCGGGAGTGATCTTCGGATCGATTAACTCCGCCACATGCCGGATATTGGTTTAGGTCTAGGTGCATTAGTCAGTGTTTGCATTAGTCTGTGTCTCCTAGTTCGTGTGTCTTTGCATGCCCACCCGTCGAGGTACCCAATACTCGCCACCACCACCTATGGCAGATTTTCGAGCCCGTAGCTCCGATGAGTCCTCGACGGCCGAGATGTTCCGAGCCATTATGGATCATCTTGACACGCGTATGGATGGCCTTAGTACGCGTCTAGATGGCATAGGGACGCGTCTAGAAGGGAGGATGAAAGCCCTCGAGGATCGGGCCGAATCTTCGGACCAGTCCATCCAGGGTCTTGTAGGGAGGATTGCCATCCTCGAGAGGGCCCCAGCGGCGGCGCAACCCGCGCCGACCAATGGTCAACAGGAGTCGACTCAGCAACCTGCTGCGCCAAGAGCTCAGGCGATAGATGTTGGGAGGCAATAAGTGCATGAGGTGGCTGACTATGCATCTGATAATGAGCAAGGGGGATATTGTCGTCGTAACCAATGACAGAATCGTGATGACGATGATGACGACCACATTCTTCGGAGCGTGCGTGCGGACCCTCCCCTTTTAATGGGTCCTTGGACCCGAAGGTCTATTTAGATTGGGAGGCTGGCATGGACCGGTACTTCAAGTGGTTTGAGATGACGGACCACCGGAGAGTTCGATACGCGAAGATGAAGCTGCATGGGCAGGCCCAAACTTATTGGACCAATGTGGAGAGCCTGCTAAATCAGTGACGTCAACCCCCGATCGGCACTTTGGATGACATGAAAATGAAATTGAGGGAGAAGTACCTTCCTGCCTCATATCGCCAACGTCTCATAGACAAATGGCAAAGTCTCTCCCAAGGGAACCGATCCGTGATCGAGTACACCACCGAGTTTGATGAGTATTATTTGCTGTGTGGAGTTACGGAAGAGAGCACCATGACCATATCACGCTTTCGGAGAGGTCTACGGCCAAACTATCAATACGAACTTTTTCGCCGCAATGCGACCACTTTGGAACAAGCGTATCAGGTTGCTCTCGAATTGGAGCAATTCAAGGCAGAGTTCGTGTCTCCCCATCGGTTGGGTTCCTTTCCCCTCCATAGTGTCGAGCCCCGTGGCTCTTCTGGCACATATCCAAGGGCCCCCATGGCCCGACCTCAGGAGCCCAATTGTCCCGAGCCTTTCGCTCCTAGGCCTCGCCCTCCACCCCCGAGGGACCTTCCTCGTCCCCAACATCTTATGGCACCCATAGCCCGTCCACCGGCACCCGCACCTCCTGCCCGTCCTTTGTTGCCTTCATCTCCTATCCGTCGAGAGGATAAGGGGAAAGGACCCATGATTGGGGAGCCTAGTGGATCACGACAGCAGTGTTATCGCTGCAATGGGTTTGGCCATTTTGCCAACCAGTGTCCCACCCGCCAGTCTCTTGTCATTGGGGACACACAGGCCGAGGATACCACCCCTACGGACCTCGAGTTAGTCAGCTATGAAGCAGATCCGGAGCTAGCTGACGAGTACTATGAGGCCGAAGGTAATGGCCAGGATGCCCAGCATCCGGACGATACCCACTTGGGGGTCGTCAGGTGTATTCTCACCCAGCCACAGGCCAGTGATGACTGGCGTCGGACCACTATCTTTCACACATTCTGTAGGCTGGGTAAGCAAGTTTGTAAGGTGATCATCAATAGTGGGAGTTGCATCAATGCAATCTCCACGGGCACTGTCTCCAGTCTTGGTCTTACACCCGTGGATCATCCTTGCCCCTATCGAGTATCTTGGGTGGATTCCACCTCCATTCCGATCAGGATGCGGTGCCTGGTCCCACTGCAGTTCTGTGCCTACCGTGATGATATCTGGTGTGATGTCCTTCCCATGGAGGTGGGTAGCATTATTCTTGGTAGGCCGTGGTTATTTGATCGGGATGCCACACTCCATGGCCGGTCGAACACCTGTACATTCGACCATGCTAGCCAACGGGTTACTCTCCACCCCCATTAGCCTAAGAGTCCTTCAGTTAGGGGTCCTACTGGCCCTACTACTCCGGAGCCTTTCATCCCCGGGCCCGGTACCCCATCCCCAGCTCGGGCTATGACCGTTACATCTGGCCCAGGCGAGCCCTCGACTAAGAGGTTGATGATGATTAGCTCCCGGGAAATGGAGCGGGAGGCTAGTCGGGGCTGCTCTGTATTTGCTATTACGGTCCGAGAGGTGGAGCCAAACTCCGAGGGTGAACTCCCACCCGATGTCATTCCTATTCTGCAGGAGTTCGCTGATATTTTTCTCGAGGAGCTTCCCGAGGGACTCCCACCCATGCGGGATATTCAACATGCTATCGACCTGATTCCGGGCTCCTCATTCCCCAATCTTCCTCATTATCGCATGAGTCCCACGGAACATGCCGAGCTAAAATGGCAGGTCGATGAGTTGATGTAGAGAGGGTCTGTTCGGGACAGCATGAGTCCATGTGCTGTTCCCGCATTACTCACCCCAAAGAAGGATGGCACGTGGAGAATGTGCATTGATAGTTGTGCCATCAACAAAATCACCGTGAAGTACAGGTTCCCTATTCCCCGCCTGGATGACATGCTAGACATGATGGCTGGTGCCACTATCTTCTCGAAGATTGATCTTAAGAGTGGCTACCATCAGGTGAGGATTAGGCCAGGTGATGAGTGGAAGACCGCATTCAAGACCAAGGATGGTCTCTATGAGTGGTTGGTTATGCCCTTTGGGCTGACCAATGCCCCTAGCACTTTCATGCGGCTCATGACTCAGGTCCTTCGACCTTTCATTGGGTCTTTGTGGTAGTGTACTTTGATGATATTCTTATCTATAGTGGCACCACGGGGGACCACTTAGACCACCTTCGGCAGGTCTGTCTACTTCTTAGGTGAGAGCAGCTGTATGCGAACCCACAGAAGTGTGCCTTCATGACATCTCAGCTTACCTTCTTGGGTTTTATTGTGTCTAGTACTGGGCTCTCCGTCGATCCGGAGAAGGTCTGGGCCATTGTTGAGTGGCCGGAACCCCGCACGATCCATGATGTCCGCAGCTTCCATAGCCTCGCGACGTTCTATCGTCGCTTTATCCGCGGATTTAGCTCCGTCACTGCCCCTATCACGGATTGTATTCGGAAGGGCACATTTGTATGGACGAAGGCCGCAGCTGCTACCTTCAAGGACATCAAGGAGCGCATGACCCAGACATCTATCCTTCGATTGCTAGATTTCTCGAAGGTGTTTGAGGTCTCTTGTGATGCATCGGGTGTTGGAATAGGAGGAGTGTTGAGTCAGGAGACCCACCCGGTCGCATATTTCAGTGAGAAGCTGAACAACGCGAAACTGCGATACTCCACTTATGATAAGGAATTCTACACAGTTGTTCAGGCTCTTAGGAATTGGAGACACTATCTATTACATCAGGAGTTTGTCTTATACTCCGATCATGAGGCTTTGAGGTTCCTCCATTCCCAAAAGAAGCTTAATGCGCATCACAGCCGTTGGGTTGAGTATCTCCAGCAGTTCACATTTGTGCTAAAACATAAGGTTGGAGTGGAGAACAAGGTGGCTGATGCCTTGAGTTGGCGAGCGTGTTTGCTTACCACCATGAGTGCCGAGGTCATAGGGTTAGAGAAGATGAGAGAGGCCTATGTTGACTATCCTAACATCGGTTAGATTTATACCACTCTCCAGGCCGGACCCTCGAGAGACCTTGATGATTATGTGCTTCAGGAGGGTTACCTCTTTCGAGGAGGTAGGCTTTGTGTTCCCCGAACTTCGGTTCGAGACTTCTTAGTCTGGGAGCTACATGCTGGAGGTCTAGTCGGCCACTTTGGTCGGAACAAGACTATCGAGGCTGTTGAGCATAGATTTTATTGGCCGAGCTTGAAGCGTGATGTTGCTCATATTGTGGCTCAGTGCCGTACATGTGCTACGGCCAAAATGAAGAAGCAAAGCTCGGGCCTTTATACACCTCTTCCCGTGCCGGATGCCCCGTGGCAGGATGTTAGCATGGATTTTGTCTTGGGATTGCCACGTACCTCCAAGAAGCATGATTCGATCTATGTGGTTGTTGACCGATTCTCGAAGATGGCCCTTTTTATTCCCTGCTCGAAGACTTCGGATGCTTCGAGGGTAGCCCGCCTATTCCTTACTCATGTGGTGTGCAAGTTCGGGTTGCCTCGTACCATAGTGTCTGACCGTGATGTTAGATTTGTTGTGCCCCTTAGGCACAAGCATATGCTATTTTGTTTTGATGATAGCAACACAGTGAGAGTATCATAGTGAGCCAGTCATTGTGTTTAGCATACATTGCATTTGTTCACTACTATATATATACACTGCATCGTTTGTTCATCGGACACACACACAAGTCTATACATTCTTTGCAGTTCTGGGTCTCATGTTGTGTCTCACTTAGCATCTAAGGTCGTGTGAACATTGCATCTGCTAAGTCTATACATCGCATCGCATGCACCGTCTCACTCAGCATCTATGTGCATAAATCAAAGTCTGTACAGCCAGTGCATCCTGCGTCTCACTCAGGGTCTCATGCATTTAAAGTCTGCACATCATCTGCTCTCCATGCATATGCAAAGTCTATACAGCCACTGAGTCACAAGTCAGTGCATGTTAAGATCCGTCTCACTTAGCGTCTCATGTTGTGTCTCAACATGCCCAGCGTCTCATGCATTGAAAGTCAGTACAGCCTTTGCATTGCACATAAAGTCTAGACATTGTCTTGCTGCATTGCACGCGTTCAAAGTCTATACATTGCTGTCGCATGCATTCAAAGTCCACACATGCACACACTTAGCTTGTGCATTGTGCATCCATGCTTAAACTCTAGGCATAGCAAGTCTGTACATTGTTTTCTCATGCACGTAAACGTCAAGTCTGTACATCATTCTCGCCTGCACACTTAGCCTATACACTCCCTTGTGACATGTCTATACATCGTTTGTTTTATACATACATAAAGTCAGTACATAATATTTTATCTCTGCTTGATCGACTGAAGTAACTCTGTCATTAAACTGGCAGATGACTGAGCACGTGATCCAAGGTTGGTGCCTGGCACGTGATCCAAGGTTAGAAGGGCTGACAGGATGATGACACATGGAGGAACCGTCTGGACGGGAAGGCATGAGAATCACACGCCCAGTGTTGCTCCTGCTGGAACTGCTATATAATGAGGACTTCTCCATCTGGAGAAGACTGATCGTGATCAAAGCAGAAGGGGCAGAAGCAGAGAGAGAGTTAGCCTGCACGATCCAGAAGAAGAAAAAGAGTGAAGAAGAGAAAGAGAGAAGAAGCAGAAGAGAAAGAGAAAGAAAGAGAGACAGAGAGCTTGTGAAGAAGAATAAGAGAAGAATTCTTTGAAGTGGTGCTATATGTTGGCTCTTGGATCAGATCCAGACCAACTTGCTCCTTGAGAGCTATTTTGTGCTTTATCGTATATAACTTTCTGTTGCTGTTTGGTTTCCTGTTTTGTGTTTTCTTTTAAACCTTTCTTCAAGCTGTTTCTCAGCAGAGCAAGCTGTGTTGCTCAGCGTTTGCAGTGGAGGATTCCACTAGTCGGGTTAAGCTGTAGTCCCCAGCGGATGGCTAAGCTGTATTGCCCAGCGGAAGCAAGCTGTGATACTCAGCGGTTGTAGGCAAGCTGTGAGGCCCAGCGGTAGTCAACAGAATCCACACTCTAGTTGGAGTGTGGGGTGGACGTAGGTCTGGAGGACCGAACCACCTTAAAAATCATCTGTGCAGTGGGTTGATTGCTTTATTCTACTTCCGCTAGATGAATGTTTAGGCGCGCTATACATTTTTGCACTTTGGTTCAAAAAAGAATTTGATTAGTTCTTCAGATTGTCTAGTTTTGTCTAGCTAGCGTTCTAGATTTTTTAATTGAGCAAAACTTTTCAAGGGTTGATTCATTCACCCCCCCCTCTGAATCCATCGCACCGAACCCAACAAGATTCACCAGTTATTTTTAGAAGACACTGTGACATATGTTGGGTACTCACCTCAAGTTTTCCACTGCATATCATCCCCACACAGATGGTCAGACCGAGGTGGTCAATAGGAGTCTGGGTGACCTTTTGAGGTGTCTTGTCAGGGACCGTGTAGGGGATTGGGATCTCATATTACCACTGGTAGAATTTGCATATAATGATTCGGTTAACAGGTCTACCGGTATGAGTCCATTCGAGATTGTCGCAGGTCGTAGGCCTAGGAAGCCAATGGATCTTGTTCCCATACCCATCCATGCACGAGTGTCGGAGTCCACCGAGTCGTTTGCTAGGCATGTTAGGAGTTTGCATGACGACATCCGTCGTCACATTGAGGCCAGCAATGCACGGTACAAAGAGCTAGCCGATGCCCACCGACACCACCGATAGTTCCAGGAGGGTGAATATGTCATGATCAGGGTAAGACCTGAATAGTTTCCCTCTAGAACCTAAAGAAATTGCAAGCTCGCGGAGCCGGTCCATTTAGAGTATTGAAACACGTCGGATCCAATGCGTATGTTGTGGACCTACCCGAGGAATATGGTATAAGCTCAACTTTCAATGTATCAGATCTAGTTGCCTATAGGGACCCAGCGATGATCCCTAGTGAGCCTTTTGAGCCATCTCCTCCCATTGAGAGTGATCCCACACCTGAGTGTCCACCTCCAGCCCCTTTTCCACAGCAGCGAGAGCATATCGATCATATACTGTATAAGTAGGCGACAGTTACCAGGAGTGGATCTTACCTGCGCTACCTAGTGCGTTGGAGAGGGTGACCCACCACTGAGGATACTTGGATCACACGGGCCGAGTTGCAGAGGATAGATCCGAACCTACTGGAGCGGTACCAGAGTGATGCAGACCCTTACTCGACAGGGTCGAGTTTCTCCCACCCGGGGAGAATTGGTGCGGACACCAGAGCACACGAGCGGCACGAGTCGGCGAGCCAGCAGTACCGTACGTGGAGCACCACCCAAGCTACAACGACTTCCATCTGGCTCGGAGACAGCTTAGAGACTCCCCCTTGAGTCTCGATATTTATAGTTTATTGGGACTTTGTTTTTGTGTATTGTGTGTTTTATTCGGATTGTAATTCGGATTGTAAGAGGGGTTTATGTGTAATTTGGGACCACCCAGGTCCCGCGGGCCCCCCTACCTCTTCCCCATTGATCCACCTCATCTCTAGGGCCCATGTGGGGTCAGTCAACCTTCCAATAGTGGGCTTCTAGAATAGTGGACCAAGGGGGGGACAAGTGTTTAAAAAAGTCCAAGAAGATGGCCATGAAGTCAAGGGGGCGCCCCCTCTTTAATATAGTTTAATAGGATTTGAATTTTTATTTTATGTGATTCCAAATCACATGGGAGAAATAAAATTAAACTCCCTCTTTTACCCCTTCACAACCCTAGATCTAGGGATAGTTGAAGTCTTTTTGTATTTCATATATATTCCTTGTATTTTCATTTGATGACAATGCCATAAAAATTCAGCAATTTCTTTGGGAGCCCAAGCTTGGTGCGCACCCCTCCTCTCTCCTCCCCCTTCTCGCAACTGTGAAGGCTGCTTCCAGAGGTGTGAAGCCTCTCCTTCAAGTCTCTTCTGAGTGGGAAGCTCAGATATATCACCGCCGCCGCCATCGAGCCGCCGTCGCACCGCCACCGCCACCGCCACCTTATCGGAGTTCTATCTTCAACCAACAGCAGCCCCTTCCACGAATTTTAACTCTCATATCCGAGATCTTCTGAGTGCCAAAATTTCAGGGTGAGTTCAAGGGATCTAACCTACATTCCATAAAATTTGGTTTGGCCTTTAGATTCCAATTTTATTTTTTCATTTTCATCCATCTTTTCCTTCCAGATCTGCCAAGTTTCTATCTACTGTGATTGCAACCCTGATCTTCCCATCTTCGACCCACCTTTTGATTTTTTCTGGAACTTCAAAAATTACTGGAGGTTCTACCTACCATCCCCTCCACCCACGAATTTTTGTGGAATTTCAAAAGGCCTCCACCTGTTTTCTAAAAATAATTTTCAGATCCCCTTCAGTTCTATCTGCCCCTGTCCAGATCCAACCACCTGCCAGTATAAAATAGCTTTCTCCATCCCAACCTCCACCAAATCAGTCATAAGAAATATTTCCATTTTCCTATCTCTCCCCTCTACAATCTTCATGAAGAGCTCGAAATCTTGTTCGGAGGTTTTCCCTGCGTTCAATGCCAACTCTCAGGAAACTCAGTTTCTGCCTAGTCAGATCTGAAACTGAGAGCAGACCGGTTCTAAAATCGTCCATCAGAAGCACAGCTCCAATGAATTTTTCTGAATCCCACAGGGTCGAAGGACTTTGAGAGAGCTTTCCAACTATACCTCTTGTGCATTTATCCGACATCAGGAGTGATCGCACCAGCCGATCTCGTCAGATCGCGCGCCTGAAAACAGAAGCAACCAGTCCGTGGGCAGCAACTCCAAAGCTTGGAGATCGGAGCCGATCGGCCTCCGACCGGCGTTCCCGCCCGACCGCCTTCCAGGGAGGTGCGCCACCAGGGGTCTCCATCACAGCGGGACCCACCCCATCAGACTCGGAGGACAGAGCAGTCCGTGGGCCCCATGAACCCGTAGATCGCGCCGTCCGGACAGCACTAAACGCGGGTTTCGCACCGCCGGAGCGACATCAAGATGCTGCCCGTCAACCCAATTCGCGTGACTCCCGGGCCCCACATGTGACCTTTTACCTCCCTGCGTGGAGTGGGTCAAAATCATTGTACCGCTGTAATAATTGTTAACCGGGAGTCCAGTTTTGGCAGGGGTTGTCTTCCCCACGCCGGGTGCGTGGAGGTAGGATCGTAACTTCTTGGCATTACTTTGCTTTGCTAGTATATGGTCATATGCCACTGTGAGAGCATAGGATTCTAGCCCGTGAGTCCATGTCACCGCTGTGAGCAAGAGAGTGACCCATCCCGTGGCTCGATCAGAGCACGGAAGTGAGTCGGACTACCCTTAACTCTGCCGGTTCCTCAACCGTGCACGATCCGCGTTTCCCTCGCTTGGGGATGACGAGTGAGCTTGCGTTTCTGTTAGCAACGTATAGCCCATAGGAGCTCTTAGTGTCGGGCCTAATGTCTCTCCCATCGTATGTTGCTGGTCGTGTGTGCATTTAGAGTCCGAGGTCCATATCACTTAGAGTCGGTCCCCGTGTCTGTCCATCATCAACAGGAAAGGTCTCTTGATTTTGTTGGGTGGCCAAAGGCCGAAGGTGGAGTTTAGCCCTGATGGCTGAACATCTGTCGGTTTGAAGCCCCAATGGCTGAATGTTGGTCGCTTGAAGCCCCGATGGCTGAATATTTGTCGACTTAAAGCCCCGATGGCTGAACATTTATCGGCTTGAAGCCCCAATGGCTAAACATCTGTCGGTTTGAAGCCCCGATGGCTGAACATCTGTCGGTTTAACGCCCCGATGGCTGAACATCTGTCGGTTTAACGCTCCGATGGCTGAACATCTTTCGGCTTAAAGTTCCGATGGTTGAACGTCTTTCGGCTTAATGCCCCGATGGCTAAACATCTGTCAATTTAACACCCCGATGGCTGAACATCTATCGATTTAACGCCCCGATGGCTGAATGTTTGTCGGCTTGAAGCCTCGATGGCTGAATATTTGTCGACTTGAATCCCCGATGGCTGAAAATTTTTTGGCTTGAAGCCCCGATGGCTGAACATCTGTCTGTTTGAAGCCCCGATGGCTGAACATCTGTCAGTTTAACGCCCCGATGGCTGAACATCTTTCGGCTTAAAGCCCCGATGGCTGAACATCTTTCGGTTGAAGCCCCGATGGCTGAACATCTTTCGGTTTAACACCTCAATGGCTGAACGTCTGTCGGTTTCACGCCCCGATGGCTGAACATCTGTCGGTTTAACGCCCCGATGGCTGAACATCTGTCGATTTAAAGCCCCGATGGTTGAACGTATGTCGGTTTAACGCCCCGATGGCTGAACATCTTTCGGCTTAATGCCCCGATGGCTAAGAATTTGTCGGCTTGAAGCCCCGATGGCTTAACATCTGTCGGTTTGAAGCCCTGATGGCTGAATGTTTGTCGGCTTGAAGCCCCGATGGCTGAACATCTTTCGGTTGAAGCCCCGATGGCTAAACATTTGTCGGCTTGAAGCCCCGATGGCTGAACATCCGTCAGTTTGAAGCCCCGATGGCTGAATGTTTGTCGGCTTGAAGCCCTGATGGCTGAACATCTTTCAGATGAAGCCCCGATGGCTGAACTTCTTTCGATTTAAAGCCCCGATGGCTGAACTTCTTTCGGCTTAAAGCTCCGATGGCTGAACGCCTTTCGGCTTAATGCCCCGATGGCTAAACATCTGTCGGTTTAACGCCCCGATGGCTGAACATCTGTCAGTTTAACGCCCCGATGGCTGAATGTTTGTCAGCTTGAAGCCCCGATGGCTGAATATTTGTCGGTTTAACGTCTCGATGGCTGAACATATGTCGGTTTAATGTCGCGATGGCTGAATGTTTTTCGGCTTGAAGCCCCAATGGCTAAACATTTGTCGATTTAACGCCCCGATGGCCGAACGTCTGTCGGTTTAATGCCCCGATGGTTGAACACCTTTCGACTTAATGCCACGATGGCTAAACATCTGTCGGCTCGGATGAAAGGTCGTGACGTCGACCATATGAGAGGTCTATTTGTTGGATGGCTGAAGGCCGAAGGTAAAAGATCACGTCTGCCTCAAGACCTTCTTTCCTTTCTTCTCTTCTTCTTTTGTGTGAAGAGGCGGGTTCGAAGACCACATCTGTCTCATGACTTTTCTTTCTTTTCTTATCTTCTTCTTTTCTGTGAAGAGGCAGGTTCGAAGACCACGTGCGCCTAATGATTGTTCTTTCTTTTCTTCTCTTCTTCTTTTGTGTGAAGAGGCGGGTTTGAAGACCACGTGCGCCTCATGACTATTCTTCTTGTTCTGCTCTTCTTTTCTCATTAACGCCCCCGGACTAGGTGTATCTTTTTTATCTGCCCCCCCCCCCCGGTTGAGGTGTGCTTTTCTTCATCTGCCCCCTACGTCAGGGGGGGGGGTATGCCTCTTTGCTTCTGTGCCCCCAGGCGGGGTGTATTCGTTATGGCTTCTATGCACCCAGGCAGGGTATGTTTCTTCTTCAAATTCCCCTTAGTTAGGGTGTATTTTTTTAGTTTCTTATGCACCTAGAGCGGGGTATAACTTCTTGCTTCTTCTACCCCCCTCGGTTGAGGTGTGCTTTGCTTCTTGTGCACCCAAAGTGGGGTGTGTTTCTTTTCATATGTCTCCAGAGCGAGGTGCAGTTTCTTGCCTCTTATGCCCCCATGGCAGGGTATGTTTCTTCATGTGCCCCCGAGTCAGGGTGTATCCCTTTTTTATATGCCCCCATGATGGGGTATATGTTGCTTTTTGTGCCCCTGAGTCGGGGTGTATTTCTATTCATGTGCCCCGAGACCGGGGCGTAGCTTTTGTCTCGTATTCCCCCATACAGGGTGTGTTTCTGGCTTCCTGTGCACCTAAGGCAAGATGCATTTTTTCTTCACGTGCCCCTAGGTCATGGTGTAACTTCATGCTTCTTATGCCCCCAGGCCGGGGTGAGTTCTGCCTCTTTTACCCCCGCACGGTGGGGTGTGTTTCTCCTCATATGTCCCCGGAGCGGGGTGCAGTTTATTGCCTCTTATGCCCCCATGGATGGGTGGATGCGTGCTCTCTCTTACGGAGTCGCGTCCATACTTGGCCTCATTGCTATAAAGCATTCCCCACAGCGGGCAGAAATTCACCAAGCTACAGTTGTAGCTTGTTGGGTCTTCTAACAGCCACTCGAGGGGCCGTCTTATGCCGAATAGAGGTAGTAGGAAGGTGGAACGGACCGGGGCATTGCACCACGGGCTTGGACCCTCCTAGAGCCAGGCGGGATGCCGGCCTTCTTCTTGTTCTCTTGGTCGGCAATGCTCGCCAACTTTTCTTTTAGTCCTTTCTTTTCTTCTCATCTTTTTTTGTATAATAGACCAAGGTGGGTGCGCAAGAAAGCGCTCACCCCCTCAGGGAGGGGATGAGTGGTTCGCTCCACCGTATCAATCCCATAGTGGTAATCTTTGTTCAGCACGGGTCTTGACGGATATGGTCGTACAACCCTCTCTCGCCAATTCTTTCTCTTCTTTTTTATTTCTTTCTTTTTTTATTTTCTTCTTTTCTTTCTTTTCTTCTTCTTAGGGATGGGGGGTTGATTTCCCCTCCCTTCTTCTTTCTCTCTTTTTCTCCAGCAGCCTTCATGATTCCTGGAAGCTGTAGTTACCTCGGAGTAGCATCTTCGAGGCCACAAAGATAATTTTGCCTAGTTCGACTTTTCTTCCCATAGGGTGGGCGAAGACAGCACCCTGCAATTCATCAAAGCAGGGCAAACATCGTTTATTAGGAGGCCATGAGACCCTGAATCTTGGCGAAGAGATGAAAGGTGGTACAGGTCCCACCGGGCGTGCCAGACGTGTGGACGCCCTAAAATTCAAAAGGAATTAAATTCTAGGTTAATAGTTCAGTTGATTGGGTTTATTTGTTTATTTAGTGCGAGGGCGTGCCAGTCACAAAGTGACGATTTATTCGGGCTTCATGGAAGCCCTTGGTGCGCTAGATCCGACTTAGTCAGACAATTGTGTAGTTCGTGTCGGGACTAAAACTTGTCGTGCCATAAAGGCCACGGTGTCATTTACATTCCCTCGGAGAGGGGAACACCATTGATTAATTGCCAGGAATAAGGGCCTTATGGCCTGAAGAATTATATCGAGAGAAACAAGACGATAGCGATCTTGAATCAGCTGGAAAGCCCTATGTCTAGGGAAACAAGCATTCGAAACATGTCGGTCACTCGGGGGGACCATTTTATATTCGGACGAGAGTCCGTGTTGAGAGCGCCAAGAAGTCACGAATAGGCTTCGGGCAGATATCTGCCGGGAAACGGCAAGTTCAATATTCGGTAAAAGCGGGCCCAAGCTTTAGAAAGATATTGCCCCGGAGTAGAGTCGGATCACGACCATGGTCGGGGCAATTCCCAAGGCATGAGTCTGACTTGTAGGGGTAGCGTTTAATGTTCCATTGCCCGGAGTGAGGGAAGACGAGATTCTCTGAATTGCACATCAGTGTAAGTAGGGTTTAATGTCACATTTTGTTCATTTTAATTCCACTTGAGTGTGCCCTTTTTATTATTATTCCATCCATGGCTTTTTATGGTTACGTTCGAGTTAGCTTATTAAGGCCTTGCCCTTGGTTAATTACTTTTCTTTCATTATGGTTGCATTGATTTTTTTCCTATTTATCTTCCTTTCTTATCCTTTTTTTTAACGGAGAAGACGGCGCATCGACGCGGAGGACAGCCGAATCGAAGCGAGGTCGGCACAGGAAGGCCTGAGGTCGATGCAGGTGGGTCCTAAGGTCGATGCAGGCAAAAGTTGGATCAAGGAAAGGTCGATGCAGGTGGGTCCTGAGGTCAATGCAGGCAGAAGCTGGATCAAGGGAAGGTCGATGCAGGTGGGTCCTGGGGTCGATGCAGGTGGAAGAAAATGAGATGCAATGTAGTGCTCAAATGTTCGTGAGAGAGGTTCCTTTATTCATGAGATGCATGTGAAGAGTTTTCTTTTATTCATGAAATGCATGCGTAGGGATTTGATTTGGTTTTCTTTTATTCATGTAGATCATGTTCGTGGTTATGTTTGGTAGTCCGTCGTAATGATGCGTGTGTCCAGTTATTCGGGCTCTCCGTGGTTCCTTTGTTATTTCGGTAAAGCCGCTTCGTTGGTGTTTATTCCGTTTATCTGTTGTTTCCTTTTGCATTATTGCCTTTTTTATTATCATTATTATATTAATTGTGGTGAAAATTCAGCAGCATCTCCCCTTGACCGAAGAGCTGGGGGTGCAAGGGATATACACCCACAAGGAGTGACGTGACCCAACAAGTCAAGGTGTGCACATATGCAGGAACGCCTTCAAAAAAATCCCCGGAAAGCTTGAAAATCAATGAATGGGAAACACTTGGTAAACCACGGCGCTGGCGGTCAAACACGAGGCCGGGCTCTCACTGACTCTGGAGAAAGTGAACCGTCACTGGACAGGTGAAACATTCCCGCCAGATCATAGGCAAACGGTGCACCGGATGAGCGGTGATTGGGAGCTCATCGGGCCAAAGACAAGCTGTGGGTGCACCAGGTAGGGGACAGGTTAGGTGTGCCGGGTGGAGGTGAGCTAAGGGTGTGCTGGGTAGAGGGGAAGGTTGGGTTGTGCCAGATGGAGAGATGGTTGGGGTGCGCCGGGTAGAGGATGCATTGGAGGTGCACCGGTTGCAAGGCATGCAGGTGCACCGGGTGGAGGGAGCTTGGGAGTGCACTGGGTGAAAGATGGCTATGGCGTGCCGGGTGATAGAGGTTGGGCTGAAGTGCGCCGGGTAAAAGGCAGGTCGGGTGCGCCGTGTAAAGGTGAGTCAAGATTGTGTCGGGTCAAGGGGCAGCTTGGGTGCACCAGACAAGAGCGGACTAAAGTGTGTCGGGCCGAGTGGGCTGGGGCGACAACTATGTCATACTTTTATTTCTTTTATCAGTTTTAATCGTGGCGGAATTTCGACAACATCACCCCCAGACTCGGGATGATCGGGGAATAACGCGGGTGCACGTCCACAAGGAGTGACGGCCCCAAAGATTTATGATGCGCCCGGAGGCGGCAACGCCGGAGATGAGCATAGTAAAACACGATGGAAACCAGCTGAGAAGAAGGGGGGTTTGGAGCATGAGTCGTGCAGAGCTCAAACGCAGAGAGAGAGAAGCCACCGAGCTACCCTACGAGGGAGGAATGGCCAACGGGGTGAAACACCTAAGGGAAGTTGTGGTACTTAGAGGTAGACGATGGGGAGCCATGAAGAAAGTAAAACAGCAAGAAATGCAGACATAGAAGAAATATTTTTAGGAAGACATCGAAAACATTTGCAAGCTTTTCGTCTATTCCTCATAAAAAGGGGAAATACATGGGCTAATACATCACAAAGGGGAAAAAGAGCAGGGAAAGAAAAAGGAAACACAGATGGGAAAATGGATCACTGGCTCCTTCCCCTCAATCTATACCTCTTCTCTCTCACTTCACTCACCCTTTCTCTCTTCTTCTCTTCTATCTTCTCTCTTCACTCATGTGGTGGTCGCAGCAGCCGAGAGGAGCAGGAAAGCCAGAGAGCCAGCCCCTAGGTCCTCTCCTCTTTTTTTTTCTTTTCTTCATCGTGACCGGCTTCTATAGAGCCGGTGACCTTCGTTTACTGTGGAAGCCAATCAGAGGATTGACCCCCCGTCTTGTCTTCCTGCAGAACCCTTCTTGCCTGCCTCGACGAGGCGTCGATAGCTGAGCAAACCCCAGCTGGTTCGACGTGATTTCACTGCGCGCCAAGGGCCACAGGCAGTTACCGCTGGATTTGCTGCCGTTGGCACCGGTCCAATGGCTACAACATGTCACCGGGTGGAGGAGAAAAGCTCTACATCGGGTGGAATGCTTGACAGGCTCACTGGGTGAAGAAGAAAAAGCCCTGCACCGAGTGGAAGGCTTGGCAAGTGCACCGGTTTGTAGTGATGCAAGGGTGCATCATTTCAAGGGCTGGGCAGTGCACCGGATGGAGCCATGGTGGGGTGCACCGGGTGGACTCCAGCGGGGGTGCACTAGGTGGAGGCCATGACTAGTGCACCGTGGGAGAGGTGGCAGGTGATAACGCGAAAGTTCGTCGTTTAAAACACGCGTATCAATCTTAAAAATTCCAACTCGCACTAGATGAAAGAGAGATGTAATATGGTGGCGAGAAGGGTCGAATCCACAAGGAAGAAGAGATTTTTAGAGTTAACAACCTTGGAGTCCTTTGAAAAATAATTGTATTTTTTCTTTGCTTAAAGAAAATAGTGAAATGATGAATAAACCAAACACTTAATTTAAAACACCTATGACTATGCACCGATGCTATAGAAAATAATTGTATGAAGTGAAAAGAAGAGATAGAAGGAGGTACAGAGGGTATAAGATCAAAAACTAGATCAAAAGAACAACTTCTTTTATTAACTTAAAAGAAAGAGTACACGAAGTGCAAGACAAGCTTGCAATAAAGATGTGACGAGATTACAATGAAGTAAAATGAAACTAAAGCAATAACAAAAAGAGGAGTCTGAGGTGAGAAGATGGTAGTAGCAATGGTGATGACGTCGTCGTCTCCTCCTCGCCGAGCCTTGGAGAGGATCGCTCCGCCTTGAAAGAGATCGCCGTGGAAAGAGGAGGATGAAGAAGCCGTCATCGTCCACGTCACGAGCCTTGGAACGTCACCCGCCTTGATGTGCACACCGCCATGAAAGGAGAGCTGTGGAGGAGAAACTTTGGAGAGAAATATAGAGAGGAATGTGGAAGGGTTTGTGTAGAGATGAAGAAGAAAGAAGATGAGAGAGTAAAACAGTGGGCAAATAAATATAACTAGTAAACAGAGAAGAATTAGAAGAAGTGATAGAATAAGAAAATCTAGATCTACAAGAGAGGAAGAAATTTGGTGAAGAACGCAGAGAGAAAAGAAGGGTGGAAGAGCTTCAAAACGGAGGAAGAATAGAGTGTAGTGCCTCGGATGAACAGTGCAATCACAAGATAACAAGTTGAAAAATGGCAAATAACTTTCAAACCAGAAAGAATTAGAAGATAGTTTAGAAGAAGAAGTTGAAGATCTTTTAAACACAAAGAACTTTTATGAAGAAAGTAAGAGAAGAAAATGACTAGAAGGGCGAGAAATAAGGGGAAGAACAGAGAGAAACACTGGTTCGCAGATGAACAGGATAGCACAGTGAAAAATATAAAATACCTTGAAACCAGAAAGAATTAGAAGATGATGTAGAAGAAGAAGTTGTAGAGGACGTAAAAATAAAGAACTTTCATGAAGATAGTAAGAGTAGAAGAGGGACAGAAGAGGGCGAACTCGGCGAACTAAAAGATGTGAGAGGGAGAGAAAAATGCCAAAAGAAAAACTCCCCTTCTCCTCCTTATCATGGGCTATTTATAGGGAAAGTTGGATAGATGGAGGGTGGAGATTGTATCAAAAGGAGATGGATGGCTGGGATTTAGATAGAATATGATGCATGGGGAAGAGAAAAAGGAGGTGAGTACACCCTCCTTGGGCTTTGGACAACCCCCTTCCCAAGACTCATCATTCCTCTCCTTTATTTTAAACTTTGAATTCAATTTTTCCTCTAACCAAGATGTGTGCTTCTTCTCCTCTATTTCAAACTTCGAATTTTCTTTTCCCTCCAACCAAAATATTTTGAGTTATCTTTTCACTCCAACCAAAATGTGTGTCTTTTTTTGTTTGACTTGGTCAAAGTGGTGATGATAATTTTGCCCTCAACTTCTCTTACAATTACCTTCAGTGTCCTACACATACATAATTATAATTTAGTCCATAAAATTTATCATAATGTGCACATAAATCTTAAATGCTCATGATTAACTATGCAATGGAGAATTAATGCTCATGGCCCTCAACTTTAATTCATTAAATAATATCACCAAATTAATCAATTTGCGTGAAATACCCAATTTACATGTAAAGTTGAGATTAACGATGGGACATGCATAATTATCTAATTATATGCACATAAAATGGTGTATATGTGATGAATTACCATCGAAAATGGACACTTATCACACCCCCCAACTTACTCATTGCTAGTCCCTTAGCAATGTAAATAAATTAAAATTTAGGACTAACAAGAGTTTATAAAATTCAAACTCTCATATCCAGCTCTCCCTTCATAGAATCAACCAAAGATTAAGAATCTGGAATTATTAATACACACTAGCCTTACGTAGGAACCACATGATCAAGAATTCAAATCAAAGCTCAATAGCACTTGTGCATATGTAACTGCCAAATCCACAGTTTAAACAATTGCATCCCTCATTCGCTATTCCAAGCAAATACCTTTCAACCCTGCACCTTTTAGATCAGAGCATTAAGTATATTAACTTTTTATCTGCCTTATTACTTTATCCCTTTGGGATCTTTTATATCACACATGATGCTGCACTACCCTTCACTGCTCAATCGACTCTTGCCTCAGGAGAACTAGGCCCGATTTCACTAATCAAGGTTCCCTTTTCTGTTTTACGCGAACCTCAACACGTCTTAGGTGAAGTAGGCCCGGTTATTAAGACTATGGACATTTTTCATGGTGTGATTTTTTTCTTTTTTTTCTTTTTTTTCTTTTTTTTTGTACCATTACACTTATTTGATAGATAATTTGGCAGAAAACTTTGTAAAAAGATCTCTTTTCTTAAGAAGTGCAGAATATCAGACAGCATACCAAAAATAGCAGAGGGCTTGTCTTGCTTGTTTTATTACTGTGTAACATGAATTTCTCTTTTTTTTTTCAAAGTGCACATGAACTTTAAAGGGATTCTTATATCAGTTTTTCATGGCTAGATTGACTAAATCTCCCATCATCCTTTTCCCTAGTCTTTTCTAATCCAGAATTACTTTTAATTTAAGCATGAATCATGAAACTCAAAATGGGGTTTACATCTTTCTTCTTTCATGCAACGATGACATGCAAGACAGAACTCCTATCAGGTTGTACTATATGCATCATGAAAATTTTTCTCTCCCCCCCCCCAACTTGAATGACATTGTCCTCAATGGCATGTAGAATATATGATCGGGACAATGCATACATGAATGTTTAGGAAGGAAAGGTACAACCTGGGGTGCGCAGACGTGGCTATTTTGGCATGCAATTTTTCGAACGACTTCTTCCAGCTCCTACAAACACAAATGAAAATGACTCACTAGATTTTTGAAGAGAAATGGTTGGGTTGCCTCCCAACAAGCGCTAAGTTTAACGTCTTCAGCCAGACGTATGAGAGCTCACGAAGATTTTATTCCAGACCACTTAGGACAATGGATTCTTTTTGCAACTGATCTTTTTCCAAATAAGGTTTCAATCTTTGACCATTAATAGTGAAAATGTGACCATTTTTAGGATTCAAAATTTTTATGGCACCGTGGTCAAAAGTCTTAACGACTACAAATGGTCCGTCCCATCTGGATTTCAACTTGCCTGGGAACAAGCGCAGCCTCGAATTGAAAAGTCAAACCTTTTGATTAACATGAAAAGTTTTCCTATGAATATGTTTATCATGGAAAGCTTTGGTTTTTGCTTTGTAAATCTTAGAATTTTCGTAGGCCTCGTTACGCAGTTCCTCCAATTCATTGAGTTGTAGGGCTCTTTGGGCTCTAGCTTGAGTTAATTCGAAGTTGATTTGCTTAATGGCCCAATAGGCTCTATGTTCAAGCTCTACGGGCAAGTGACAGGTTTTTCAAAAAATGAGACGATATGGAGACATACCAATGGGAGTCTTAAAGGTAGTTCTATAGGCCCAGAGTGCATCATCTAGTCGCTCAGACCAGTCTTTCCTATCAGGTCGAACTGTCTTATGCAAGATGTTCTTTATCTCCCTATTGGAAACCTCCACCTGGCTGCTGGTTTGGGGATGATAGGGGGTAGCGAGCTTATGATCGATGCCATATTTGCGAACCAAAGCTCGAAATTGGAAGTCTGTGAAATGAGATCCCCCATCACTAATCATAGCTCTAGGACACCCAAATCTAGAAAAGATGTTCTTCTTGATAAAGTTTATTACCACCTTATGATCATTGGTCCTTGTGGCTACAGCTTCAATCCATTTTGAAACATAGTCGATCGCCACCAAGATGTATTCATTCCCAAAAGACGGTGGAAACGGTCCCATGAAGTCTATACCCCAAACATCAAAGATTTCGACAACCAAAATGGGATTAAGCGGCATCATATCTCTCTTCAAATTATTGCCCACAGCTTGACACCTCAAACATATTTTTGAAAATTCATAAACATCCTTAAATAAAGTGGGCCAATAAAATCCATTTTGCAACACCTTAGCCGTAATTTTCTTTCCAGAGAAGTGTCCCCCACAAGCTAGATTATGACAAAAATTCAATACAGATTGTTGCTCCTCCTCGGGGACACATCTTTTTATGATCTGATCAGGACCCATATGAAACAATTCCGGGTCATCCCAAAAATAGTGCTTGGCTTTAGAAAAGAATTGATCCTTTTCCTGCTTAGTCCACTCTCCCGGAGTCTGTCCTACTGCCAAGTAGTTAACAATGTGAGCGTACCATGGGGTTGAGGTGTGAGAGATGGATAACAATTGTTCATTTGGAAAAGAATCAGACATGGGAGCACTCTCAGGTATCACTATTCGTGACAAATGATCAACCACAACATTCTCTAACCCCTTCTTGTCTTTGATTTCTAGATCAAATTCTTGCAGTAATAGAATCCATCGAATCAAACGGGGTTTAGCATCTTTCTTTGTGAGCAAGTATTTCAAAGCAACGTGATCGGAATAGACAATGACTTTGGCCCCCAAAATATATGAGCGAAACTTCTCTAGGGCAAAAACAACGGCCAGAAGTTCTTTCTCTGTGGTGGTATAATTCAATTGAGCATCGACGAAAGTGCGACTCGCATAATAGATCACCACAGGTTTCTTATCAATTCTCTGGCCTAAGATAGCTCCTATAGCATAATCTAAGGCATCGCACATGATTTCGAATGGTAGCGACCAATCTGGTGACTGCAGGATTGGGGCTTGAGTGAGGGCCGCTTTAAGAGAGTGAAAAGCTTCTAGACAAGATTCATCTAGGTGGAATGGAGTGTCCTTGGCTAGGAGCTTAGTGAGCGGACGAGTAATGGTAGAGAAGTTCTGAATGAATCTTCTATAAAAACTCGCATGGCCAAGAAAAGAGCGGATTTGCTTGACAGACAAAGGGGGAAAAAGATTAGAAATCAGATCAACCTTAGCCTTGTCTACCTCTATTCCCATTTCAGAAATAACATGGCCTAATACAATGCCTTCTCTTACCATGAAATGACTTTTCTCCCAGCTTAACACAAGGTTGGATTCAATGCATCGTGCCAGCACCTTCTGCAAATTCTCTAAACAGCAATAAAATGAGTCACCAAAGACTGAGAAGTCATCCATGAAAATTTCTAAAAATTCTCCCACTATTTCAGAAAAGATCGCCATCATACACCGCTAAAACGTGGCAGGGGTATTACAAAGCCCAAACGGCATTCTTCTAAATTTAAACGTGCCATACGGACACGTGAATGTAGTCTTTTTCTGATCTTTCAGGTAGATAGCAACCTGATTGTACCCGGAGTATCCATCCAAAAAGTAAAAATATTTTTGCCCTGCCAATTTTTCTAAAATCTGATCCACAAACGGGAGAGGGAAATGATCTTTCTTTGTCATTGAGTTCAATTTTCTGTAATCAATACAGACTCTCCACCCCGTTTGTAGTCTCATTGGCACCTCTTCACCCTTCTCATTTTGAATCACAGTCAGCCTGGATTTCTTTGGAACAACTTGTGTAGGGCTGACCCACTTGCTAATCAGAGATGGGATATATGATCCCAGCATCTAACCACTTCACCACCTCTTGCTTAACCACTTCTTTCATGTTCGGATTTAGCCGACGTTGCATCTCTCTGCTTGGGTTAGTCTTATCCTCTAAATAGATATGGTGCATACAAACATCAGGACTGATACCCTTAAGATCCGCCACCGACCAACCTATTGCCCCCCTATACTCTTTAAGAACAGTTAAGAGTTGGGCTTCCTGTGCAGTAGTGAGGTTGGAGGTAATGATGACATGTAGAGTGTGGTTAGGTCCCAGATATGCATATTTGAGGGAGTTCGGGAGAGGCTTGAGTTCCAGAGAAGGAGGTTGTTCCAGAGATGCCAAGATTAGTTCATATTGAAGTGCAGGAAGTGATTCTACCCTAGACCAGGTTGCAGAGGGTAGGGGAGAATCCTAAAGCATGCTACCCTCTTCTAGGGTGTCCTCAATGTTATCCGAAATCACATCCTCAAATATATCAATGACATTGCATTCCTCTCCTTGATCCGGATATTGAGATGCCTTAAACACATTTAAGGGAACTTTCTCACATCCAAAAGAAATATCCATCATTTTCGTGACACAGTTGATGTTGACCTTAGCAGTTGCTAGGAAAGGACGTCCCAAAATAATAGGGCTATGTTTCAATTCTTGAGACGAGGCCATATCCAAAATTAAAAAATCCACGGGAAAATATCATTCATGTACCTTAACAATGACATCCTCCAACAAACCCCTTGGAGTTTTAACCGATCGATCCGCCAATTGAAGGATTATTGAAGTGGGTTTTAACTCTCCCAGATCAAATTACTCGTAAATGAAGGTGGGCAAAAGATTCACGCTAGCACCTAAGTCTAGCAATGCATGATCAAAAGTGACTCCACCTATATCACATGAGATTAACGGGGCTCCGGGGTCCTTCAATTTTTTTGGCAAATGATTCATCAAAACAGCACTCACATCTTCAGATAGGCGGATCTTTTGAGTTATCGCCTTGGATTCCCTTTTTGGAGTGCACAGCTCTTTCAGAAATTTTGCATATGCCGGCACATGCTTGATCGCGTCCAAAAGTGGAATATTGATATTCACTTGTTTAAACAATTCCACTAGCTCTTCTTGGTAGACTGGCTTTTTCTTTTGAGCCTTAAATTTTAGAGCATCGGGAAAAGGGATCTTAGGGACATACTCTTGAGGGCTTTCTTCATCAACCTTTGCTTTTCCTTTGTCCCGCTTGTTCTCTCCACCCTCTGCCTTTTTCTTTTCTTGCACAATCACAGGCTCCTCATCCTCACTATTACTCTCCTCGTGGGCGTCTTGGCCCGAACTACTACCCACATCCTTAGCCTGATAAGGATTATTAAGAATTTTCCCGCTCCTAAGGGTAGAGATGGCTTTGGCATTCTCAAACTGAGGACCTACAGGAGGGGGCGGCTGAGGTTGATTGGGCTGATTGGGTTGAGGAAGAATGGGAGCTCTTAGAGGGAAGCCTGGAGGTTGTTGATTGCGGGGGTTGGCAATGGGCTGACTTGGTAATTGGCCCATTTCCCTTCTCATGGTGGCTTCAGCCAATTGGCCCAATTGGGTTTCCAACTTAGAAATAGTTTGTTGGTGGGCATGGAGGGTCTGTTGGAAAGATTGACTTTGGGCTTGCATGGTTTGTTGGAAGGATTGGTTTTGGGCCAGAATTAGTTGTTGTAATTGATGGAATCTATCATCAGTTTGGGAGTCCTGGTGGTGTTGCGGAGGAGGTTGATAGATTTGTTGGGAATTGGAAGATTGCCCGTAATTGGGCTGAGGAGGTTGGTATGGGGCCTGACCCTGGTTGAATCGGGGAAGTGGTTGTTGGGCTTGCGGTCCTCGACCATTAGCATTTCCTTGAAATAGTGACTGAGCTTGGAATTGGTGTTGGATGGGTGGTTTGTGAGTTTGAGATGCGGAGGGGATGGTGGGCTGATTGGGAGCTTGTTGATTTCTCCAATTGAAATTGGGGTGATTCCTCCATCCCGGATTATAGGTGTTAGAAAATGGGTCATAGTTGGGCTTAGAGAACCCCTGGGCTACTTGGACTTGCTCCTGTTTAAAAGGTGGTAACTGGGCTGCTGTTGGGCAATCGGACACATGATGGTCCGGGCTAGCACATAAAGCACACATCTCATGGTGTGTTTGGTCAGAGTATGGGTTGGACGTAGGTAAGATGGTGGTTTCTTGTTTGTTTTGGGCCAGGAGCTGGTCTAACTTGTGGGCCAACATATCAACTTGTTCTAACTTTTGGGTCATGATATCCACCTTGTCCAATTTTTGATGGATGAAATTCACATCCACTCTAGCTTCAGGTTCCACACGATACATCCCGGCCCGTTTAGATGGCCCAATGGTTCTCTCATATGAGGTTAAGGAAGCGTGGTTGATTGAATTCTCGCTCAACATTTTAAATAAGTCATAGGCCTCATCCTCACTCTTGCTCATAAAGGCCCCACCACATGATGCATCAACAATCTGCCTAACTTGATCATCTAGGCCCTCATAGAAATCTTGCACTATTTGCCATTTGGAGAGCCCATGATGTGGGCATTTTCTGAGGAGTTCCTTTAATCTCTCCCATGATTCATGTATTTGTTCATTTGGGAGTTGTGCGAATCATGTGATTGCATGTCTCAGGGTGTTGGTTCTACCGATGGGGTAAAACTTCTTAAGAAACTCATGCTGCATATCTGCCCATGTGCCAATAGGTTTCCCTAAGGTCCCTAGCTAGTATTTGGCTTTGTCCTTAAGTGAGAAAGAGAATAAGGTCAGGCGGAGAGCATCATCTATGAAATTTTGAATTTTCACAGTGGAACCAAATTTCTAGAAATTCATCCAGATGTTTATAGGGATCTTCATTGGTCTTCCCATAAAAGGATGGGAGCATCTGAATGGTGCTAGATTTGATCTCATAGTGCAAAGCAGGGACATTAGGCAGTTGGATACAAGTGGATGGCTGATAATTCGAAGGAATGAAATATTCCTTCATCTATTTGGGCACCCCTAATTGGTGTTGTTGAGCCATAGGTTGGGTTTGATTTTGAGCCGGATTAAAAATGAATCGCTCAATCTCACTAATGGGCTCAACTAAGTCAAGGTGTTGAGATCTTCTCCCTTGCATAAACCAAGGTTAAAGATGAGAGATGAGAGAATTGTTTTATGATATATTTTTTTTATTTTTTTTTGTTTTGACTCAAATAAGGACGAAGAGAGATAAGAGGAGATTTTTTTGTTTTTTATTTTGTTTTTATTTTTATATTTTTTTGTATGCAAACACAAAAAAGTTGTCACACAAATTACCTAATGACCTAGCTGTGACCTAGACCTACAAATTGGGTTTCACAAAATGACTAAAGTGTAACTTGAGTTCACCCTCAATATTTTCACCGGCCAGGTAAGGTGTGGGGTAGTGGGAGGCTCCCCTTACTTTCGCAAGGTCCTAATTAAAAACCACTAGCCCGCTTAAGGCGTTTACCGTCCGACCGTCTTGCCTTAGGCACCGATTTTCACAAGAGGGTAAGCCCAAATAACACAAGAACCATAATGTTAACCTAGGGCCAATTTCTACTGAATTTTATTTAGGGTCTAGGTGATGTAAAGATGCAAGGAAATTATGGTTTGTGGGCTAAGGAAGGGTGATGAAATCCCCACCTTATCTTGCTTATGGGTGTTGCCCTTAGAATATTTTAGAATCATATGCAACAAAGCAAGTTCAGACAAGGGTTCTATGCAAGTATGCATGAGCATGTGATTAAGATAAAGATTAGAAAAGAACTCACCTTGCTCCTCGCAATCTCCAAAATGCAATGACCAAAGTTAAACAACAAGGGAAAAAAAATTCTATCCTAAATGATGCATGACTTAGAACATGAAAGTGTGATTTCTATTCTTGGAATGAGGATTTTTATTGGGTTCAAGTGAAGAGTTTTTTTTTATTTAGTGAACCTATCTAACCACAATATGTAAGAACATTAGGGAAATGACATAAAATGAGAGGAGTTAGGATACTTACTTGAAGCGCAATCCCTCGTTCTCTTTTTTTTTTTTGAAATGAATGACAAAATCAAAAGATGAAAGAAAGAAAGGCAAACTTACCTCTATTTTTTTGATTTTTTTTCTATAAAAAGAAAGAAAGAAAGCTTTATTAGTACACTATAAACACAAGGAAAATAAAGTTCTTAAATCAAAAATCATCATTCCTCCCCGGCAATGGCGCCAAAAATTGATAACGCGAAAGTTCGTCGTTTAAAACACGCGTATCAATCTTAAAAATTCCAACTCGCACTAGATGAAAGAGAGACATAATATGGTGGCGAGAAGGGTCGAATCCACAGGGAAGAAGAGATTTTTAGAGTTAACAATCTTGGAGTCCTTTGGAAAACACTTGTGATTTTTCTTTGCTTAAAGAAAATACTGAAATGATGAACAAACCAAACACTTAATTAAAAACACCTATGACTATGCACCTATGCTATAGAAAATAATTGCATGAAGTGAAAAGAAGAGATAGAAGGAGGTAGAGAGGGTATAAGATCAAAAACTAGATCAAAAGAATAACTTCTTTTATTAACTTAAAAGAAAGAGTACATGAAGTGCAAGACAAGCTTACAATAAAGATGTGACGAGATTACAATGAAGTAAAATGAAACTAAAGTAATAATAAAAAGAGGAGCCTGAGGTGAGAAGATGGTAGTAGCAATGGTGATGACGTCGTCGTCTCCTCCTCGCCGAGCCTTGGAGAGGATCGCTCCGCCTTGAAAGAGATCACCGTGGAAAGAGGTGGATGAAGAAGCCGTCATCGTCCACGTCACGAGCCATGGAACGTCGCCCGCCTTGATGTGCACGCCGCCATGAAAGGAGAGTTGTGGATGACAAACTTTGGAGAGAAATATAGAGAGGAATGTGGAAGGGTTTGTGTAGAGATGAAGAAGAAAGAAGATGAGAGAGTAAAATAGTGGGAAAATAAATATAACTAGTAAACAGAGAAGAATTAGAGGAAGTGATAGAAGAAGAAAATCTAGATCTACAAGATAGAAAGAACTTTGGTGAATAACTCAGAGAGAAAAGAAGAGGGGAAGAGCTTCAAAACGGAGGAAGAAAAGAGTGTAGTGCCTCGGATGAACAGTGAAATCACAAGATAGCAAGTTGAAAAATGGGAAATAACTTTCAAACCCGAAAGAATTAGAAGATGGTTTAGAAAAAGACGTTGAAGATCTTTTAAACACAAAGAACTTTTATGAAGAAAGTAAGAGAAGAAAATGACTAGAAGGGCGAGAAACAAGGGGAAGAACAGAGAGAAACACTGGTTCGCAGATGAACAGGACAGCATAGTGAAAAATATAAAATACCTTGAAAATCAGAAGGAATTAGAAGATGATGCAGAAGAAGAAGTTGTAGAGGACGTAAAAACAAAGAACTTTTATGAAAGAAGCAAGAGAAGAAGAGGGACGGAATGTTGAGTACGGACTGAATAGATCTAGAGGGGGGGTGAATAGATCTAGCCCCTTTTTCAATTTATAAATCAATAATCGATTAGACCTTAAGCAAGCTATGGGTTGCAACGATAAAACTGATAGCTATAGCGACAGCAAGCAATAATAAGAGCACACACCACACGAAAAATCACAAGACAGGATTTTTAGGTGGTTCAGTCTCTTCCCGAGACTTACGTCCACCCCTTGCTCAACTTGAGCAAGGCTTCACTAAATGAGAACTTCTGATCTCACACAAACACCGCTGTCACACAGCTTGTTCCTGCTGACACACAGCTTGACTCCGCTGCCTCACAGCTTGACTCCGCTGCCTCACAGCTTGACTCTTGATGTAATGAAAAGATAAATAGAAAAAGGTGTAACAAAGCTGAACATAGACTTTTGAAGCAGAGTAATTAAAGAGTTCAGCTTGGGACTCAATCACATAGGTAACAAGGCAAGACTCCCTGTAGGACTTCCAGCAGGATGCCTTCAGCTGCCTTGCTGCTGGAACTTGCAGCACCTTGAGCCAGGTCTTCTTTCTGCAGCACCGAAGAACACTTCTGTCTTCTGCTGCTTCTTGATTACCGGAGAGCCACTCTTCCTTTTCTCTTTCAGAGTATCTTCGTGGGTGTCCTTTTCTTCTGCTCTATGTTTCACACCCCGCTCTCTATCTCTTCTCCTTTTTGCACCAGTTCTTATTAAGCACGAAGCTGTTTCCCGCACAAGTGCAAAACCTGTTGGATTACTCGCTAAAAACAGGGAGAAGATTAAATAGAATCTTAGAAAAGATTTGACCGGTTCTTAGCAAGATTCTCTCCTTGAATCCCATGCGGAATCTTATCATCTGAACCGCCCAACAACCTGCAGCAACAACCTGCAGATTTTTCTCAACAGAAACTGAATTCGGTTGGATTTCGGTTCTGGACGCGGTTCCGCTTGTGGTCGACAACGACCCTGTCTCTGGTCGACAATGAGCATTGTCCAGACGGCTGGTTCTTCAGGCTGACGCTCGTATCGCTCATTGTTGACAATAGCCCTGTCGCTGGTCGACAAGGGGCAATGTCCAGATGTATGGCAGTTCTGTCTGATGCTCTGTCTGTTCCGTGGTCGACAACGGGCAGGCCTTTGGTTGACCACCGAAGTCTGTACAGAGGAGAATTAACTGGTCGACCACCGAAGTCTGTACAAAGGAAAAGTAACTGATTGACCACCGAAGTCTGTACAGAGGAAAGTCTGTACAGAGGAAAGTCTGTACAGAGGAAAAGTCTGTACAGAGTTGGATTCGCTTGTATTGCTTCGTGGTCGACAACGGGCAGGGCTCTGGTCGACAACCAGAGCGCGTACAGAGAAAACATAGCTTGAACTGTGTTTGGTTGGATTCGTTGGTCGACAATGACTACTTCTCTGGTCGACAAGCAACCTTTGACATTTCTTCTGATTTACTGATTTCACTTATACTTTAGTAGACCTGAAATTACTTGAACTATCAGAAGTGCATTGAATTAGTTAACCACATCTTTTGTCATCATCAAATTATCATGAGTCCATTACTTTATATTGAAGGAGCAATTAAACATATTCTTTGTCATCATCAAAACTAAAGGGATGCACAACATTCTCCCCCTTTTTGATGATGACAACCATGAGTCATTGTGACAAATCTTGCAATTATTTCAGCCAGACAATTCATTTGATATGTTATTCAAAGATATGTTATTCAAAGACATCCATAGAGAAGGTAAGATGAAAATAACATAACCATAAGTAGACTTGACATTATTTGGCACAAGGACAACATACTCTTTCTCCCCCTTTGTCAACAGCAAAAAGAGGGGAAATCAAAAAGAATCGCTCCGACCAGGATGTGAAAGGAGGTGGTGGAGCAAAATGAAATACGAAGAGTCCTGCGTGTTTATCCTAGGGTAGTGAAACAGCTTGATGAAGAAAACGAAGGGTCAGGATTTAATCAACCGAATTAAATTTTGGGGGAAATGATTGAAGTGTACGCCCTTTCCTTAATGAAGCATTTATTTAACCTATCCATTCTTAGCAGAGATCACCTTGTAAACAAGTAGAGTGGGCCTTGTGGTTCATTGAATTTGAAGGTATTGCACCAATAAACTTGCGCCCCATATCTAATTTTCCTCCATATGATTTCTCAAACTTATAATAGAATTCGTGAGGCTGTTTTACTAACTGTGCTAGCTGAATAGTGTTTTCAATTTGTCTTTGCATGTCATGCCTTTGGTCAACCATGTTCCTCTGTCATTTTGGATAATTTTGAGTTTTGCTTTTTGAAGTATTTTGAAAACTGTGGTCAGGTTTATCACATGCTTTTCTACACGAGGAGACACGCTTTTTACACGCCAGAAACCTCGGCTACTTAGCATGTCTAACCATTCCACTTTTAACTGGGACACACCTTTTATCCATGAGGATATACGTTTATCAGACGCCAATATCCCCAGTTACTCAGTATGCCCAATCTCAATAATTTTTGAGAGCAGCAGAGATAGATTGATTCTTCATGACACACATGCCTCTCACTTATTTTTCATCCAATTTTTTCTTTAACATGGGAGGCAGTAGTTTCTCAGAATCCAATCCATTGCTCTACCATGAAGATAGAATTATGGCGTATTCCACGTGCATTCATGCTATATTATTGGATTTATATTAACTGTTCAGAATTAGCACAGGTAGAGAAACCGACTCACTACTAAAAATCATAAGTCTTCAAAATCATGTGACAGAATCATAGTTATGGCTTGACTTTATTGAAGTAGTACAGTCCAAATCCTCATTACTACACTCAACCGCTACTCTTATTGATTACTTTGGTGATTTTAGTGGAAGATATGGTTAGGTTATTCAATGTTTCATCAAGGAATGAGTTTACACTTTTACTCCCCCTCAATTTGTGAATCCATGCTGAATCAAAAAAAAATGTTGGCCAGGATGAGATAGACAGACACAGGGAATGGAAAGTATGGATGATGATGAATGAGTGAATATGAATCTGAGTCCAAACAGTTTAACCAGTCCAGAAGATTCCCTACCAGAACTAGTGTCAACCAGGAACCTGTCTAAAGTGGACATTTGCTTCCGTACAGATCCATTGTCGACCATGGGACTGTCTGTTGTCGACATCTGCGCAGCCACAGAACCCATCCAGTATCCTGTCTTGATGGCGTTGTCGACCACTGCCCGGTCGTTGGTCGACCACCAGAGCTAAATAGTAGCAGTACCAGGAGCTTGCAGGCTTGCTTCAGTAATCAGTTGAACTCCCAACCTTACCAGTAGCAGATACTTAGCTGACATAACTATTTGCAGAAATGATAGAGAGTCATATGCAACGACTGATTTTCTTTTCTTTCAAACAGATTTAGTTTTTCATGCATGGCACTTATCCATGATTCAACCTTTAAGGTTTTCACTACAGATTTGGGCTCTATTTGGGACACAAGAGCACGTTGATCCAGTTCATTAATGGTCTTGAGCTGAGATCTAGTCTTCCTAGGATCATGACTACTACCAATAATGTTACCCAAGGGATGATCTCTAAGAAGTCTTGAGTTTTCAAGATTGTTACCTGAGTTGACCTCTCCTTCGGTTTGGTCATTAGAATTACCTTGATTTCTTTCTTGATTCAGTTCTTCTTCATTCTCCATCGGTTTTTCTTTGCCATCCTGAAATTCCTCATCTTCTTCTTCCTTGCTGACCTGTTCATTTTTGCCAAAATCATTAATTTCATCAAATGAAATATGAGGGGGTTCTTCAACCACTTGATCTCTGGTGTTAAATACCCTATAGGCTCTTGATCGATCAGAATAGCCCAAGAATATTCCTGAGTTGCTCTTAGGTTCAGATTTGTCCAAGACTTTCTTATCATTGTTATGAATGTAACATCTTGCACCAAAGATTCTAAAATGAGCTAGGGATGGTTTCTTACCTTTGAATCTTTTACATGGAGTTTTTGCACTAAACGGTCTTACCACTTGTTGTGCATGACTGCCTGACATTCCTGCATCACAAATTACACAGAAACTTTTGGACCCCAATGGTACCCGGGTCCAAGATAGCTTGTGAAATCATGAAACTGCTGTAACAACATCTTGGGAACCCAAACTTTGTTAGAACAGTTTGTCTTTTCGATTCTTAACTTGTTCAGGTTGTGTTCCTTTTGATTTAATGTTCCTCTATGTTGTGTCCATTTTCTTAAATTCCAATTTCCATTCTGTTTCAGCTGAGAGAAGTTGTGGGTTCTGTTTGTGTGTCTGGTCGACATCTGGTATGTCTGTGGTCGACCAGGGTTTCTCCCGAAGCCAGTACCTGTTCTGGCAGACCCTCTGGTCGACATAGGAGGAGTCTGTTGTCGACCAGCCTGTTTCCAGACACCTTGTTTTACAGGTCTGGGTTTATTAACATGATTTAATGCTCTGTTTGTCTGGTTACTTCTGTGAATTTGAACTTCTCGTCTGATATGGCTGTTGTTTTTAAGCTGATGTAGATTGACCATTTTCCCTTTAGAATTCCTCTCTTCCCAGGTGACATTAGTCTGTTTAGAGGAACTTTCAGCTATGTCCTTTTGTTTGTTTTGATATAGGTTTATCAGGGGGCCTTTTCCTTTTGTGTCAGCTTTTTCATTTAACGTTTTTAGTTGAAATTCCTTTTTAGCTGTTGGGTTGTATCCTAACCCCTCTTTCTGAAAATTTACTTTTATTCCTAACACCGCGTTCAAGTTTTCTTCACCCTTAGTCATTTTTTCCAATGTTTCCTGTTTGTTTTTTAGTTCACTTTGGATTCTTTCTATTTCTTTCAGAAGTTGACTATTTTCTTCCTTGAGTGAGTTGTTTCTTTCTTGAGTTAACTTAGTTTGCTGTTCATATTCTTGAGTCTTTAGTTTTAACTCATCAATTATGTTTTTTAGTATCTCATTTTCTTCCAATAGTTCTTTGACATTTTCTTCATCTGTCTTGTGTTGATTCAGCTTATTTTGCAAGGTGGTGATTTCCAATTCTAGTTTAGTTCTGTTAGCAATTAGGTTGTTGTCATCATTGAGCTGATTAACTTTCTTCTTCAACCTTTTATTTTCCTTTCTTGTTATTTCACATGTATCAAGTAAGTCTGAATAGGCTTCTTCCCAATCTGAACTAGAAAAATCTTGAAAAGGGGAGGTTACCTCAAGATCGTTGCTGTCTCCTTTGGCCATTAGACATGTGTTTCCTTCTTCTTCTTTGGAGGTTGTTTCCTCTTCGCTGCTTTCCTCCTCCTCGCTCCATGTGCTTATCATTGCCTTTGGTCTCTTGCCTTTCCACTTGAAGCTTGATTTCTTAGGAGCCTCTGGACATTCAGCCTTCATGTGTCCTGATTTTCTGCAGTTGTAGCAGGCAAGTTTGTTAGATGAGGCTTTAGTTTTGTCAGACTGAAACTGGGGTGACCTTCTTACCATGCCCTTCGGATTTTTAAATCCCTTACCTTCCTTCCGCAGAAACTTTCTGAACTTTCTTGTTAGCGTGGCAAGCTCACCAGTTTCCTCACCTGTGCTAGATGAGTCATCAGTGTCAGATGATTCAGAGGTGCCTATTTTAGTTTTCAGAGCTAGCTGTTTCTTTTTCTTGCCCTCTTCTTCCTTTCCTTTTAGATTGACCTCATAGGCCATTAGGGAACCTACTAGTTCATCCACAGTCATAGTAGTGAGGTTCTTTGAGTCCTCAATGACTGTGGCCTTGGTATGCCACATAGGAGTAAGGGACCTTAAAATCTTTCTCACTAGCTCTTGCTCCTTGTAGGTTTTCCCTGGACTCTTTAAGCTATTTGTTAGTTGCACTAGTCTAGCATACATATCAGAAATGTTTTCATCAGTTTTCATTCTAAACATTTCATATTCTGAGACTAACATATTTGCTTTTGTCTCCCTTACCTCTGACGTACCTTCATAGATGACCTTGAGTCGATCCCACATCTCCTTGGCTGTTGCACATTGTGAGACTCTTGAGAACTCCGTGGGATGAAGTGCGCATTGCATTACATTCATAGCTCCCCAGTTGATGGTTGATTTTCTGACATGTTCTCTCGTCCAGGTATCCTCGTCTTCGGGTAGATCATAGGGTCCGTGGCTCACTACTCTCCACATCTCATGATCTTGTGCTCTCAAGAACACCTGCATACGATTTTTCCAGTATGAGTAATCATTTCCATCAAAGTATGGTGGTCTAGTCACTGAGTGTCCCTCAACCATTAGACTTCTAGAGTTCAGTCCGCTAGGTCTCTCCTGGTTGTTAGACCACATTTTCGGAGAGTCTAGCTCTGATACCACGTGTTGAGTACGGACTGAATAGATCTAGAGGGGGGGGTGAATAGATCTAGCCCCTTTTTCAATTTATAAATCAACAATCGATTAGACCTTAAGCAAGCTATGGGTTGCAACGATAAAACTGATAGCTATAGCGACAGCAAGCAATAATAAGAGCACACACCACACGAAAAATCACAAGACAGGATTTTTAGGTGGTTCAGTCTCTTCCCGAGACTTACGTCCACCCAAACAAAGCTTCACTAAATGAGAACTTCTGATCTCACACAAACAAAGCTGTCACACAGCTTGTTCCTGCTGACACACAGCTTGACTCCGCTGCCTCACAGCTTGACTCTTGATGTAATGAAAAGATAAATAGAAAAAGGTGTAACAAAGCTGAACATAGACTTTTGAAGCAGAGTAATTAAAGAGTTCAGCTTGGGACTCAATCACATAGGTAACAAGGCAAGACTCCCTGTAGGACTTCCAGCAGGATGCCTTCAGCTGCCTTGCTGCTGGAACTTGCAGCGCCTTGAGCCAGGTCTTCTTTCTGCAGCACCGAAGAACACTTCTGTCTTCTGCTGCTTCTTGATTGCCGGAGAGCCACTCTTCCTTTTCTCTTTCAGAGTATCTTCGTGGGTGTCCTTTTCTTCTGCTCTATGTTTCACACCCCGCTCTCTATCTCTTCTCCTTTTTGCACCAGTTCTTATTAAGCACGAAGCTGTTTCCCGCGCAAGTGCAAAACCTGTTGGATTACTCGCTAAAAACAGGGAGAAGATTAAATAGAATCTTAGAAAAGATTTGACCGGTTCTTAGCAAGATTCTCTCCTTGAATCCCGTGCGGAATCTTATCATCTGAACCACCCAACAACCTACAGCAACAACCTGCAGATTTTTCTCAACAGAAACTGAATTCGGTTGGATTTCGGTTCTGGACGCGGTTCCGCTTGTGGTCGACAACGACCCTGTCTCTGGTCGACAATGAGCATTGTCCAGACGGCTGGTTCTTCAGGCTGACGCTCGTATCGCTCATTGTTGACAATAGCCCTGTCGCTGGTCGACAAGGGGCAATGTCCAGATGTATGGCAGTTCTGTCTGATGCTCTGTCTGTTCCGTGGTCGACAACGGGCAGGCCTTTGGTTGACCACCGAAGTCTGTACAGAGGAGAATTAACTGGTCGACCACCGAAGTCTGTACAAAGGAAAAGTAACTGATTGACCACCGAAGTCTGTACAGAGGAAAGTCTGTACAGAGGAAAGTCTGTACAGAGGAAAAGTCTGTACAGAGTTGGATTCGCTTGTATTGCTTCGTGGTCGACAACGGGCAGGGCTCTGGTCGACAACCAGAGCGCGTACAGAGAAAACATAGCTTGAACTGTGTTTGGTTGGATTCGTTGGTCGACAATGACTACTTCTCTGGTCGACAAGCAACCTTTGACATTTCTTCTGATTTACTGATTTCACTTATACTTCAGTAGACCTGAAATTACTTGAACTATCAGAAGTGCATTGAATTAGTTAACCACATCTTTTGTCATCATCAAATTATCATGAGTCCATTACTTTATATTGAAGGAGCAATTAAACATATTCTTTGTCATCATCAAAACTAAAGGGATGCACAACACGGAAGAGGGCAAACTCGGCGAACTAAAAGATGTGAGAGGGAGAGAAAAATGCCAAAAGAAGAACTCCCCTTCTCCTCCTTGTCATGTGCTATTTATAGGGAAAGTTGGATAAATGGAGGGTGGAGATTGTATCAAAAGGTGATGGATGGCTGAGATTTAGGTAGAATATGATGCATGTGGAAGAGAAAAAGGAGGTGAGTACACCCTCCTTGGGCTTTGGACAACCCCCTTCCCAAGACTCATCATTCCTCTCCTTTATTCAAACTTTGAATTCAATTTTCCCTCCAACCAAGATGTGTGCTTCTTCTCCTCTATTTCAAACTTCGAATTTTCTTTTCCCTCCAACCAAAATATTTTGAGTTATCTTTTCACTCCAACCAAAATATGTGTCTTTTTTTGTTTGACTTGGTCAAAGTGGTGATGACAATTTTGCCCTCAGCTTCTCTTACAATTATCTTCAGTGTCCTACACACACATAATTATAATTTAGTCCATAAAAATTATCATAATGTGCACATAAATCTTAAATGCTCATGATTAACTATGCAATGGAGAATTAATGCTCATGGCCCTCAATTTTAATTCATTAAATAATATCACCAAATTAATCAATTTGCGTGAAATACCCAATTTACATGTAAAGTTGAGATGAACGATGGGACATGCATAATTATCTAATTATATGCACATAAAACGGTGTACATGTGATGAATTACCATCGAAAATAGATACTTATCAGTAGGGTGCACCGGTTGAAGACCATGACTAGTGCACCGGTTGAGCTGCCAGGGCCAGTGCACCGGATGAGGTGCAGAGGGTGCACCGTATGGGGGGGTCGTCGCCTTTCAGATGCAAAAAGGTCAACCAGATTTCATAACTTCATGTATTGCGTCGGCCAAATAGCCAACATTTCACGTTGTAACACCCACCAAGCTTATTCGACCATTACGAGTCATGTAAATGTGGTACTTATTTGTTTAAACGGTCAACCTGCTCTGATGTCGGAGACTTCACTTGCTCAAGAAGGATCTTTTACATTTTAGGTGAAAGCTGAGAAATTTGTTTTTTTTTCTTTCAGATTGTTGTATCCCATCTACACCAACCATTTGATTCACAGATGTTAAGTTAGTGTCAAACGCTTGACCAGGTTCAAGTTTAATCTTGGATGCATTACTGCTGCCCAATTGAGGAACAATGCCCAGGCCATCCAATTTTACACGCTTGGAAGGACGATCTGTCAATTACATCCCATCTTGAGACATATGTGGTTGTTCCATGAGACCTTTAACTGAACTAGGATGCACCTTCACTCAAGAACCCCATGTTGGATCATGATTAACTACAGAATGAGCACGAGGTTCCGCTGGAACTGCCTCTGGTCCAACAGATAATGAAGGCTGAGATGACAGAGGAGGAGAACCCAGGGCGGTGCAGGGCCCGCTGGAAGGGGCAGCAACGGTAGCGAACGAAGCAGGGGGCATTGAGACGGTGAGGCGTCATCCGATGCAGTGGGTGTACCAGGTGTGCCGTGAGGAGGTGACACGGCGCGGTGGTGTGCCGTGCGGTGGAGTGCAACGGGAGTGGGCCGTGGCGGGAGGCGGAGTGAAACGTGGCCATCCAGTGTAGTTGAGGAGGTGTTGGCGCGTTGAAAAGGTCAAGGGGGGAGTTGGAGCTTGACCCGGTCGAGGGGGGAGTTACGAGATGCAATCGCACCCCCGAGCACCACTCATCTCATCCTTCGCCCATGATGCTCGTGTGTGGGGGAAATTCAGGAGGGTATCCTGGCTTTTCTTTGTTATTTAATGCGTCCGTGCGAAGGTAGGAACCTACCGAGCGGTAGCATTCTCTGGAGTCTTGGGTAGTGTGTTTCACCGGGTTTTCTCTCTTCGGCTCCGACGTTGATGCGGGACTAGATAGGATGTATGGACGCACAATTTTACATGTCCACAAATACGCTACCATGAACCCACCGTCGGGTCCCTGGCGGTGAAGAATGTCCCAAGAGACTCACAATTTATGAGTTCCCGACGAAAAGGGCTTAACGCCCATCCAGCGGCACACCATCAAAGCCCTTTCAACGGCACACTCATTGTGCCCCTCCAGCGGCACACTCGTTGTGCCCCTCCAGTGGCACACTCGTTGTGCCCCTAGCTGCACACCCTCAAAAGCCCCCCAGCGGCACACTTTGGAGTGCCTCCAGCGACACACTTTGAAGTGCCTCCAACAGCACACTCTCGAAGCCCTCCAGCGGCACGCTCTCAAAATCCCCCCAGCAGCACAATCATAAGCCCTAGCGGCACACCCTGTGCCCACTCCAACGGCACACTCTCTATGCCCTTCAGCGGCACACCCTTTGTGCCCCCCTCAGCAGCACACTATCTCGTGCCCTTCAGTGGCACACCATTTGAGCCCCCTCAATGGCACACTACCTCATGCCCCTCCAGCGGCACACCACCAAAGCCCCTCCAATGGCACACCCCCGGTGCCCTTTCAACGGCACACTCATTGTGCCCTTTCAACGGCGCACCTGTTAGACCCCTTCAGTGGCACATATGACCAGTTCCTCCAGAGGCACACCTTGCCAAGCCCTCCACCCGGTGCAGCGCCCTTTCCTCCGCACCCGGTGCAACGTTCCTGCCTTTAGACCGGTGCCAACCGGCGGAAAACACGTTGGTCACTGCGTATGACCCTTGGCGCGTAGCTCGGCCACCTCGGAGCCAGCTAGCGCCCTGCCACGGTGTCGTCCGCTGATTCGAGCACGCAGGCCTCAACCTGACAAGGATGCGACCGAGGTCAACATCGGACAGAGGCTTCATCATGAGGCCCCATCAACGGCAGAGGTATAAAAGCCTCTCGAAAAGAAGGAACATACACACACAGAGAGAAATATACGAGCGCAGTGGAGGATCAGCGAGAAGAAGAGTTGCTTTTGGTCCAACGTCCAGGAGGCTCAAGGAGCTTCGAGGAAGAAGAAGAGGCTAGTGAAGAGAGAGATAGTAAGCATATAGAGAGATAGAGAGAGGGAGAGGGATCAAAAAAAATGTAGCAGGAGGGGACGGGAGAAGGCAGGCAGCCATGGCCTCCTCCTCCTTGGCCCGTTCTTCTCCTCAGTGACCTTCTCCATTCTTGCTTCTTGTTCTCCCTCCCCTCTCACCTTTGTTCCATGGCATTGTACTTGGCTCCACGGTCAGGTTTCGGGCCACCTGGTTCTCTATGAATAAAAGTGTTCTCCTCTTTTCGTTGGTCTGTTTATCACCTTTTATACAATGCACTCTGTGGTTCTTTCTCTTCTCTTTTTTTTTCTCTTTTTTTTTGGGTTTTCCCTGCTCCCTATGGTGCCCACTCTCCAGAATGTTGGTCCACCCAATTCAATGAGTAGTATCCTGGCGTGATGGCATGAAGCCAATCTCACTCCAATGGTTTCTATAGCAATCCTGCCCTCCAAGGTTTCTTCTATGGGTTTCACGCCCAAACTTCCTACTTTCCTTAACAAGGGGAAGTCCCCTTTTGGAGCACCATCTACCTCTTGAGTGACTTAGCCTGTGGTCTGCACTCAGCACCATGGACCTATCCTTTAGCCAACGTGTCCCCCAGCCTACTCTTAACCGGCGCACCTTGCCCTCTCCTTCGTCGGCACACACACCGTGTGCTCCATCGGCACACTCCCGAAATCCTGTCGTCCGGTACACCCCTTTGGCCCTGCCCGGCACACTTTGGACTCGCCTTTACCGACACGCTTCGAGGCCCTCTTGCCCGACACACACTTGGTCCGTCCCTGCCAGTGCACTCCCCTTGGCCCGTCCAGCCCGGCACGCCCTTGGCCCGTCCAACCCGGTACACCCTAACCAGTCCTTACCCGGTGCACCTATAACCTGTTTCAACTCTGTGTTTTCCTACTCGCTGACTTCTCAGATTTTCCTGAAGCTTTCTCAAAGGTGTTGCTGCCCTGGCATGCACCTCGAGCTGTTGGGTCACGCCACTCCTTGTGGGCGTGTTCCTTTTACGCCCCCTAGCATCCGGGTCAAGGGGAGATGCTGCCAAATTTTTGCCAGGAATAATAATACATTAAAAGAAAAAAGAAGGCAACAAACAAATGAAACAAGCGATAATAAAACACTCCAACCAAGACAAGGGAACCGTGCAAGACTCGAAGAACTGGACTGAGCACTACGGTGGCAAACTGCTGAACATGACTGTGAACTTAATCACATAATGAAGGGAATTGAAGCTAGCCAATTGAGGCTCCCCATCCGAATTTCACAAACAAAAGAAATCCCTCCTATGCATCTCAGGAACAGAGGGACTCTCCCTGACCCTGCTCCATCTCCATAGGCTTTGCCGGCACACCCTGCCTGTGCTTCGCCCGGCACACCCTACCTTTACCCTGTCCGGTACACTTCAACATCTCCCTGCCGGCACGCCCTGCCCAGCCTTGCCCGGCACACCTGTGACTTGACCCTCCGGCACTCTTGGCTTGCCTCTTCCGGTACCCCCTTGGCGTGCTGTGCCCGGCACACTCTTGGCTCATCCCTGCTGGCACGCCCCATTCCACCTCCAATCGGTGCACCCTATCTTTCCAACCGACGCACCTCCGGTCCAACCTCCCCCGGTGCATTCCCAACACACTCTTGCGTTTGAAATGCCATATCATAATAAAAAAAGGGGGACATAATAATGATAATAAATATTTATATAATAATAATGATATTAAAAATAAATAAATAATAAAAATAAAAATAAAATAAATGAAAGAAGAATTCATAGCTCACTGGCAATAAAAGAAGGATCAATGAACAAATAATAATAATAATAAATAAATAAATAAATGATGATGATAATAAATAATAATAATAATGAGTAGAACGATACGGCTTTCGTCTCCCTTGGACCCCAGGTTCGGGAATATTAATGATGCCTTCGTAGGCCGGGCTTCGCCCTCGGGGGGGTTACCCCCCCCCCCCCCCCGTCATGGTTACTGCCCAACCTTACTTTGGGCCAACATCTCACCAAAGTCACCCCCCTTGCCATCGGGATCTGATCCCATCTTATTATCAAAATTGCCGTCTCCTGGCAAACATTTACATAATCTGAATGTTCATACCCCGATGCGGGCTTTTAGCATAATTCGACCGTCCCTATCTGTTGTGACCCTGTGGTCATTTGAGTCATCTTGTTGTCACTTGGGTCATTTGACCTCATCCTGTGGTCATTTGAGTTATTTGATATTCTTGGTTTTGATAATGGCTAAACACTATAAGTCATTGATGTCTTACCACTCTTATATGACTAAACTACTTGATGTTCTTTCATGACAGATATGCCAAGGAATGGAGTGGAGATGGCAAAAGTGAAAGCTCAATGATTGCGCCCTCGCACGCGGTCGGCCTGCGCGGTCAAGTGGCGGGGATCGACCTGCCCGGTCAGGTCGCGGGGGTCAAGGGGGCAGCGCCCCATGCGGGATTTTTGAGGGCGGAGCCCCCGAAACAAAATTTTGATTGAAGACTCAGCAATAAAACTTCAAGACAATCAAGGTTGATGCTACAGACATGAACAGGCAACTAAAGAACTTAAGCGGCAGAGTTAAAGCAGTTAACGGACCGACCCGGGAAAACCCAAGTTCTGCCCAGCTGGCGGTCGGCCGCCAGCCCAGGGGCGGTCGACCGCCCCAGCCAGCAGCTCACCGTCTGCAGTCTTCTCAGTAGCGGTCGACCGCCAGCCCAGTAGCGGTCGACCGGAAATTCCAGGGACTAATCTTCTACAGCGATTCTCAGTAGCGGTCGACTGCTAGAAGCCTCCGATCGACCGCCAGCCCCGAGCCAACATTTGTTGACTTTATTTTCCACTTCGAGAAGGGCCATTCTCCTTGTAATTGTTTAATCCTAAAGTCACCTAATCACCCACAAAACGTGGATCTGGTCTGGGGGATGTCTATGGACCATTCAAAGTCCATAAAACACATACAAGAGGGTTAGAAACCCTAATGCTTCAAGGGGATCAAGAGAGATCAAAGGAGGCTGCAAGGGTGTGTTCAAGGGAGAGGAGTTCGAGTACTGTAGCCGTGAACAGTACTCCGGGAAGAAGTTCTTCATCAAATCCTCAAGTGATTGAAGCTACTTCAAGAGGAGATCAACCCCAAGCCAAGTGAAGATAAAGCTGCAACCATCATCCTCTTCCTCATCTCAAGGTGATCCATAGAAGCTCATTCTCAAGGGAGATCAAATCTGCATCTTTCATCTTCTTCATCAACTCAAGGTGATCCAAGGAAGACCATGTCACAAGGAAGAAGATACCATTGAAGAATCAGATTCAAGCTTCAGCAATCTCAGACAAGATCTTTTCTCTTTGAGCATATTCTATATCGTGTTTGAGTGTTTTCATATCTTGTTCTTTTTCATTTCATTCAAACATTTGAAACTGAAGATCGTCCCTACCGGTGGTTAGTAGGAAGTCAATCGGAAGTTGTCCGATCTGCGGTGTTGACGTCCCTACCTGTGGTTAGTAGGAAGGCAATCGGAGGTCTTTCCGATTTGCGGTTCAGTGCGTGGCACTAGTGGAGCCTCACCGGATTTGGTGAGGGGTGGACGTAGGACTGGGGATTCAGTCTGAACCACCTTAAAATCATTTGTGTTGTGGTTTATTTATGTGATTGCTTCGTTCTAGATGCATGCTTAGGTTCAAATCAATATATTAGTTGCTCATCTTGCCAAGCGAATCATAATGTTCTTTGATAAGCTAGTTATTTTCCGCTGTGATTTATTTTATCTAGCTATATAGAGTGTTGCATTGCGAAAAGAAGGGCAGATCTATTCACCCCTCCCCTCTAGATCCGATGTCCACTACTCAACAAGTGGTATCAGAGCCTAATCTCTCATTATGGGGTCCAATGACCTTGAGGGAAATGGTGGATTAGCGTCCAAAGGTTTCTTACCTGAAGGACATTCTGTTAATAGACCTCCTTACTTTATTGGAACTAATTATCCTTATTAGAAACATCGCATGCAGGTGTTCATTCGCACCCAAGACTACAAACTTTGGCGAGTGATCAGCAAAGGTCCGTATGAGCTTACGGATAATGAGGATTTGTGGACCAAAGAACAAATAAGACAATCCACTATCAACTGAAGTGCTAAACACATCATGCAATGCTCACTCCATCCAGTAGAATTCTCAAGAGTTGTTACCTGCGCAACGGCAAAATAGATGTGGGACAAGCTAGAGGTAATTTATGAAGGAACCTCTCGGGTACGAGAAACAAAAGCCAACATTTTAGTTTCTGAATATGAAATGTTCCGCATGAAGCCTGATGAGTCAATTCAGAATATCTATGCTCGGTTAACTGTGCTTACTAATAGTCTAACTGATTTGGGAAATAAATACTCAGAACAAGAAATTGTGAGAAAGATTCTCAGATCATTGACTCCCGCATGGCATACAAAGGCTACCGTGGTTGAAGAATCGAGAGATCTCGTAACTACCAAGGTAGATGAACTCATTGGGTCATTGATGACCTATGAGATCGACCTTAAGAACAAAGAGGCTGAGGTGCCTAAGAAAAAGCCCCTAGCTCTTAAAGCAGGACCCAGCGGTCAAGGCACTTCTGATGAAGGTGAGGATTCGGCAAGTGAGCGAGATGAGGATGACGTAGCCATGCTCACACTTAAGTTCAGAAAATTTCTGAGAAAGGAAGGTAAGAGCTTCATGAGAGGAAGGTCAAAGGTAAGAAATAGTTTCAAATCTAATTCTGAAAACTTTAAGAAATCTGACAAAATCATTTGTTATTCTTGCAACAAACCAGGACATTTCAAGACTGATTATCCTGACAGATCCAAAAATGTTGACAAATGGAAGGGCAAGAAGAAGAACAAGGCCATGGTGTCCACCTGGAGTGACGAGGAAGAAAGTGATGGTGGAACTAGCTCCTCAGACAAGGAAAAAGAAGAGCTGTGTCTCATGTCCAGAGGTGATGAAGAAACTGAGGAGTGTCTTGCAGCCATGCATAATAGGTGGTACCTTGATAGCGGCTGTTCAAGACACATGACTGGAGACAAAATAAAATTTTATCTCTTGGAGGAAAAGGAAGGAGGATACGTCACATTTGGAGGGAACAACAAAGGAAAAATCATTGGAACAGGTAATGTAGGTAAGAACCTCTCCAACTCCATCTGTAACGTGCTGCTAGTTGAAGACTTGAAATACAACTTGCTTAGCATAAGTCAACTCTGTGATAAGGGTCACAAAGTGTTGTTTGACTCTCATGAATGTAGAATCCTTGAACCAAAATCTGACAAGATAAAATTTTCTGGTAAGAGAGTCAACAATGTTTACATGATTGACTTAGATGATCCTGCTCATTTAAATCTTTGTCTTGCTGCACCAAAATCTGAACTTGCATGGTTATGGCATCGTAGACTAGGTCATGCTAGCTACAATATCTTACATAAACTGTTAAAGCATTCAATGGTGAATGGGTTGCCTGAACTTTCTTTTAAACAAGAAAATAAATTGTGTGATGCATGTGCCCTAAGTAAACAAACAAGAAAATCCTTCAAGGCTAGATCTGCAAACATGTCATCTAAATCACTTGAGCTGATTCATATGGATTTGTTTGGTCCAACCAGAACTGCTAGTTTAAGTGGTAGAAAATATAGATATGTCTTCGTGGATGATTACTCTAGGTTCACATGGGTTTTTTTTCTCACACATAAAAATGATGCTTTTGATGAGTTTCAGGCACTCTATATGAAGATAAAGCAAGATGGTGAGTTTAAGATTTCCAACATTCAATCTGATCATGGTGGTGAATTTGAAAATGCTGACTTCTATAATCTTTGCAGGGCTGAAGGTATTTCACACCGGTTTCTTCACCAAGAACCCCGGAGCAAAATGGTGTAGTTGAAAGAAGGAATCGAACACTCATAGAAATGACAAGAACTATGCTTGCCGAACGGCAACTCCCAAGGAAATTTTGGGCTGAAGCGGTAAACTCGGCATGTTATATTATCAACCGCTCTATGGTAAGGCCACACACCAAAAAGACTCCTTATGAGTTGCTGAAAGGTAAAAAGCCTTCTCTCACACACATGAAAGTCTTTGGATCTAAATGCTTCATCCACAATAATGATAAAAGAGACTTAGATAAATTCGAGCCCAATAGCGATGAAGGTATATTCCTTGGATATTCTGATAGATCTAGGGCTTATAGAATTTATAATGTCAAGAGTCAAATTGTGGAAGAATTAGATCAACTTGCTCTTGTCTCCCAGATTGAACCCAAGAATGTTGATGAGGCATTAAAAGATGAAAACTAGATAAATTCAATGCAAGACGAGTTAAATCAGTTTGAAAGAAACCAAGTTTGGCATCTTGTTCCTAGACCTTCATCACCATCTGTCATAGGCACTAAATGGGTCTTTAGGAACAAACTCAGTGAGGATGGAAAGATAATAAGAAACAAGGCTAGATTTGTGGCTCAAGGGTATAATCAAGAGTTTGGGGTAGACTTTGATGAATCTTATGCCCCAGTTGCTAGACTCGAAGCCATCAGAATTTTACTTACCTTTGCATGCTCCCTTAGAATAAAGTTATATCAAATGGATGTAAAATGTGCTTTCTTGAATGTCTTGATCAAAGAAGAAGTCTATGTTGAGCAGCTCCCTGGCTTTGAGAATTCTAACCATGCAGATTTTGTATACAAACTAGACATGGCACTTTATGGACTTAAACAAGCACCAAGAGTTTGGTATGAGAGACTAAGCTCGTTCCTCATTGAAAAGGGGTACACACGAGGTAAGGTAGATCAAACACTTTTCACCAAGAAGCAAGGTAAGAACATCTTGATTGTTCAAATTTATGTTGATGATATTGTGTTTGGTTCTACTAAATCTGAAATGTGTGAGGAATTTGCTAACCTCATGACTAGCGAATTTGAGATGAGCCTAATGGGAGAACTCTAATTCTTTTTCGGTTTTCAGGTCAACCAAGGACAAGATGGTTGCTTCATAAGTCAAGCCAAATACATCAAGGAGCTGCTAAAAAGATTTGACATGACGAACAGTAAAATCATTGCAACTCCTATGAGCACCACAACATCACTGGATTCGGATGAAAATGGTAAATTAGTGGATGCAAAGATCTATAGAGGTATGATCAGCTCTTTGCTTTACTTGACTGTATCCCGACCAGATATCCAGTTTAGTGTATGCCTTTGTGCTAGATTTCAAGCTAGTCCTTAGATATCTTGCCGGGACTCAAGATTTGGGATTATGGTATCCATCATCATGTGATTTATCTCTTATATCTTATTCTGATGCGGACTATGCTGGATGCAAGTTGGATCGCAAAAGTACTAGTGGCTACTTCCTGTTTCTGGGCGGGTGTTTAGTTTCTTGGGCCTCCAAGAAACAACACTCGGTTGCCCTCTCAACCGCAAAGGTAGAATATGTTACTACGGGGAGCTGTGGCACCCAAGTGTTGTGGATTAAACACCAACTCCAAAACTACTTAGTGGATCTTTGTTGTGTCCCGATTCTGTGTGATAACACTAGTGCTATCAACCTTGCAAAAAATCCAGTCCAGCACTCTAGGACTAAGCATATTGAGATTAGGCATCACTTCATTAGAGATGAGGTCGGTAAGAAAAATTTTGAACTGTATTTTGTTGATACTCTAAATCAAATTGCTAATATTTTCACCAAGCTCTTGTGTAATGACAGGTTTTCAACACTCATAAGGGAGCTTGGTCTTTGCCGACCTCAGGCCAATAAAAATTGAAATGATGATTTTATTCAATTTAGTTGTGTGTTTTTACAGATTGGTGTCCATGCATTGTTTATATGTAAATATGTCATTTTACATATGGTGTAGCATTGCATGTAGTCATGATGCATAATAAAATTGAATTCATGTTCATAATGTATTGCATGGTTTGTGTAGCATCCTTCTTGCATGGCCATGGTATATTAAATGTTGATGTATGGAATGGCAGGTTATGCTTGCCTAGAAGCACTCAATATGCGTGAGGTTTCACCTCCGCCAAGTACGATGCGTCACTGTCGCATATAGGTCATATAGTAAGGGGGAGTTGTCTCTTTGCAGTATTCATGCATATGTTTCATCTTCATTCTGTTACATTTAATAAGTGTACAACCATGTGTTGGGTCATGCATTTCATGTCTGCCAAATTCATGTTTGATCAGGTCAACCCCTGCATGGTTCTAGTCAACTTCTCCTTGACATTCGTCATTCCACTTGATTACAAACATAACTCCTTGAGTGCATTCATTGCATATCCTTAGGGGGAGTCCTGCTGCTATTCTGACTCTCTTGCAATCTGAACTTCATGGCTTATAGTCTGAATATGAGATCATGAGACCGACAGAACTACGGCGTAAGAGCTTTCTATTATATGCCCTGCTGATTGTCCATCCAATAAAAATGGTTCAGATTTAATGATTTCCTTGAAGTTCAAAAATATTTATTCTGAAATCATCTATGTTCTGTGGTTTTAATAGACCTTAACTAGAGATTGCATATTGTGCTTTGCGTGACTATCCTGATATCTGAAAATTCAAAATTCATGACCATCTTGGTGATACACTCAGGCTTAGTATTGTTCTTAAACATCTTGATGAACTGGAATTCTTGGAAATCCATTTGACAGAGCAATGATATTGTTGCACGGAGAAATATGTCACGTCATTAAATCAAGTGACGAATGATATGTCATGATGTGCCCCTGTTATCTCTATCTTAATTATATTTGGATTCTAGGCAGAGCACTGGCATAATTGCTGAGAAATATATCTTCTCATCACAGAAATGAGATTGGATATGTCATGACGTGACTTTGCTATCTCTGTTCATTCTGAAGCATAACCGTCAGTCTTGCCAACTACCTAGGGATACTGGCGTCTAAACAACGTGTATTCTTACGGCTCGGAGGCATGTACTCGACTCGAGTGCTCATAAAATATGATTCATGTGCCTTCACATACAAAAGATACTGACAATCAAATATGCTGCCATCATAAAATTCCATGCTCTAGTCATGCTTATTTAGCCTCAATACTAGTTTTTGTGTTATTCCCATTGTAGTTATTGAATATGGATATATAAGACAAGGGAAGGTTAAACACTGCCATGATATGCACCTTTGGTTCATTTCTATTAAATCTTGGATGTAGCTGCTTTTCGAACTCTGTTGATGATCTCGGATTTCATTAGCTTTGAACCATATATGTTGCTCGCGGTATGTTTCAGGTTTGGATATAATGGCTTGCTCTCCACTCCTTTAAGAACTGGTCTCACCGACATTTGTCGCTTCTCTAACTTATCCCTCCTTTTTGCTACTGTCAAAGGGGTAGAATATTTTGTTGTGAGTCGTCCTTTCCTTTGTGAGTGGTCATTGGGGGATGAGTGAATTGTGTACGGGAGAGAGTTCAAGGGGGAGAATCCTTTGTGCGCTTTGAGTTTTCATATGTGATGAGGGTTTGTGCATAGCATTCACATACACATGCTTTGATCATCCATGCATTCATATCCGCGTTCACTTGCTTCACTATTATGGATCTTGAGCTGCACTTGTCGCATATGTCATAAACTTTGCCATCTTGGATATTACTGTCACATAATGACTCACAGTGTTGCCATCATCAAAAAGGGGGAGAATATTGTGACCTTGTGGTCATTTGAGTCATCTTGTTGTCACTTGGGTCATTTGACATCATCCTGTGGTCATTTGAGTTATTTGATATTCTTGGTTTTGATAATGGCTAAACACTATAAGTCATTGATGTCTTACCACTCTTATATGACTAAACTAATTGATGTTCTTTCATGATAGATATGCCAAGGAATGGAGTGGAGATGGTAAAAGTGAAAGCTCAATGATTGCGCCCTCGCACGCGGATCGACCTGCGCGGTCAAGTTGCGGGGATCGACCTGCCCGGTCAGGTCGCGGGGGTCAAGGGGGCAGCGCCCCTTGCGGGGGTCTCTGAGGGCGGAGCCCCCGAAACAAAATTTTGATTGAAGACTCAGTAATAAAACTTCAAGAAAGTCAAGGTTGATGCTACAGACATGAACAGGCAGCTAAAGAACTTAAGCGACAGAGCTAAAGTAGTTAACGGACCGACCCGGGAAAACCCAAGTTCTGCCCAGGGGCGGTCGACCGCCACAGCTAGTAGCTCACCGTCTGCAGTCTTCTCAGTAGTGGTCGACCGCCAGCCTAGTAGCGGTCGACCGAAAATTCCAGTAACTAATCTTCTACAGCGATTCTCAATAGCGGTCGACCGCCAGAAGCCTCCGATCGACCGCCAGCCCCGAGCCAACATTTGTTGACTTTATTTTCCACTTCGAGAAGGGCCATTCTCCTTGTAATTGTTTAATCCTAAAGTCACCTAATCACCCATAAAACGTGGATCTAGTCTGGGGGATGTCTATGGACCATTCAAAGTCTATAAAACACATACAAGAGGGTTAGAAACCCTAATGCTTCAAGGGGATCAAGAGAGATCAAAGGAGGCTGCAAGGGTGTGTTTAAGGGAGAGGAGTTCGAGTATTGTAGCCGTGAACAGTACTCCGGGAAGAAGTTCTTCATCAAATCCTCAAGTGATTGAAGCTACTTCAAGAGGAGATCAACCCCAAGCCAAGTGAAGATAAAGCTGCAACCATCATCCTCTTCCTCATCTCAAGGTGATCCATAGAAGCTCATTCTCAAGGGAGATCAAATCTGCATCCTTCATCTTTTTCATCAACTCAAGGTGATCCAAGAAAGACCATGTCACAAGGAAGAAGATACCATTGAAGAATCAGATTCAAGCTTCAGCAATCTCAGACAAGATCTTTTCTTTTTGAGCATATTCTATATCTTGTTTGAGTGTTTTCATATCTTGTTCTTTTTCATTTCATTCAAATATTGAAACTGAAGATCGTCCCTACCGGTGGTTAGTAGGAAGGCAATCGGAAGTTGTCCGATCTGCGGTGTTGACGTCCCTACCTGTGGTTAGTAGGAAGGGAATCATAGGTCTTTCCGATTTGCGGTTCAGTGCGTGGCACTAGTGGAGCCTCACCAGATTTGGTGAGGGGTGGACGTAGGACTGGGGATTCAGTCCGAACCACCTTAAAATCCATTGTGTTGTGGTTTGTTTATGTGATTGCTTCGTTCTAGATGCATGCTTAGGTTCAAATCAATATATTAGTTACTCATCTTGCCAAGCGAATCATAGTGTTCTTCGATAAGCCAGTTATATTCGCTGCGATTTATTTTATCTTGCTATATAGAGGGTTGCATTGCGAAAAGAGGGGCAGATCTATTCACCCTTCCCCTCTAGATCCGCTGTCCACTACTCAACACTATCTTCTTGTATTCATATGTAATTCTTTCGGCCGTAGGGCCCTTATTCCCGGTAATTAATCAAGGGTGTTCCCCTCTCCGAGGAGATGTAAATGACGCCGTGACCTTTTTGGCGCGGCGGGTCTTGGTCCCGACACGAACCACACAATCGTATGACTGAGTCGGATGGAGCGCACCAAGGGCTTCCATGAAGCACGAACAAATCGTCACTTTGTGACCGGCATGCCCACGCAGTTAATAAATGAACAAACCCATCAAACAAACCAATAAATGAATAAACAACAGACCCAATAAAAAGTGCATCCACAAGTCTGGCACGCCCTGTGGGACCAGACTACCCTTCATCTCCTTACCGGGACTAAGGGCCTTACGGCCCCTTTCTTGTAATAATAATTGTTCGATTTGCAAATGCAGGTCGGATTCCAACAAACGATGAAGTCACTCAGTTTCAGCCCTCAAGTCGTCGAAAGCCACGTTCTGAACGGGTACCTGGCCGTTCCCCTTGGCTTCGGGAGCTTCCCTCCCATGGTGGGCTTCCCCAACTTCCTTGGGGTGGCCTTCGCAAACTTGTTGGACGTGGAGGCGTCCGACTCGACCGAGACCAACGCTCCCATTCAGGGAGCCACGAAGATCGCTGCTAGTCAACCGCCCTCCAGAACTACTGAAGTTGTCCCGACCGGGACGTTGAACTGCTGTGTGCACCACGTGCACCCAACTGTCGGCCCACCTTGCCACGGGTCGGCGTCCCACCAAAGGAGGCTCCGGAGGAGCCGTGCTATCGCTGCACCGAGGGGTAGGCTTTCCGGCACCGATAAATCTTTTGTCATGGGAAGCATCCGAGTCCACACCAATGGGTGACCAGTGAAGCGATCCCGGACTGGGTCGTGCCCACTGTGCCGGTGCGGAACTCGTTTCGGGCGCTGGAGAAGATGAAGGACAAGATGGCATCTACTACCCCGACCGGAGCACCGAAGCATGTGCCAGCCCGCAGGCCGGCCAAGTCCAAGCAGGTTTGGATCCATAAGGGAGCCCAAACCATTTCACCCGCCCAGACAGGGCCCAGCACCTCTCGCCCCGTGAGGGCACGACGAGAAGAGCGGGTCAAGATAGTGGCCCCTATTTACCAGCCGGTAATCACAACCCCGACATCGCCAGAAGGCACCCGTCGCCAACACTACAGGTGCCGTCACCAAGCTGCCCACACGTGGGCCTCAGCTTACACCCCTACTGCTGCTGGCGGCACATTATCACCGGTTTCTCCTCCTGATCAAGATTGGGAAGGAGTGGAGCAAGCCATGAGGAATTACCTGCGGGGCTCAGGGAGCACCCCTTTGGGTCGCCAGAGATTGCTGGGGGCAATAGCCTCCGCCTATGAAGAAGAAGAAACTCGGCTCGTACCCAGTGCAGAGTCAAGAAACTGCTCGGAGGAGCGCCATCAATCTCCACTGCGGGAAGAAATGAAGCCCCGAAGATCGGTCTTTGATAGATTGGTTTTTCCAGGCAGGCCGTCAAGAAGGGCGGAAAGAAGAGGCAGAGACTTGAGGGTTTACACCTGTGACATGGATAGAGTGTTCGGCCGATACGGGGCCTTACCGACGGAGCCCGAAGAGGTGGCCAGACTTGCCACAAGGCCAGGACCTCTTACCAGAAGGGGGAGAGCGACAAATGAGATGGTGGAAGTTCACACTGAAGAAGCTGGCCAGGGGGAGCCTTCAATGGCTTTGGCCGCCAATGTTATTGCTACCGAAGGCACCGCGGGAGGACCATCCACGTCATCCGAGGAGGCACCGACCGAAGAGAGGGGGGGCACCCCTAGCCTTTCCACAAATGACCCCGCTGTATTGCATATGATGCAGTAATATCAGCGAGAGATTGAATTGTTGAGGAAACAACTGACCGAAAGAAGTGCTCAGCCTTCGACATTCGGACAGACCGAGGCATTGCCGAAACTCCTGGGGGCGACGGTCAAGCCTCGGAAGCTTCTCCACAGGCGACGGTGTCTCCACCAATACCCAGCTACACTGGGGGCATACCCCTGCATCAGCCATAGCATATCACACCGGCCCCTCCACCGAACTTGCCGTTCCAGGGGTCCACTATTGCACCATAGGCAACAGTACTAACAACGCCACTGGCGCAACCGGCTCACTTCTATCCAAGTCCGGTCAACCCGGCAACAGTGAGCAGACTGATGCTCAAACAGGTGATAGACATGAAGTTGGCAGAGAGGGGTAATGGTGATCACACGCCATTCGATGTGTACCGGGTACCTTACTCGGCGCACTATGCTGCCAGGAGGCTGCCGACCGGCATCACCAAGTCGTCGAAATTCGAGAAATTTAGCGGGCAAGGGTCTCCCAGGGAGCACATTGCCTACTATGTGAATGTTATGGGAGATCTAGCGACAGATGAAGCCTATCTTCTCAAATTCTTTGGCTCAACACTTACCGGGCTTGCTTTCGAGTGGTACTCAAACTTGCCTGCCAGGTTCATCATAGACTGGCCCGACATGCAGAAGAAGTTCAAGGAGAGGCTTTACATAGCCGAACGGGAGGTCCCTATGGCAGAGCTTTATACCACAAGGCAAAGAAATGATGAGTCGGCACTTAACTATATAAAAAGATGGAGGAACCTCAATATGAGGTGCAGACGTCTCCCGCATCAGAAGGACGCAGTGCAGATTTGCAAACAGAATCTGAAGAAGGAAATCCTTGAAAGGATGATCGGTGCTGAGGTCAAGCCATTTGACCATTTGAACAATATAGTGGCAGAGATCGAGGCATTCCTTGCTCGATACTCTTCTGTTCCAACTGCATCGAGTCAGAGGGCCAGGCAGGCCGAGAAAACACCGACACCACCAGAAGATCACGTGCTGGACTTCAAGACTTTCGAGAAGCAGAAAGAGAAAGCCAAAGAGACAGCCAACCCTCTTCCGCCCAGGTCCACTGAACGGCGGGAAGGTCCCTCCCTGCGGGAGAAAATGAGGTATAAGTTGTATTCTTTTCCTCGAGATAAGTCTCGGGTCTTGTTCAAATGGGCCACCAAGTATAACAAAATCACATTACCAGAACCAAAGAGGCCTGGTGACGTGAAGAAGAAGGATGATCCTCGCTTTTGCTCGTACCACCAGATGCTTGGGCACACTATTGAGGAGTGTTACATCTTCAAGGATGTCATTGAGTCCTTGATCAAGAAGGGGGAGCTGGACATGGGGGAGTACAAGGTAGATCCCCCGTAGCCGCACGAGGTGCCTAACTTGAGAACCACCGTCAACATGGTGTCATTATACCAGCAGCTCCCTGAAAAATGGTCGGAGCCCAGTACACGTGCCACTTATGAAGCCTTCGTCATGGCGCCAGCCCAGGACCAAGGAGGCTGGCAGGCCGTGCCAACGAAGAATAGAAGAAGAAGACAAGCTCTTCGGCCCACTCCAGAAGTTCACATAAGGGGTGTTACACCCCGGCCAGCACCGCCACCGGTAACACCTATTTGACATGACACGGCCCCCCGGCTAGTCATAAGGCGGCCTACTTATAACAAAAAGAAGTACATCCCGATGCGGATGCATAAAGAAATCAGCCCTACAGTCGAAAGACTCCAGGCCATTATCGATGGGCTTGAAGATTATGAACAGCATGAGATCCAGCCTGTGAAGCTGAATGATGGGGGCATCTATCGCCCTTCACATTTTTCCACAGCTTTGATTGCTCGCCAGCATAGCTCCATTGTGTCCGTCATATTTTTCTGAGTTGAGTCATGTAATTTTCATACTTTATTTGAGTCATGTCATTGTAATTTTCCCTTTATTTGAGTCATGTACCTAGGTTAGTGAGTCATTTTCCTAAGTTAGTTGTCATATGGTTGGTTTGATAGGCTAATGGGCCCAACTAATGGGCTAGGCCCAGGGGCGCCCCTCCCTTGGACTGCTTTGGTCATTTACTTGTTTGTCAGGGCTATTTTGGTCTTAGGAAAAGTATGGAGTCTATATATAGTCCCTCCCCTCTCTCATTTGTAACAACCCTTTTATGATCAATTTAAATCAAGTGAGTTCTAGTGTCATATTGGAGTGGATTCTCCAAACCTCTCTCTCTCTCTCTCTATTGGGGTGGATTCCCCTTCTCTCTCTATCTCACTTCTCTCTCTTCTCTCTCTCTTCAAGGAGGAGGGCGCCACTTTCTCTCTCCTCTCCTCCCTCTCTCTCCTCCACATCATCAATTCTCTCTCTCTCCCCCTCATTACTCATCCTCCCAACTACCCCACCCTCATTACTCCACCCTAGTTCCAAGAGACCTCCCCCCCAATCCCAACTCCACCACCCAACCACCACCTACTCAACTCCCTTCCCTAAGCACCCTCTCATCTCCCAAGGGAGAATTCCCCACTCCCCAAGCACCCCTTCCCTTTCCCAACACAACCCTTCCCATCCCCAAAACCCCATTAACCACATTGGTCCATTTTCAAATTTTGGAGAGAGATCTCTCCTTCTCTCTCCCCCACCCATCTCAAATTCGCAGCTCTCCTCTCACCCACTGCAAACACCACCTTCCAGACCCCATTCTCCCCCATCCACACCTTGGAACACCCCCTCCTAGACCCCCTCACAGCCAGGGCTCTCCCCACACTCATCCACCCCCACTTCCCCTCCCATATACCCCATTTCCCCCCACCATCTTCAACCTACAGTTTTCAGTCCGCAGGTAGTAGAGGAGTGCCTAGTTGCAGAGGCTGCCACGTCTTCACCTGGAAGCTTCAGAGGGCATACCATATATCGTTGGAAGCGTCTCCCAGTCAGATTTTCAACGATGGTGGTCCCGCCGACTTCCAAGATCAGAGCTGTTCGGAGGAGGCGATCTACCACGACTGCGCAAGACTTCTCAGGCAGAGGACTAGAACCAGAGAGGAAGATCTACAGCGGCCATCCTACTGGGAATATGAGCAAGCGTTCTTCATTAAAAGTCTTATATTCTGAGTCTTATTTCATCTTCAAAAAGCAGAGCTCAATTTGGCATCGGAACCAGGAGTTATCAATTTTCTCCCCCGGGTGCGCGGTTCTGCTTCCCCACAGTCTGCACTGACCTCTCATTAGAGTTCAGAGCCCATTGGTCTTCTCCGACAACGTTTGACTTCCCTGCTAGTTTTTCTTCGAAGAGGACTTGTCAACGGTTCCAACGGCTCTGGCGGCACCTGATTCTGAGTTTGGGAGCGGTCGTGGCATCCTCTTCTTCCTGCTGTTGGAAACCTGAAGCAGCCAGTTTCGAGAAGCTACCACCCTGTTCGAGCCTCCACCCAGACCAGCGTTGGCGTCAGAAGAAATTGGAAAAATTCAGACGTTTTCCCGTTCCAGTTATGAAGAATTCCCCACTGGTCCCGTCATCAGCAAAAATCAGTAGAGGTCACAGCGGTGCCGTCTTCAACTGCTGGTCCCTGATTCCAGAACGTGGACAGATTCGGCATCGGCTTCCTTTCATCACTTCTAGCTTGAATTCCCCTCCCCGCTTGGCTGGCTGAAGGCCCCTCCCTGTGTGGAGGTAGTGTTTAGATGTAATCATTATCTTCCCTTCCCCACGATCACCCCCTTGCATGGGGTGTAGTTTTGTAAACGTTTGAGCAGGTTGAAGCTTCACCAGCGCGGCGTTCGGGTGCATACCCACGCCTCCCCGCTCGCCATCGTCTCCGGCCGGGATCGGCGTCTTCATGCTGATCAGGTGAGCTTCTGGACCCCTCCCTTTGTTGGTAGATCTTGTTTAATTAGTATTGCTTCTTAACTCCGTCAGACGGTGAGTGAGCGCCCGTTCCAAACTTGCTTATGTTTGAGTGGTCGCCGCGGGTGAGTTGTGAGAGTGACCCTTCAACCCATGCCTTCGGCGTACTGACCGCCCGTGAATTTGGGCAACCCTGGCCCCTAGGGGTCCTCCCCAAGTCAGTCATATCCTTGGAAACCACCGGTCCAACCTCGGACCTCACCCCATTGCCGGTCCACCTACGGACCCGAGTGTGCCAAACGCGAGTGAGTCCGCTTGTGTGACATTGCCTAGTCGTTGCGTTTGCTTGCCACCTAGGTCCCAGTTTGTGTAACATCAATTGGTATCAGAGCCAGGTTCTAGACTTGTCTCTACTAAGTCTTGTCCTAGGGCCATTGCATGCATCACCCTTGTCCACTATCATGACTACCTCATACTTGGCATATTCGCCACTCTTAGGCCCATTAGAAGCCTTTGTGTTTGATGGATCCCGCCCTAGCATATATCTAGAATGGGAGAAGTCCATAGACCAACACTTTGAGAGGTTTACCCTGTCAGGGCTTGTCCAAGTCAACTATGCCAAGAGTTTGCCCTAGCGCCAAGCTAGGAAAGAATGGGAGAACATTGTAGGTTTGAGAGAAGCCAAAGGGGAAGCACCCATTGAATCTTGGGATGAAATGAGGGCCGATCTTAGAAAGATCTACGCACCCCAACCCAAACCTCTTCAACCAACCAATCTTTCACCCCCGACCCCAACTCCAACCCAAGAACTTCCCCGACCAAGCCCAACCCAAGTCCACCCATGTTCACCACCCCGAGAGTACCATGCACTGACCATTATCACTCCACCAACCATAGACTATCCTACCCCATTATCCTTGGAAGTACTGGCCCACACACATACCCAAGTGGAGATGGATGCCAATCCGGATCCACCTCCCACCATAGAGAACATCCTAGACCCCCCACTTCCACCCACCTCTCCTAGTCCGAGTCCTCATGAGCCGCACACTCTCGCCATGAATGAGTCCATACTCCAATGGCTCAAGTGGGGCCCCACCGTTCCTAGCTCACCACCCTACCTTTCACCCTTGGGATATCAAGCCCACATTGTGCCCACCCGGTCTTCCCATGTCACACTTCAAACCTCCTATCTTGTGGAAGACTTAGGGGACTTAGGGGACTGCTTACAATGGCAAGTCTACCTGACCAATATGCTAGGCATAGGATCATTTGAGTCTAGCACCATCTTCCTAGCATACCCCACCACCGGTTCCATCACCTCTATCTACACTAGTGGCCATTATACGAGTGAAATCCTCCTCTTTCTCCTCAAGGATGAGAAACCCATCTTGGCCCACTCCCCACCCATTGAGGTTCCAATTGATTTGATTGGCCAACCCACTAGAGACCTTGGCCCAATTACCTTGGAGGATGATGACTCACCATTTGGGAACCTTGAAGACATAGAGTTCCTCTCTCTAGGTGGCCCCTTCCATGATCCCTTGGACCCCTTCCTTTGGGAGCTCGAGTACCCATGTGACCCACCCACATCACCCACCACCCACCCTTTCCTACCCACACCCACCATGTTGGACCAATCCCACCTCAACAATGACCCAGGTTACCCCATAGGAACCATGACCTTAGACAACACCCGCCTAGAGATTGAGGAAGTGCCCCACCCTATATCCACCTTCCTAGATCCCTTCGACCCTTTCACATGGAAGTTCAAAGGCTGTCCCACACCTATACACAAGGAAGTCACCTTTGGGATAAGTGTGCATGTGTCTAGGCTTACCACACCACTTGGCATGAACACTATATTGGGTCCATTCATTCGTGTCACCCACATGCCAAGTAGGAAGCATGAGTGGTCTATATTCGGATGTAATGGTCCACCTTCATTCATCATGGGTTTTAAGCATAGTAGGAACATTCACGGATGTCCGGGACCCCCGGCATTTGCTATACCCATGCGCGATAGATTCCCCTACGGATGCCCCGGTCCTCCAACCATTGTTATGAAGTCCATGCATGATAGGGCCACTTGTGGCTGCCCCGGTCCACCCAAGTTCATCAAGGTCCATATGGCATCAAAGCATGATAGGTTCATTTATGGTTGTCCTGGTCCACCTTTATCCACACACATTTCCACACACCCACCACCCCGTAGTGCATGGCATGTGTATCCAAGCAAGCATTTTGCAACAAACGGTAAGGTTCATATTGAGCGGGTAATAGCTCGTAAGCGCCACTTGGGATTCCAAGTAGGCAACTTGGTAATGGTGACATTGGAGTGGCTCTACCCTAGGGCTATCTCCAAACCGAGGGCACGAGGACTTGGACCTTCCATGTTCCGAGTGACTTTGGCACCCAGGCTTACGGGTTGGATCTACCGATGGGATTTTGGGATATACCCTACTTTTCACGTGGCGGATCTAGCACTCTTTAAGGGCACCGCGGTGGATCCCAGTGAGAACCTTGAGCCTACCCCCACCTTTATGAGTGACACCCTCAGAGAACCTCCACATATCAGCTTGAGAGTCCGACGTGTGCACACGGAGGCAATACTAGGAAAGCAGGGTACCATCGCCAGCAAGAGGGTGTGCCCGAGCCACCTTGAGAGGATGAAGAGTCGTCCCCCGGCTAAGGATGCGAGGTTGAGTTTGGAGGTTGTGGCTCGCCCGGAGTTGCATTGGAGGACCTCTCCCCTGGCGGACCCATACTCGACGGAGTCGAGTTCTTCGCACCCCGGGGGTATGATGGGGGCATCTCTCGCCCTTCACATTTTTCCACAGCTTCGATTGCTTGCCAGCATAGCTCCATTGTGTCCGTCATATTTTTCTGAGTCGAGTCATGTAATTTTCATACTTTATTTGAGTCATGTCATTGTAATTTTCCCTTTATTTGAGTCATGTACCTAGGTTAGTGAGTCATTTTCCTAAGTTAGTTGTCATATGGTTGGTTTGATAGGCTAATGGGCCCAACTAATGGGCTAGGCCCAGGGGCGCCCCTCCCTTAGACTGCTTTGGTCATTTACTTGTTTGTCAGGGCTATTTTGGTCTTAGGAAAAGTATGGAGTCTATATATAGTCCCTCCCCTCTCTCATTTGTAACAACCCTTTTATGATCAATTTAAATCAAGTGAGTTCTAGTGTCATATTGGAGTGGATTCTCCAAACCTCTCTCTCTCTCTCTATTGGGGTGGATTCCCCTTCTCTCTATATCTCACTTCTCTCTCTTCTCTCTCTCTTCAAGGAGGAGGGCGCCACTTTCTCTCTCCTCTCCTCCCTCAATTCTCTCTCTCTCCCCCACATCATCAATTCTCTCTCTCTCCCCCTCATTACTCATCCTCCCAACTACCCCACCCTCATTACTCCACCCTAGTTCCAAGAGACCTCCCCCCCAATCCCAACTCCACCACCCAACCACCACCTACTCAACTCCCTTCCCTAAGCACCCTCTCATCTCCCAAGGGAGAATTCCCCACTCCCCAAGCACCCCTTCCCTTTCCCAACACAACCCTTCCCATCCCCAAAACCCCATTAACCACATTGGTCCATTTTCAAATTTTGGAGAGAGATCTCTCCTTCTCTCTCCCCCACCCATCCCAAATTCGCAGCTCTCCTCTCACCCACTGCAAACACCACCTTCCAGACCCCATTCTCCCCCATCCACACCTTAGAACACCCCCTCCTAGACCCCCTCATAGCCATGGCTCTCCCCACACTCATCCACCCCCACTTCCCCTCCCATATACCCCATTTCCCCCCACCATCTTCAACCTACAATTTTCAGTCCGCAGGCAGCAGAGGAGTGCCCAGTTGCAGAGGCTGCCACGTCTTCACCTGGAAGCTTCAGAGGGCATACCATATATTGTTAGAAGCGTCTCCCAGTAATCTTTTCAACGGTGGTGATCCCGCCTACTTCCAAGATCGGAGCTGTTCGGAGGAGGTGATCTACCACGACTGTGCAAGACTTCTCAGGCAGAGGATCAGAACCAGAGTGGAAGATCTACAGAGGCCATCCTACTGAGAATCTGAACAAGTGTTATTCATAAAAAGTCTTCTATTCTTAGTCTTATTTCATCTCCAAAAAGCAGAGCTCAATTTGGCATCTGGAACTAGGAGTTATTAATTTTCTCCCCCGGGTGCGCGGTTCTGCTTCCCCACAGTCTGCACCGACCTCTCATCAGAGTTCAGAGCCCACTGGTCTTCTCCGACCACTTTTGGCTTCCCCGTTAGTTTTTCTTCGAAGAGGACTCGTCAACGGTTCCAACGGCTCTGGCGGCACCTGATTCTGAGTTCGGGAGCGGTCGTGGCATCCTCTTCTTCCTGCTGTTGGAAACCTGAAGCAGCCAGTTCCGAGAAGCTACCACCCTGTTAGAGCCTCCACCCAGACCAGAATTGGCACCAGAAGAAATCGGCAAAATTCAGACGTTTTCCCGTTCCAGTTATGAAGAATTCCCCACTGGCCCCGTCATCAGAAAAAATAAGGAGAGGTCACAGAGGTGCCGTCTTCAACTACTGGTCCCTGATTCCAGAACGTGGACAGATTCGGCATCGGCTTCCTTTCATCACTTCTAGCTCAAATTCCCCTCCCCGCTTGGCCGGCTGAAGGCCCATCCCTGTGTGGAGGTAGTGTTTGGATGTAATCATTATCTTCCCTTCCCCACGATCACCCCCTTGCATAGGGTGTAGTTTTGTAAACGTTTGAGCAGGTTGAAGCTTCACCAGCGTGGCGTTTGGGTGCATACCCACGCCTCCCCGCTCGCCATCATCTCCTACCGGGATCGGCATCTTCACGCTGATCAGGTGAGCTTCTAGACCCCTCCTGATGGGGACATCACCCATGGATCCCTCTGGCTCGACACCTCTCTCCATCCCGGAGATGGGTAGGTTGCGGCTCCACGTCTAGGCGGGTCCACTTCGACATTGGGGCTTACTATTTGTGTCATCTTGATGTATTTTGCCTTTGTTTTTGAGTCATTTTGATGTATTTTGCCTTTGTTTAGAGTCAAGTCCCTAGGTTATCTTGTTATTTACCTAAGTTGTGTCATCATGTGGGCTAGTGTGTTGTATGGGCCCAATTAAGTGGGCCTGGCCCAGGGGCGCCCTCCCCCTTCCCCATTTCTCTTGCTTATTTGCTTTTAGCACTTATCTCAGGGACTTTTTTGTAAATGTTGGGATCCCTATAAATAGGACCCCAACTCCTCTTGAGATGACTAATGAAGTATCGAGTAAAGTTATCCACTAGCATTGTCTCCTCTCTCTCTCTCTAGCTCTCTCTTCTCTCTCTCACACTAAAGGGGGCGAACCCCTCTCTCTCTCCTCCTCCCTCTCTCTCCCTTGGGCGAACCTGCCCCTTCACCTCCCCCACTTGCCACATCAGCCCCACCCCATTAAACACAACCCTTCACCTCCCAAGACTCATAAACCCCATTTGCTCCTACCACTCCCCAAGCAACCCTTCCCCTTCCCCTTCCCCATACAACCTTCCATCTTCCCAAGAGAGAATCCCCCTCTCCCAAGCACCTCTTCCCCTCCCCAAGGAAACCCCTCCCCTTCCCTAGGCATCCATTAACACTATCATTCAATCCTCCACCCAATTCAAAGGCCATTCCCCCCATTTCCCCAAGCCATTTCGCACCCACCTCCATCCCCTTGGCCACTTGCGCACCAACCCCTCTCCCCTGCTAGCTCCGCCCCTACCTTTCTCCCTCACCTCCCCTTGCCACCTCCCAACCCTTCCCCACCACCAAAGCAACCATATTCCCTACCCTTCCACCAAAGAGACCCCCCCCCTTTACCCTTTTCTCTTCAAATCAGTGTGCAGCTGAAGCCCTGCAGATCGACACCCTGTTGCAGTGCCACCCGCGACCACATCCCGGAGCTCCTGTGGGCGTGGCCTACATCTACGGAAAGCTCTCCCAGTCGTCTTCGCAGGTGAGGCGGTTTCGTCTCAATCCGAGGTCGGAGCTGCCTGGGAGAGCCATTCTTCGCCAACTGTGCAGATCCAGTCCAGTCTGCAACCAGAAGTGACTTGCAGGAGTTCCCACGGCCACACCCTTCAACTTCTGGAGGCGCCCCTTGTCTGAGAGCTGCTACCACGAGTCATCCACCACCACCAACAAGCGGCATCCCGTTCGGCATCAGGAAGTGCCTGTTCCAATTTTTCTCCCCCGGGTGCACAGACAGTCCGCTTGGGTCCTGCCCCGACACTGCCTCACTCAACGGACTCCTCCTCACCACCCCGACATCCTCTGGTGCTGTTCTTAGTTGCTGCTCGAAGAAGACTCATCCACGGACGTCCTTGACTTTGTCTCGCCTCATTCAGACTTCGGGAGTGACCGTGGTACCTTCTACAAGCAGCTGAAACCCTCTGGACCTGCCTGAACCAGAACGCCGGGTACCTGCTCCAGAGTCCACTCAGACCAGAGGCGACGCAGGAACCACCCACCAAAATTTACAAGCGTACCTGGGTCTGTCAGCGTCGTCTCAGCGCCAGTCTCATCAAGTTCCGAGTCCGGGAGAGCTCACAGTGGCGACTACACCGACCCCCTGTCTTGCTGTCCCAAAACCGGGCAGAACCGGCAAGGTGCCCCGACGCCACGATTCGAGCAAACCTCCCCTCCCCGCCTGGCTGGCTTAACGCCCCTCCCTGTGCGGAGGTAGTGTTTGATTTGTAATACAGAAATCCCCATCCCAAGTCCACCCTCCTGTGTGAGGCGAAGTGATTGTAACTTCTAAACAGTGTTCAAGCTTCATCGCCGCAGTGTGCGGGGAACCCACACTTCCCCGCTCGCCCTCGTCTCCGAACGGTGTTGGTTTCCTCAAACCAACCAGGGTAAGCTCTGAACTTTGCTCCTCTTTTAGTACTTGTTCATTTAATATCTGTGGAATTGCTCCGTTGAGCAAGAGAGAGAGCGCCTGCCCCGTGTGTTCCACTTACGAGCGATCACCGTGGGCTGTGAGAGAGAGGGACCTAGTGCCCCAATTGGCACCCGGCCAGCCCCTTAAGAGTGGGCTTCGTACCCTTGGGAGGGTAACCCTAGCCCTGCTGGCACTCTACCAGCTAGGGCCTTGATCCATCATCTCCACTCGGCATCATCGAGTCACCCGGGTTCGTGTGTGTGCGACGGCGGTTCGGTCCCGATCGTGAAACTTCGCTAATTTGTGATTGTGCTTGCGGAATAGGTCCAAGGATCTTTGTCTCTTTGATGCAAACCCCCTTAGTGTGTCACATCAAGTGGTATCAGAGCAAGTTTTAGACTTGTCTCTACAAGCCTAGGTCCTAAGGCCATTGCATTGTCATCACGCGTGAATCGTTCATCTCCTCGTTGTGCATGTCTACCCGTAGTGGTGCCTTGTATCGGGCCGACCCCTCATCCTCGGCTCCCCCTATGAATTCCAATTCCCCAGGCAACCAAGACATCCCTAGGGAGGCACCCCAAGATCCGATGGATCGGTTTGATGCTGTCCTTGATACCATCATGGAACGGTTAGATGGTTTTTCCATCCGTCTGGAGAGACTTGAGGAAGCTAGGGTCCCACCTAGAAACCATGCCCAAAGAGCTCCCCTTCCACGACCTGAACTTGATAGGGAAGACCTAGAGAATGACTTTTACCATGAGCATGAGAGGCCCCTACAACCTCGGTGCAATGAGAGGCGACCCCGAGAGGATCCAGACGATTTCCTCTTAAGGATGATTAAGGTAGAGGCTCCAAAATTTGATGGGGCCCATAACCCAAGTGCCTATGAAGAGTGGGAACATGGCATGGACCAATACTTTGATTGGTATCCAATGACCGAGGAAAGGAAAGTTAGGTTGGCTAAGATGCACCTTCTCAAACTAGCCAAAACCTATTGGTTAAAGGTAGAAAGTCAAAGGAGGATTAGGAGGGAAGAACCCATTGACAATTGGATTGACATGAAGATCCAACTCAGGAGTAAATACCTTCCCAATTCCTATAGTCAACTACTCCTCGATGAGTGGCAAAGTCTTACCCATGAAGGGAAGACTGTGGAGGAATACATTGAAAAATTTGACTGCTATCTCCTAAGGTGTGGAGTCGTCGAGGAACCGGCCGTCACTCTGTCCCGATTTAGAAACGGTCTTCTACCCCACATCAAATGGGAGCTCTTCATGAGGGACGTGCATAGCCTTGAAATAGCCTATCAAATAGCCCGTGATGTGGAGAGATTTTCTAGGAATCCTAAATTTGCCTCTCCCCGCCCAGCTGAATCCAAAAATATGGGTCCCCGACCCAACCTTCCACCCCTATTGAAGACCCCTATCCCCAGTGGGGGAACTCCTTCTCGGCCTTACCAACAGCCAACCAATCCCACCCCTACAAGGGCTACTCCACCCAACCCTCCTCCCCGAAGAGAGGAACCCCCCAAAAGAACAACACCAGGGAGTAGCACGGTGAAATGCTTTCAGGTCATGGTTATGGCCACATCGCCTCCCAATGTCCATCCAAAGGATTGTTCAGCCTTATCATTGAAGGAGGGCCTACCCTGCTCCAAAGTGAGCAAGAGGGTACGGTTGAGGAGTATGAGGCTGCCTTAGGTTGGGAAGAGGAGTATGAAGAGCAACTCTATGAAACAGGCTTAGACCACGACCCTCCTCCCACCGACTCCCACCTAGGTGTGATTAGGTGCACCCTCACAAAGCCACAAGAAGAAGATTGGCGTAGGACCTCCATTTTTCACACCTACCTCAAGATGGGGAGCCATGTTAGGAAAGTAATCCTAGACAATGGGAGTTGTGTCAACGCCGTGTCTCCTGACACCGTCAAGATTCTTGGGCTTACTACCACACCCCACCCCAAACCATACCGGGTCTCTTGGATTAACAATCACTCCATCCCGGTCAACACTTGTTGCCTTGTACCCATCACCTTCTCATCCTATCAAGGACAAGTTTGGTGTGACATTATACCCATGGAAGTAGGGAGCATCCTGCTAGGGAGGCCTTGAATTTATGATGTCAATGCAACCATCTTTGGGAAGACGAACACATGCACCTTTTAACATGAGGGGAAAACCATCCGCCTCCATCCATCACCACCACGGAAGGAAACCCCCTCAGAAGGGATTCTCCCTTCACCTCAACCTAAGTCACCTCAAAATCCAGAGGCCCCACCCCCACCAACCCAACCAGCCCTTCAAGAACCTACCCAAAAAGAGCCAACTGGAAAATCCAAAGGCCTGCATCTCATCACAAGAAAAGAGCTGGAAGAAGAAGTAGCTCAAGGGACACCCTTGTGTGCGGTAGTCTTATGCCTTGGAGAGCCAACTCCCTCCAACCCTTCACCTCCCCTTGCCACCTCCCAACCCTTCCCCACCACCAAAGCAACCATATTCCCTACCCTTCCACCAAAGAGACCCCCCCCTTTACCCTTTTCTCTTCAAATAAGTGTGCAGCTGAAGCCCTGCAGATCGACACCCTGTTGCAGTGCCACCCGCGACCACATCCCGGAGCTCCTGTGGGCGTGGCCTACATCGACGGAAAGCTCTCCCAGTCGTCTTCCCAGGTGAGGTGGTTTCGTCTCAATCCGAGGTCGGAGCTGCCTGGGAGAGCCGTTCTTCGCCAACTGTGCAGATCCAGTCCAGTCTGCAACCAGAAGTGACTTGCAGGAGTTCCCACGGCCACACCCTTCAACTTCTGGAGGCGCCACTTGGCTGAGAGCTGCTACCACGAGTCATCCACCACCACCAACAAGCGGCGTCCCGTTCGGCATCAGGAAGTGCATGTTCCAATTTTTCTCCCCCGGGTGCACAGACAGTCCGCTTGGGTCCTGCCCCGACACTGCCTCACTCAACGGACTCCTCCTCACCACCCCGACATCCTCTGGTGCTGTTCTTAGTTGCTGCTCGAAAGAAGACTCATCCACGGACGTTCTTGACTTGGTCTCACCTCATTCAAACTTCAGGAGTGACCGTGGTACCTTCTACAAGCAGCTGCAACCCTCTGGACCTGCCTGAACCAGAACGCCACCTGCTCCAGAGTCCACTCAGACCAGAGGCAACGCTGGAACCGCCCACCAAAATTTACAAGCGTACCTGGGTCTGTCAGCGTCGTCTCAGCGCCAGTCTCATCAAGTTCCGAGTCCGGGAGAGCTCACAGTGGCGACTACACCGACCCCCTGTCTTGCTGTACCAAAACTGGCAAGGTGCCCCGACGCCGCGATTCGAGCAAACCTCCCCTCCCCGCCTGGCTAGCTTAACGCCCCTCCCTGTGAGGAGGTAGTGTTTGATTTGTAATACAAAAATCCCCATCCCAAGTCCACCCTCCTGTGTGAGGCGTAGTGATTGTAACTTCTAAACAGGGTTCAAGCTTCATCGCCGCAGTGTGCGGGGAACCCACACTTCCCCGCTCGCCCTCATCTCCGAATGGGGTTGGTTTCCTCAAACCAACTAGGGTAAGCTCTGAACTTTGCTTCCCTTTTAGTACCTGTTCATTTAATATCCATGGAATTGATCCGTTGAGCAAGAGAGAGAGCGCCAGCCCCGTGTGTTCCACTTACGAGCGGTCACCGTGGGCTGTGAGAGAGAGGGACCTAGTGCCCCAATTGGCACCCGGCCAGCCCCTTAAGAGTGGGCTTCGTACCCTTGGGAGGGCAAACCTAGCCCTGCTGGCACTCTACCAGCTAGGGCCTTGATCCATCATCTCCACTCGGCATCACCGAGTCACCCGGGTTCGTGTGTGTGCGACGGCGGTTCGGTCCCGATCGTGAAACTTCGCTAATTTGTGATTGTGCTTGCGGAATAGGTCCAAGGATCTTTGTCCCTTTGCTGCAAACCCCCTTAGTGTGTCACATCACCTCCCTTTGTTGGTAGATCTTGCTTAATTAGTATTGCTTCTTAACTCCATCAGACGGTGAGTGAGCGCCCGTTCCAAACTTGCTTATGTTTGAGTGGTCGCCGCGGGTGAGTTGTGAGAGTGACCCTTCAACCCATGCCTTCGGCGTGCTGACCGCCCGTGAATTTGGGCAACCCTGGCCCCTAGGGGTCCTCCCCAAGTCAGTCATATCCTTGGAAACCACCGGTCCAACCTCGGACCCTCACCCCATTGCCGGTCCACCTACGGACCCGAGTGTGCCAAACGCGAGTGAGTCCGCTTGTGTGACATTGCCTAGTCGTTGCGTTTGCTTGCCACCTAGGTCCCAGTTTGTGTCACATCACTGAAGGAGTATGTCCCTTGGGAGGAGTTAGAGTCCCTCAAACTGGCTCCAGAAGCAGAAGCCGGGACGGAGGAAGAACCTCTCTTGTGGGGTGAACTCCCCAAAGAGCGGCCACCAGCTGTCAAGGAAAAGAAGAAAACGGAGAAGAGAAGGCCCAGAAATAAAAAGAAGAGTGGGGTCGTCCTCTCCTGTAACACCCTCTCAGCATTATTTGACATAGCCCTCTCCCTGGGAGAGGAAGAGCAAGAGTTACCCCTCGAGTCATCAGAGGTGAGCCAGGCTGAGGCATCCACTTCCCAACATGCCACCAGGTCAGGAAGGAAGTGGGGACGCCCTCCTCAGGCTAACCACAACATCCTGCTCAGGGGAGAACAACCGTATCATATCTCCGAACCCAGGATCCAAGGCATGGAGATTCCCCCTCCATCGGGCCTCTACCCTGAAGAACCAAGTGGCCAGAGTGCCCCATCATTTGTTGAATTTCTTACGGCTCAGAGGGGAAGACAGTCATGCCCCCGCGAATCCCAGCTGACCAAAGGAGCAGGCGGCCCTTCGGCTCCATCTGCAGTGATTCCTCCTCGGCCACGAGAAGAGCCGGATAACATCCTGAACCTTGCCGAGTTTATGCAAGAAAGAGAGGTGACCCAGCAGGCCCCACAAGCTCGAGTGCCATCCGACCTAGTGGAGGAGGCACCCGCTGATCAGGCTCCCCAGTCCCAAGGTGGAGGTAGGCGTAGCAGAGCCGAAGAAATGAAGTTGCTTGAAGACCAGGTCGGCAGCAGAATAGTCAAACATCTGAAGAAGATCCCAACCAGGTTTACCGTCTGGGAGATCCTGTGCTTAGATGAAGAGACACGGCAAGCTGTTATCGCTACACTCCAGACGCCATCATATGTTAAGGCTTGCCTTGCAGAAATGTCACCTGAAGTAGCTGTGGCCTTCACGGAAGAGGATATACTTCTACCCACCTGCAGCCACAACAGACCACTCTACATGAAGGGGCAGCTGAATGGACAGCCTATCAACAGAGTCTTGGTCGACCCGGGGGCGGCAGTGAATATACTTCCCTACCGGGTGTATCAGAAACATTACTTCGACGTACACCTGATTGAGGTCAGGAACGTCAAGATTGTTGGAGGACGTCAGAGTCCCGCCTGGGATCATCAAGCCTCTCGTAGAAGCTGACTGTCAGGTGGTCGAACCATTGAAGACCTTCGAGGTGCCCAACTCCAGAGGCCCGTCCACTAGCTTCTATGTGGCTGAAGTGATGTGAAACAACCTTGGACCTAGGTGGATGAAGAGCCCTATATGGTCGCTCAATTGCGAATCCAAGGGCAGTGAGGTGGTACGAGGCGAAGGACGAGCCCGAGGGATTCCTCGACGCTAGAAAGGCCACCTTTCGGGCCGGCCTAACCGACCTTTTTGATGACGTCTTTTGATATACCACACTTGCTTCCAAGGACTCACTCAAGGGGAGTTGGACGCACTATACCCCTTGGACCTAGTTTGCAAGCATAGAACGACTCGATGATTTCACTCAAGAGGACTCACCCGCGTAGAGCGCACGCGGGTCCGTAGGTGGACCGGCGATGGGGATGAGGGTCCGAGGTTGGACCTTGAGGTTCCAAGGGCTTGGCAAGCTTGGGAAGGACCCCAATGGGCCAGGGATGCCCAATTCAGTGGGCGGCTGGCATGCCAAGGGCGTGGGACGAAAGATCACTCTCACAGCTCACCCGCGGTGGTCACTCACGTGATCGGCACTTTGGTCTGGGCACTCACTCGCCGCCGATGGTGCAACCAGAAACAATACTAAACTAAGCAAGTAAATGCCAGCAATGAGAAGTGTTCCGAAGCTCACCTGATCGGCGTGAGAACGCCGATCCCGGCCGGAGACAAGGGCGAGCGAGGAAGCGTGGGTTTACCCGCACGCCACGACGATGAAGCTTCACCCTGAAAATTAATTAACAAACACTACACCCCATGCAAGGGGGTTGGACTAGGGGTGGGGGAATGTTGAATTACATGAAAATACTACCTCTTGCAAGGAGGGGCTTTAAGCCGGCCAGGCGGGGTGGGGGCAGCTAAGTTAGGAGCCGAATTGCCGAACTCCGCCGGTTCTGCCAGCTTCTGAAACAGCCTAACAGACAGTCGATGATGACACCGCCACGAGCTCCGCCGAGCTCAGATGAGGCCGAAACTGGTGCCGAAACTTCCTGGGTTAGCCCAGGAGGATGTCTGAATTTTTGGAAAATTTTCTGACATCAACGGTGGCTGCGGCAGGGTCTGGAACAGGACCGAACTACTCTGGCTCTGACTCTTCCCAGAGTGCTATTGCAGAAAGATGAGGGCTCCATGAGCACTCCCAGCGTCTGATTGATGCAAGACAAAAACTTCTGCGATCGTGGTCGAGTCTTCTTCGAACGGAGACCAACGGGGCCGTCGTCGGAGGTCGGGGCTGACCGTAAAGATAGGAATAGTGGAAGGGTATCAGACCAGGCTCTCGAGGAACTGACCTTGCGCACCTTGGGGAGAAAATCTGGAACCCTTCACTCCGGGGTCCAAAAATTTCTCTGTTTCTTGGAGAGGGCAGGGGACTTGAAGGAGAAGCCCTCAGCCAAATGGCACCCCAAGAATCTCAAGGTGCTGGCCGTGGAAGTCTCTGCAAGTCGCTGCAGGTCGTCTGCCAGGGAGGAAAAGCGCAGTCCGGCGAAGATGGCTCCACCGGGCAGCCCCAAAGTCAGAAGACGGCGAGACCACCCCTGTTGCGAAGCTGACTGGATGATCTTTCCAGAAATATTGATTTTTCCACCAGGTTCCTCATGGAGATGACGGGACAGCCTCTGCAATCAGCAACTTTTCTGCTGCCTACGAGCTGGGACTGTAGGTTGAAGATGATGGGTGTGATGGTGGGGGGTGTGCGACCAGATGGCAGGGGGAAGGGGCTGGAGCTGGTGGAACGTGGCTGGAGGGGTCTAGGGGAGATGGAGGGGTGTGGGGGCTTCTAGAGTAGGAGCTAGAGTGAGAGAGAGGCGGGGTGCGGCCAGGGTAGAGAGAGGGGGAGAGGGTGGGGGCGCAGATTGGCTAGGAGGGAGAGAGATATTTGAATTTTAGTTAATGAGTGGGGTTAATGCTGGCCTAGGGGAGGGGAAATGGTGCTTGGGGAGGGGTGTTCTGCCTTGGGAGAGTGAGAGGATGCAAGGGGGAGAGGGAGAGATGTGTTGGGAAGGCCAAGAGGTGCCTAGGGAGGGAGAGGGGATTGATGGGATGACTTAATGGGGTCTTGGGATGTGAAGGGGTGTAATGAATACACCTTGGGGAGATGAAAGGGTGGTGATGTGGCAGAAGGGAAGAGGATGAGGTGAATGATGAGGTGGACTATGGGGAGGAGAGAGAGGGGGGCGGCCAGATCTGGAAGAGAGAGAGAGAGATCCGCCCTAGAGAGAGAAAGAGAGGGAAGAGAGAGGGGGGATAGGAGGGGGAGCTTCTCACTCCTCTCAATTAGATTCTCTCCAAAAAAACTTGAATTCTGGAACTCAAATAATAGATTTTCATTAGCTTCAAATGAGAGATAGGGGTCCTATTTATAGGAAACCCACAATTTTACAATAAGTCCCTGACTCTTGGACTAATGACAAGAAACCAAGGGGGAAGGGGGGGTGCCCCTGGGCCTAGCCCACTTAATTGAGCCCAATAACCAAACTACTCAACCCTATGACACTTAGGTACATAACCCTTATACCTAGGTACTGGACTCAAATAAAAGGAAAATTACATAGTTTATGACTCAAATAAAATATAAAAATTACATGAATAGACTCGAAAAAATGAAATAGACGTGATGGCGCATGCCAACGATCGATCTGAGCCTCGAAAAAATATGGAGGGGCAAGGGATGCCCCCATCATACCCTCGGGGTAAGGAAAACTCGACCCCGTCGAGTATGGATCCACCGGGGAGGTGGCACACCAATGCAGCTCCAGGCGAGCCACGATCTCTGAACTCAACCCCGCGGCCATAGCCAGGGGACAACGCTTCAGCTTCTCAAGGCGGCTCGGACACACCCTCTTGCCGACTATGGTACCTTGCTTGCTTAGTATGCCTCCGCGTGCTCAGGTCAGGCTCTCAAGCTGATTTATGGTTGCACTCCGAGGGTATCTCTCTCAAAGGAAGGTAGAGGCTCGAGGAACTCACTGGGTTCCACCGCAGTGCCCGTATAGGGTGCCGGATCCGCCACGTGGGAAGTGGGATAAATCCCAAAACCCATCGGTAAGTCCAACCCGTAAGCCGGGTTGCCAAAGTCACTCGAAACTTGGGAAAGTCCAAGTCCTCGTGCCCTCGATTTGGATGTGACCCAAAGGTAGAGCCATTCCAATATCATCATCACCAATTTTGCCTTCTTGGAGTACCAAGTGGCGCTCACGAGCTTTTACCCGCCTTTTGTAAATCTCACCGCCGTTGCTTGGTGCTTGCTTAGACGCTCATGCCATGCACTACGATGCGGTGTGGGGGTGAAATGTGTGGGATGCAAAGGTGGACCAGGACAACCATATGTAGACCAATTATGCTTTGATGCTATGAAGACTGTGATGGACCTAGGTGGGCTGGGGCAGCCAAAGGTGGCCCTATCATGCATGGACTTTATAGCAAAAGGTTGGAGGACCGGGGCATCCGTAGGTGAATCTATCATGGATGGTTGTAGCAAATGTCGGGGGATCCGGACATCCGTGCATGCCCCTAACATGTATAAGACTAATGACAAATGATGGAGGACCATTGCACCCAAATATGGACCACTCATGTTTCCTACTTGACATGTGGGTGATGTGAATGAATGGACCCAACATAGTGTTCATGCCAAGTGGTGTGGTAAGCCTAGACACATGCATGCTTATCCCAAAGGTGACTTTCAGGTGCATAGGTGCGGGACGGCCTTTGAACTTCCATGTGAAAGGGTTGAAGGGATCTAGGAAGGTGGATATGGGGTGGGGTACTTCCTTGATCTCTAGGCGGGTGTTGCCTAAGGTCATGGTTCCTATGGTGTAACCCGGGTCATGGATGAGGTGGGTTTGGCCCAACATGGTGGGTGAGGGTAGGAAAGGGTGGGTGGTGGGTGATGCGGGTGGGTCACATGGGTACCCGAGCTCCCAAGGGAAGGGGTCAAAGGGATCGTGGAATGGGCTTCCTAGGGAGAAGTGCTCTATGTCCTCAAGGTCTTCACAAGGTGGGTCATCCTCATCTATTGGAATGATTGGGCCGGTGTAGTGAGTGGGTGGGTTGGCCAATGTCCTTGGGATCTCAATGGTAGGGGAGTGGACCGAGATGGGTTCTTCCACCATGGGGAGAAAGAAAAGAAGGTCGCTGGTGTAGCAACCAATGGTGCAAACAGAGGTAATAGACCCGTCACATGGGTGGATGAGGTCAAGGTTCTTTGGTCGGTCCGTCCCTAGGGTCAATAAGCAAGTCAACTCTAATTGTCACTCTAGACTCTTGAGGAGATCATCCCAACCCTCTACCTCATAGTAGGATTGGATCATGGTGTGAAAGGAGGTGAGGGGCACAATTTTGGATTGATGTCCCATGAGTGAGAGGTGTGGGGGTGAACTAGGGATGGTGGGGCCTCGCTTGAGCCATTGGAGTATGGACTCATTCATGGTGAGGGTGCCATGAGTGGTGGTGGTTGGTTCTTGAAGGACCGGGCTAGGAGAAGTGGTTGGAATGGGAAGCTCTTGGATTTCCTCTATGGCGGGAGGTGGGTCCGGATTGGTATCCATCTCCACTTGAGTGGGTGTGTGGGCCATGGTCTCCTCTACCAAGGGGTTGGGACGATCATTTGGGGGTGGGGTGATGGTGATAGCTAGTGTGTGGTGCACCCGGGGTGGTGAGCAAGGTTGGTCTTGGATTGTGATTGGGAGGGGGAGTAGTGGGGGCCTTGGTTGGGGTTGGATTGTGGTTGGTAGTGGAAGATGGGTGGGTTGAGGGGGTTTGGGGAGATTGGCCTTAGGAGGGATGTCCCTTTTGGGGGACGAGGGAGGGGTAGTGGTGGCCGGGGTAGGTGTCCTAGTGGGGCATTGAGTGGCGATGGGCCCTAATCGGTGGCACTTATATATAGCGTTCCATTCTCCACTCACCCGTGGTTGTTTCACTCACTTCTAACTCCATAGGACTCTTTTCATTTTGAGAAGGGGTAAGGCGAGGGATGGAAGTGGGTTGGAGTGGGCTTGGCGATGAGGTACGGGGCTCCGGTGGATGAGGGAACAATTGGTTGTTGAAACTAAAGGCTCCCGGGAGGTGTGGTGGATGCACAAGACTAGACCGACATGTTGGGTTGATGACGACATTCCTTTCATCAAGCCATTGCTTACCTAGGATTATGCAAGGTCCCGCCGAAGTACCTACTTGACACCAAGCCCCATCAAAATATTTATTCTTCCCGAACCATTTATGAAATTCAACAAAGACTTGGTCTCCGTTATGCATAATTTTTCCGGTCCTAGAAAGGGTTGCTACGATATCGGGGTATACCCAATTATCTTCTTCCATGTCAATGAAGTCAATTTCCGTGGGGCTCCCATTAGGTAGGTATGCTTGGAATATGATGGGAAGTGGGACCTTTTGGTCCGCAGACTCAATGACAATGGGAGGTGGACAATGCATGGGACGGTCCGTCGCTGACTCTAATGCTAGCATGCCCATGGACTAGACTCGTAGAGACAAGTCTAAAACTTGCTCTGATAACAATTGATGTGAAATGACCTAGGACCTAGGTGGATGAAGAGCCCTATATGGTCTCCCAATTGCGAATCCAAGGGCAGCGAGGTGGTACGAGGCGAAGGACGAGCCCGAGGGCTTCCTTGACGCTAGAAAGGCCACCTTCCGGGCCGGCCGAACCGACCTTTCCGATGACATCTTTTGATATACCACACTTGCTTCCAAGGACTCACTCAATGGGAGTTGGACGCACTAGACCCCTTGGACCTAGTGTGCAAGCATAGAACGACTCGATGATTTCACTCAAGCGGACTCACCCGCGTAGCGCGCACCCGGGCCCGTAGGTGGACCGGCGATGGGGATGAGGGTCCGAGGTTGGACCTTGAGGTTCCAAGGGCTTGGCAAGCATGGGAAGGACCCCAATGGGCCAGGGATGCCCAATTCAGTGGGTGGCCGGCATGCCAAGGGCGTGGGATGAAAGATCACTCTCATAGCTCACCCGCGGTGGTCACTCACATGATCGGCACTTTGGTCCGGGCACTCACTCGCCGCCGATGGTGCAATCAGAAACAATACTAAACTAAGCAAGTAAATGCCAGCAATGAGAAGTGTTCCGGAGCTCACCTGATCGGCGTGAGAACGCCGATCCCGGCCGGAGACAAGGGCGAGCGAGGAAGCGTGGGTTTACCCGCACGCCACACCGATGAAACTTCACCCTGAAAATTAATTAACAAACACTACACCCCATGCAAGGGGGTTGGACTAGGGGTGGGGGAATATTGAATTACATGAAAATACTACCTCTTGCAGGGAGGGGCTTTAAGCCGGCCGGGCGGGGTGGGGGGAGCTAAGTTAGGAGCCGAATTGCCGAACTCCGCCGGTTCTGCCAGCTTCTGAAACAGCCTGACAGACAGTCGATGACGACGCCGCCACGAGCTCCGCCGAGCTTAGATGAGGCCGAAACTGGTGCCGAAACTTCCTGGGTTGGCCCAGGAGGATGTCTGAATTTTTGGAAAATTTTTGGACGTTGGCGGCGGCTACGGCAGGGTCTGGAACAGGACCGAACTACTCTGGCTCTGACTGTTCCCAGAGTGCTATTGTAGGAAGATGAGGGCGCCACGAGCACTCCCAGCGTCTGATTGATGCGGGACTAGAACTTCTCCGATCGTGGTCGAGTCTTCTTCGAACGGAGACCAACGGGGCTGTCGTCGGAGGTCGGGGCTGACCGCGAAGAAGACAGGAACAGTGGAAGGGTCTCGGACCAGACTCTGGAGGAACTGACCTTGCGAACCTTGGGGAGAAAATCTGGAGCTCTTGACTCCGGGGTCTAAAAATTGCTCTGCTTTTTGGAGAGGGCAGGGAACTTGAAGGAGAAGCCCTCAGCCAAACGGCGCCCCAAGAATCCCAAGGTGCTGGCTGTGGAAGTCTCTGCAAGTCGCTGTAGGTCGTCTGCTAGGGAGGAAAAGCGCAGTCCGGCGAAGATGGCTCCACCAGGTTGCCCCGAAGTCAGAAGACAGCGAGACCACCTCTATTGCAATGCTGACTTGATGATGTTTCCAGCAATATAGGATTTGCCACCAGGTTCCTTGATGGGAATCAACTCCGAGCATGTACATTTTATTTTTATATTTGTGTCCTTTTATTTATTTTTATATCCTGGGGGAAGTAGATTCGCAATTGTAAGGCTTTATGAGCCTATTTGTTCTTCCTTAGGATTGTGTGGGTTTATGTGCAAAATGCCAATAGGACCTGCTAGGGGCCCCCACTTCTTCCCCATTGGTCCACCTCATCCATGTGGGGCTGGTCAAAAGCCAAGGTGGCATCTAGAAGGTTTGACAAGTCAATTGGACACATGGGGAGACAAGTGGTTTCAAATGTCAAGGGTGGGCCACCTACCACCCCACCTAGTCAAAGGGGCACCCCTCCCCATTTTATTCCATTTTAATTTTTGTAAAAAGGCCATTAGAACTCATTACTTCCATACCTAGATCTGAGGGCATTAGTGGTCATTTTCCATTTATTATATAAGGCTTGTATTTCCCTTTTTCAGGAATTAATGAGAAGAAAATTGTTGAATTGTCTTGAGCCAAGGAAGCTTGCGCACCCCCCCTCTCTCCCCTCTGGTTGTCTTTCTCCATCCTCTGCATTTCAGGGTTGTGAACCCTTCTATCTTAGCCCCTCCACCTCTGATTTCATTTTGTGCCGCCGCCGGCGCCGTTCGTGCCGCCATCGAGCCACCGCGAGCGATCTACCGAAGTGCTGTCCAGGTTCTGTTTCTCTGGACAGAGGTTCACTCCATGAATTTTGGCTCCCAACTCCGACATCATCTGGCGTTGAAATTTTTAGGGTTGGTTCCTCTCTTGATTCCCAACCTCCATAAAAGAAATCACGCCATTCAGAGTTCGTTTTATGTTTTTCTATTTTTGTGTCTTTCTATCTTTCTGATCTGTCCCTTTTCAGATCTGTATAGCAGAAGCCTAGTTCTTCCCCCTTTCGACCCCCTTTTTTGATTTTTGTTGGAATCTCCAAATTTATTAGAGGTTCTATCCACTATCCCCTTCCTCCAATTTTTTTTTTGAATTTCAAAATCCTTCTACCTATTTTTAGAAATTGAGTCTTTCCCCCAAATTCAGATCTGTCTCTGCTGTCCAGATCCGACCCAGGGCCAGTATAAAACCCCCAACAAATCTAGACTTCCACCAAATTTTGCATAAGATATATCCCCGTTTTCCTCTCTTTGGCCTCCACAACGTTTATGAAGAACTCATCTTCTGAATCGAAGATTTACATCGCGGTCAATGCCAACTCTCAGGAAAACTTGGTTCTACCCTGAGTTTTCAGATCCAGTGAGCCAGCAGCTTGAAAATTCGATAAAGGCCATCAACAAGAAATTAAATTTTATCTCTCTAGCCCAAGATCAAAGTACTTCGAAAGAGCTTTCCAACGGTACCTCTTGTGCATCGATCCGACGTTGGGAGCGACCGCAACTGCAGATCTCGTCGGGTCACGAGCTACAAAATAGATTTGCAGATCCGTGGCCAACAACTCCGGCGGGTGACGATCGGAGCCGCCCGGCCTCCGGCCGACGAACCAGCACACCACCGTCCCAGGGAGCACCCCTCCAGGCGTCCCCACCACAGTGGTGCCACCCCGGTCCCATACAGCCCCACTGACCAGCACGTGGGTCCCACGGTCGCGAGTATGAGTGCCGCCGAAGGTACACAAGAAGCTGCCCGTCAACTCGAACCCGTTACTTTCGGGCCCCATTGTGTTGCCCTTTATCTCCCTGCGTGGAGTGGGCACTCATATTCATTGCTGTAATATTTTTGTATTTACTGTTCCGGGAGTACGAGATCGGCCGGGAAGTCATCCCCACACCAGGTGTGTGGAGGTATCGTAGTCGCTCCTTTACCCGGCATTTTACTTTATTCGTATATGCTTTATATGCCGCTGCTAGAGAGCATGCTAGGATCGTAGCCTGCTTTACTTTTATATCATCGCTGCTGCGAGAGAGAGAGAGAGATATCGTCCCGTGACCCGATCCGGGCATGAATTTGTGAGTTGACCACCCTAGCTCTTTGCCGGTTTCTCAATCGCGCACGTCCGACACTTCCCTCGTTAGGGACGATCGCGAGCTTGCTTAGAGTCCAAGGGTGCATTCCCAATTGGAGTCGAGTCCATGGTCCGTCCCGCATCAATTTGGTATCAGAGCGCCAGTTGAGTCTAGGGTGTTTAAAATAAAAAAAAGTGTCATTTACGTCTAGTCATTGTCTAAGTCGGTCTAGGTTGCATTTGCATCCCTTTACTCGGTATATCAAAAGGTGTTATCCGAACGTTAGGCTACGCCTATCGGGAAGGCCGCACACTTGTGCGAGTGATCTTCGGATCGATTAACTCCGTCACGTGCCAAGTCTTGGTTAAGTCTAGGTGCATCATCTTCACTTTAGTCCGTGTTTGCATTAGTCGGTGTCTCCGTGTGTCTTTGTATGCCCACTCGCAGAGGTACACAGTACTCACCCCCACCACCACCTATAGCGGATCCCCGAGCCCCTAGTCTCGATGCGTCGTCGGTGGCCAAAATGTTCCAAACCCTTATGGGGCAAATGCAAGGGTTGACTACACGTATGGAAGGGTTGGGTACACGCATGGATGCGTTGACTACATGGGTAGATCGGATGGATGGGTTGAGTACGCGGATGGATGGCCTAGGCACACATCTGGGAGAAAGGATGAAGGTCTTAGAGGATAAGGTCGTCGAGTCGGACCAATCCGTTCGGGGTCTGGTAGGGAGAGTTGCCACGTTAGAGAGAGCCCCAGCCGAGGTAGCCCCGAGAGCCCCAGTTGAGGCACCCCCTCCACCTACTCATGGTCAACAAGACCCGGTTCAGCAACCCGCTGCTCCACGGGTTCAAGGGATAGAGGTTAGGAGGCATCACATCCCCGAGGTGTATGACTATGAGTCCGGTAACGAGCATAGGGGATATGGTCGTGATCGTCGTCCCACACAGCGGACCCATGATCAAGATGTGGATGAACGAGCCCTTAGGACAGTTCTCGCTGACCCTCCCACCTTTGACGGGTCCTTAGACCCGAAGGTCTATCTTGATTGGGAGGCTGGCATGGACCGATATTTTGAGTGGTTCGAGATGTCGGATCAACGGAAGGTCAAGTTCGCCCGAATGAAACTCTTGGGCCAGGCACAAATCTATTGGAGGAACATGGAAAACATGTTGTTTCATCGTCAAGAGCCCCCGATAGAGACTTGGACCGAGATGAGGGACAAACTTAGGAAGAAGTACCTTCCTGCCACTTACCGCCAGCGTCTCATAGACAGGTGGCAGAGTCTTATCCAAGGAGATCGGTCCGTCTCCGAGTACATCGCCGAGTTCGATGAATACTATTTACGATGTGACGCCACGGAGGAGAGCTCCCTTACTGTTTCCCGATTTCGGCGTGGTTTACAACCGCACCTACGGTATGAGCTTCTCCACCGCAAGGTGGATAAGTTGGAGAATACATACCAAGTTGCTCTCGAGATGGAGCAATTTGAGGGAGAGTTCGAGTCTATCCAACGGTTGGGCTCCGTCCCTCACCGTAGTGCCAAGTCACGTAGTTCCTTAGGTCCATACTCGAGGGGCCCCATGGCTCGACCTCATGAGCCCGCCCGTCAGGAGCACTTCACTCCTAGACCTCGTCCTCCCCCACCACGGGATCTACCTCCACCCCAACCACCGGCACCCATTGTCCGGGCACCGGCACCCATTGTCCGCCCACTGGCACCGGCACCCCCACCCTTGTTGCCCACGGCACCTACACCTCCACCCCTATTGCCTACACCCCCTACCCATCAGGAGGATAAGGGTAAAGGCCCTCTTATCGGGGAGACCAGTAGGTCACGGCTGCAGTGTTTCCACTGTCATGGATTTTGGCCACATCGCCAGCCAATGTCCTACTCGTGCCATACTAGCCCTAGGGGTTGGTGAAGCCACACCTTCTGGACTTGTGGCTGTCAGCTACGAGGCTGATCTGGAACTAGCTGATGAGTACTATGCAGCGGAAGGTCTAGAGGAGCATACCGACGCTCAGGATGTGGCTCTCGGATGACGGCCACTTGGTGGGTGTTGTCATTGCATTAAGTCTAGGGTCATGCATGAGTCAGTATTGTTTCTTCTTTGTGTGGTTTGATTGTGTGGCTTGTTTGTGTGGTTTGTGGTTTGTTAGGAGTCTGCATGTGTCTTGTGCAAGCTCGTTGGTGTCAGTCCCTTAATAGGTGAGTGGATTCGCTCGATGAGTATGGGATCAGCTCTACATCTATACCCGGATCTAGTCACCTACAGGGACCCAGCGGTGATTCCTAGTGAGTCTTCGAGCCGCCTCCTCCCCTTGAGAGTGACCCCACCCCGGAGTGACCACGTCTAGCCTCGTTTCCACAGCAGCTTGTGCATATCGAGTATATACGGAATGAGCAGGTGACGGTCATATGGAGTGGAGCGTACCCGCGTTACTTGGCACGGTGACGGATCCGCCGGAGCGACTCGAGCAGCCGTACCCCTACTCGACGGGGTCGAGTTCTTCTCACCCGGGGAGAATTGATGGGAATCAACTCCGAGCATGTACATTTTGTTTTTGTATTTATGTACTTTTATTTATTTTTATATCCTGGGGGAAGTAGATTCGCAATTGTAAGGCTTTATGAGCCTATTTGTTCTTCCTTAGGATTGTGTGGGTTTATGTGCAAAATGCCAGTAGGACCTGCTAGGGGGGCCCCACTCCTTCCCCATTGGTCCACCTCATCCATGTGGGGCTGGTCAAAAGCCAAGGTCGTATCTAGAAGGTTTGACAAGTCAATTGGACACATGGGGAGACAAGTGGTTTCAAATGTCAAGGGTAGGCCACCTACCACCCCACCTAGTCAAAGGGGCGCCCCTCCCCATTTTATTCCATTTTAATTTTTGTAAAAAGGCCATTAGAACTAATTAGTTCTATACCTAGATCTTAGGGCATTAGTGGTCATTTTCCATTTATTATATAAGGCATGTATTTCCCTTTTTCATGAATTAATGAGAAGAAAATTGTTGAATTGTCTTGAGCCAAGGAAGCTTGCGCACCCCCCCTCTCTCCCTCTGGTTGTCTTTCTCCATCCTCTGCATTTCAGGGTTGTGAAACCTTCTATCTTAGCCCCTCCACCTCTGATTTTATTCTGTGCCGCCGCTGGCGCTGTTCGTGCCGCCATCGAGCCACCACGAGCGATCTACCGAAGTGCTGTCCAGGTTCTGTTTCTCTGGATAGAGGTCCACTCCATGAATTTTGGCTCACAACTCGACATCATCTGGCATTGAGATTTTCAGGGTTGGTTCCTCTCTTTATTTTCAACCTCCAGTAAAAAAATCATGCCATTCAGAGTTCATTTTATGTTTTTCTATTTTCATGTCTTTCTATCTTCCTGATCTGTCCCTTTTCAGATCTGTGTAGCAGAAGCCTAGTTCTTCCCCCTTTCGACCCCCTTTTTGATTTTTGTTGGCATCCCCAAATTTATTGGAGGTTTTTTCTACCATCCCCTTCCTCCAAAATTTTTTGTTGAATTTCAGAATCTCTCTACCTATTTTTAGAAATTGAGTCTTTCCCCCAAATTCAGATCTGTCTCTGCTGTCCAGATCCGACCCAGGGCTAGTATAAAACCCCCAACAAATCTAGACTTCCACCAAATCTTGCATAAGATATATCCCCGTTTTCCTCTCTTTGGCTCCACAACGTTCATGAAGAACTCATCTTCTGAATCGAAGGTTTACATCGTGGTCAATGCCAACTCTTAGGAAAACTTGGTTCTGCCCTGAGTTTTCAGATCCAATAAGCCAGCAGCTTGAAAATTCGATAAAGGCCATCAACGGGAAATTAAATTTTATCTCTCTAGCCCTAGATCAAAGTACTTCGAAAGAGCTTTCCAACGGTACCTCTTGTGCATCGATCCGACGTCGGGAGTGACCGCAACAGCAGATCTTGCCGGGTCACGCGCTGTAAAACAGATTTACAGATCCGTGGCCAACAACTCCGGCGGGTGACGATCGGAGCCGCCCGGCCTCCGGCCGGCGAACCAGCACACTGCCATCCCAGGGAGCGCCCCTCCAGGCATCCTCACCATAGTGGTTCCACCCCGGTCCCACACAGCCCCACTGACCAGCACGTGGGTCCCACGGTCGCGAGTACAAGTGTCGCCGAAGCTACACAAGAAGCTGCCCGTCAACCCGAACCCGTTACTCTCGGGCCCCATTGTGTCGCCCTTTACCTCCCTGCGTGGAGTGGGCACTCATATTCATTGCTGTAATATTTGTGTATTTACTGTTCCGGGAGTACGAGATCGGCCGGGAAGTCATCCCCACGCCAGGCGCGTGGAGGTATCATAGTCGCTCCTTTACCCGGCATTTTGCTTTATTCGTATATGCTTTATATGCCACTGCTAGAGAGCATGCTAGGATCGTAGCCCGCTTTACTTTTATATCATCGCTGCTGCGAGAGAGAGAGAGATACCGTCCCGTGACTCGATCCGGGCACGAATTTGTGAGTTGACCACCCTAGCTCTTTGCCAGTTTCTCAACCGCGCACGTCCGACGCTTCCCTCGTTATGGACGATCGCGAGCTTGCTTAGAGTCCGAGGGTGCATTCCCAATTGGAGTCGAGTCCATGGTCCGTCCCACATCATTCCTCGTAGAGATGATGGGACAGTCTCTGCAATCAATAACTTCTCTACTACCTACGAGCTAGGACTGTAGGTTGAAGATGATGGGTGTGATGGTGGGAGCTGTGCAACCAGATGGCAGGGGGGAAGGGGCTGGAGTTGGTGGAACGTGGCTGAGGGGTCTAGGGGAGATGGAGGGGGTGTGGGGGGTGCTGGAGCAGGAGCTAGAGTGAGAGAGAGGAGGGTGCGGCCAGGGTAGAGAGAGGGGGAGAGGGTGGGGGCGCAGATTGGCTAGGAGGGAGAGAGAGATTTGAATTTTAGTTAATGAGTGGGGTTGATGCTGGCCTAGGGGAGGGGAAAGGGTGCTTGGGGTGGGGTGTTCTGCCTTGGGAGAGTGAGAGGTTGCATGGGGGAGAGGGAGAGATGTGTTGGGAAGGCCAAGAGGTGCCTAGGGAGAGAGAGGGGATTGATGGGATGACTTAATGGGGTTTTGGGATGTGAAGGGGTGTAATGAATACACCTTGGGGAGATGAAAGGGTGGTGATGTGGTAGAAGGGGAGAGGATGAGGTGGAGAGAGAGGGGGGTGGCCAGATCTGGAAGAGACAGAGAGAGATCCGCCCTAGAGAGAGAGAGAGGGAAGAGAGAAAGGGGGGATAGGAGGGGGAGCTTCTCACTCCTCTCAATTGGATTCTCTCCAATAAAACTTGAATTCTGGAACTCAATTAATAGATTTTCATTAGCTTCAAATGAGAGAAAGGGGTCCTATTTATAGGAAACCCATAATTTTACAATAAGTCCCTGACTCTTGGACTAATGACAAGAAACCAAGGGGGAAGGGGGGGCGCCCCTGGGCCTAGCCCACTTAATTGAGCCCAATAACCAAACTACTCAACCCTATGACACTTAACTTAGGTAAATAATGTTGAGTTATGGTTTTGTTGATTATTGTGATGGTTAAGTTTTAATTTTGATGATAACTAAACTTAATGTGTGATTAAGCGATGATAACTAAACTTGTGGTTGATTGCTCGTGCTCTTGTTATCTATGTATGTTCGAGATGGCAAATCTTGTTATCTATGTATGTTCGAGATGGCAAATGGCAAAGGTTACATGATCTTGATGCTTGTTTTGCATATGTTGGTTTTACAAGAGGCAAGAGGTGTCATAACCTCTTCAATGTGAACAAGCATGGTATTAATCTTGACTATCTTGCTTGCAAGATTAAACTCTTGGCAGTCACCTAGTGAACCAAACGTGTGGATAACCACCCTGCTCCTCTACTATCCAAAACAGGTGGTATATGTCATTTACTGTCAAGAACCATTGGTGAGACTCTTACCTTCTCTTAGCATCGATCTCACCATGTATACCTCTCCTTAATACACCTCATTCATGCACATTAAACATGAAACCCTTCTGGCCATCGTGCACCCTCTCCCGCGGATCGACCTGTGCGGTCAGTCCGGGGGTGGAGCCACAGATGAGAACGGGCTGCTAAAGGAGTTAAGCGGTTGAGCTAACGGGTTAACGGACTGAACCGGGAATCCCGGGGGTCTCCCCAGCTGGCGGTCGACCGCCAGCTCAGGGGCGGTCGATCGCCCCTGCCAGCAACACACTGTATGCACGATTCTCAGTGGCGGTCGACCGCCAGCCCAGTAGCGGTCAATCGAAAATTCCAGGGATCAAATTTCTACAGGGTTTCTCTGTAGCGATCGACTGCCAGCTTCCACATATCAACCGCCAGCCCCGAACTGCCCATTTTGTTGACTTTTTGTCACTTCGAAGAAAGCCCTTCCTTTTGCTATTATTTAATCCCAAAGCCACCATACCCTCCAAATTTAGTGGATCTGGTCTGGGGCTTGTCCATAGACCTTCCAAGGGTTATAAAACCTCTCTTTGAGGTCATAAACCCTAAGAGAGACTCCAAAAGAAAAAATCAAATAGGGAGAGATCAAGGTGGCTCAAGGAAGAGGAGAATCACTGTAGCCGTGAACAGTGATCCGTGGGCAAAGCTTCATCCATAGCTGAGGGTTCAAGATCCATTTTGAAGCCTTCATCCTCCCAAGAACTGAAGAAGTAAGAAATCAACAAGGAGAGATCGAGAGGAAAGCTATCAAATGAAGATTGCTGCAACGTTCATGAACAACATTCCTTTCAACAAGTTCATCATCCAATCAAAGCCGTTCTAGCACCAACTGAAGCCATTCAAGCATCTTCTCAAGCCAAGGAGTTCCAATCAAGCAATAGTCTCAAGAAAAGCTTAAGAGAAGGCTGTCCAAGTGAAAGAAGAAAGAAGTACTGTAGCAGTGAAGATCTACATCAAATACAAGGCCATTCAAGCTGAGTCTCAAGCCATTCAAGTAAAGAAGGAATCAACACAAACATCTGGAGCATACACTCAGGGGGAGCCTAAATCAGGAGCATTCTAAACTGTGCCTTATTGTGTTTCAAGTTCATATTCGTGTTTTGTATAAACGCGAACTTGTGTGTGTGTGGATCATTGTTGGATCCGTGGTTGTGTGTGTGCGTGTCATTTTTGATTCGTGTGTGCGTAGGTCTTTTTAGATCTGCGTGTGTGTGTGGTATTATCAAGATCTTAGTGTTTGTGTGTGTGGAGTGCTGCACTTGTCGCAGCGTGTGTGTGTCTTGTTGATCCGCTTGTTGGATCGTGTTGGAGACCTCATCTCCGTGTATGTGTGTGTGTTGGGGTGCGTCCCCATGTGTGTGGGCAGGCGTCGTCCTGCGTGTGTGTTTGGAGTGTCGTCTCCGTTTGCAAATTTATCCCCGAGTTAAGCCTCACCGAGTTTGGTGAGGGGTTGTGGACGCACTAAAATTCGCTTATTCAAGTTGTTCATCTATTGAGTGCGTGGGCGTGCCAGTCACCGAAGTGACAATTTATTCGGGCTCCGAAGAGCCCATGGTGCGCTCGATCTGACTTCGTCAGATGATTGTGTGGTTCGTGCTGGGACCAAAACCCGCCGTGCCATAAAGGTCACGGCGTCATTTACATCCCCCCTACGAGGGAACACCCTTGATTAATCGCCGGGATTCAGGGCCTCATGGCCAAGAAATTAATTACATGAAAGGTTTATTACGAGGTATTGAAATCCTCACGCGAGGGCGAGAAGAAAACCATTCGCGGTCATGTCGGTCGTGTACTGACCATTTAATGTTCGGACGAATGTCCGGCTCGAGAAAATCGCGGTTGTTGCGGGAAAATCGGAACGCATGTATGCCGAGGTACGACAAATTTATTGTTCGGAAGAGCGGAAAACGTTCGGCTGAGCCTCGGTTAAAGCGGTCAAAAACCAATAAATCTGTTGGCCCGGTGCAAGAGCAAGCTGCGACCATACTACGGTGGGCCCCCCGCGGTCGAAGTTTGGCTCGCATGAGCGTCATTAATATTTCTGGTGCCAAGGGGCAACGAGGGAATGTCCCTTGAATCGGCTGAAACGCCATGTGTCTAGGGAAGCGGACGTTCGAAACGTGTCGGTCATTTGGGAGACCGTTCAATATTCGGACGGGTGTCCGGCTTGAGAATATCGTAATCGTCGCGGGAGGACCTGGAACATATGTATGCCGGGATGCGGCACATATACTATTCCGAGACACTGAAAACATTCAGTTAAATCTCGGTTAGTGTAGCAGGAAACCAATGAGTTTTTTGGCCCGGTACAAGATCGAGTCAGGACCATGCCGGGGGCGCCTCCCGCGGTCCAAACGGGGATTGCGTGGGCATCATTAATGTTCTCGGTGCCGGAGGGCAGCGAGGAAGAGTCCCGGGACTAGGTTCCAAAACTGAAAACGTGTTCAAAGGGAGCGGGCTGTAGGCCGTGGATATGGGTCAGACAATGACTGTAATCGGGACGGTCTCGAGGTCCAAGCATAACCCACGAAGGCCTTATTGATATTCCCATATGTAGGGTCCAGGGATGACGGGAGCCGTCTCGTTCTATTCCGATTTCTGTCGGTCACTTGCGGACCACTTGATATTCGGACAAGTGTCCATATTGAAGGTACGACGTAGATAGAAACAACCCCGTACGAATGTATGCCGAGTTCACGGCAATTTCAATGAAAGAGCGGGGACAAATCCCATTAGGATGAATCCGATTCGACAAGCTATTGGCCCAGAGCAATGCCGGGTTACGACCATGTCGGGATGGGAGCCGTCGGCCATATCGGTCACGCATGGACCTTTTCATGTTTGGACACCGATCCGTAATAGAAACGCGGCGGGAATCGAGGTGAACCCGTTCAAAATGTCTGCCGAACGTGCGGCAATTTTAGTAGTGGCTCGGAAGGGATCCGGCCCGAGAAACGAGTCCGATTTAATCGGAATATCGGCCCGAGGCGAGGTCAGGTCGTGGCTATTTTGGGATAATTCCCAAGACTCAGGCCCAACCTGGAAGGGCGGCATGATTGTTCCTTCGGCATCGGGTCACGGGAGAGACGGGGCTGCGATGTGGATTTTACTATTCTTTTATCTGGGCTTTAAATTATATGCATGTTTATTTTATTGCTTATTTTCTTTTTATGTATTTATTCCGGGTGATTTCTCCATTTTCGTTTATTATTATTACTATTATATTTTCTCTTTTTTTGTTTATTATTATTATTATTATTATTTCACATTCTTTTCATTTATTTATTCCATATATATACTCATGTTTATTTATTTATCAGAATTTTTATTAATTTATTATTATTATTATATTATATATGTGTTCTTTTTTTTGGAGAGAGAGTGGGCCGCTAGAGGGCTAAAAAGGACTGAAGGGGCGTGCCGGCGAAGAATGACCAAGGTGTACCGGCGAAGGCAGGGGGAGCGTGCCGCCGAGGGGCTGGGAGAGTGTGCCGACGAAGGGCGCGAGCGTGCCGCTGAGCGTAAAGAGAGCGTGCCGGTGAAGGGGTCGCGGGAGCGTGCGGGCGAGGGGCGCGAGCGGGCGTACCGGCGAAGGGTGTGCTGACCAAGGGCGCGAGCGGGTGTGCCGGCGAAGGGTGTGCCGGCCAAGGGTGGCTGGAGGGTGTACCGGCGAAGGCGGCGGAAAGGGCGTGCCGGCGAAGGTGGCTGAAGGGGGCATGCCGGCGAAGGGCATGGAGAACCCACTCCTCTTCCCTTCTTATGTCTCTTCCTCTTTTCTTTTCTCTCTTGATTTTATTAAGTTTGCATGGGTTTCTTCTCTCTTTCTCTCAATTATCTTTCATCCTTTCTCTCACGAGGGCGAGTGTTCAAGTTGTTTAGTTGTCGTTCGATTTGGCTCTCTTTGAATTGATTGCGGTTCCCTTGCCTTGGTTAAAGCGTTTTACCATTGTTCTTTTTATTTGTTTGTTGCTTTCTTTTAGTCCTTTTTAACGTGTTATCATTTCTAACAAAAATGCGGCAGCATCTCCCCTTGACCCGAGCGTAAGGGGGATACAGGGAACGTGCCCACATGGAGTGGCGGAACCCGACAACTGGAGGTGGCACCCAAGAGCGGCAACACCTTTTAATAAAACTTCAGAAAACTCGGTGAGAAACGGACCGGAGACCCCCCCAGGGCCGGCTAGGGAGTGCACCGGGCAAGGAGGGACGAGTGTGCCGGGCAAGGGAGGCACGAGAGGGCGTGCCGGACTGGGGGAAGCCCGGGTGTGCCGCTGAGGGGCTGTGTCGCTGAAGGGGGGCAAGGGCGTGCCGCTAAAGGCGGCAGGAGCGTGTCGGCGAAGAGCCCCGTGGGCGTGCCGCTGGGGATGCCCAAGGGCGTGCCGTTGAAGGCATATGGAGGGTGTGCCGTTGGAGGCACGGCTAGGGTGTGCCGCTGAGGGCACCCAGGGGTGGGCAAAGAAAAAAATGCCCGGGAGGAAGCAAGCCCTAACGAAAGGAGAAAGGGAAAGGGGCGTGAAACACCGAGGGATGCAAACACGAAAGAAAGGCTTTAGAAAGATGTCCAAAGAAAATATTTGCAAGCCTTCTACTTTTATTCTCGCAAAAGGAGTGCCCCAAGGGAGCTAATACATGGCGACGGAAAAGAAAACAAGGGGGGGGGCAAGAAAGAAAGAAAGAAGATACAATGGGGGGAGCACGGACTTCTCCCCTCCCGGACCTCATACTCTCTCTCCACTCACTCTTCTTCTCTTCCTCTCTTCACATCGACGGTGGTAGACGAGACAGCAACGGGGGAGGAAGGCAGAGCCTCCCCTCCTCTTCTTCTTCTCTTCTGCTTCTTCTTCTCTTCTTCTCTTTTCTCTTCGCGCGGAGGGCAGTTGACGGGGCAGCAGAAGGGGGGGCAGAGCAACCCCTCCCCCTCTTCTCTTCTTCTCTTCTTCTTCTTCTTCTCTTCTTCTTCTTCCTCTTCTCTTTTCTGGCAGCTCGGTCGTGGCTCCCTCCACTGGCCTCCTCCCCTCCTTTCTGTTCGCCGAAGAAGGGGCTTTTATACCCCCAGCGGCGGGAGCACTCGAACACGGTAGTCGGAGGTGGGAAACCAGAGGCATTGATTGGGGATTTGACCCGTCGTCCTTGGTGGCAGGGGGAATAGGCAACGTGGCCCTCTCCCTAGGCGACACCCCAGCAAGCCCACTGCGCGCCAAGAATCCCTAGGGCATGGGCATAAGATTTGATTTGCCAGAAGTGTCGGGGAAGAAAACGCCCAGGTGTGCCGTTGAAGGGCTAGAACAGCGTGCCGTTGGAAGACCCAAGAAGTGTGCCGCTGAAGGCTTGAAATGGTGTGTCGTTGAAGGCTTGAAATAGCGTGCCGTTGAAGTCCTGAGATAGTGTGCCGTTGAAGGCCCGAAATAGTGTGCCGTTGAAGGCTTAAAATAGTGTGCCGTTGAAGGCACATGGGGTGTGCCGCTGAAGGCACACGGGGTGTGCCGCTGAAGGGCCCAGGGGCGTGCCGCTGAAGGGCCAAAGGGGGTACCGCTGAGGGGCCAAAAGGGGTACCGCTGAGGGGCCAAAGGGGTGTGCCGCTGAAGGGCCCAAAGGGCGTGCCGCTGAAGGCCTAAATGGGCAGTTATAAGCCCGTTGTGAGCGCGAGTTATGGCTTATTTGATTTTCTTCGAGACCCATGGATTGTGGGGCTCTTGAGGGTTGAGTTCTCTTCACTGTCGTGACCTCGGAGATAGCTCCATGGCAGTGTGCATATTTGGGGAGTCCAGATGACCAGTCCCTCCGGGGCTTCTTCACTCGGTGCCGTTGTTGATGCTAGGCCAAGCAGGGTATCTGGGTGTGCAATTTTGGTGTCCACAGGGGTGGACGTAGGATTGCCACCGTTGCATCCGAACCACCTTAAAATCACTGTGCATTGTGGTTTGGGTTGTGCATGTGTGTGGTTTGATTGTTTTATTTCGTTACATGCTCGTGTAGGAACGGAGAGTTTGAGAGAATTTGTTTAACAACTTTCAACTTCCTAATTAGTGTTTATCACATATTTCAAAAAGCCAAAAGTTTCCTTAAAATTTGAAACACCCAATTCACCCCCCTCTTGGGTGTCATTGATCGCGGGACTTCAATTAACCCTTATACCTAGGTACTGGACTCAAATAAAAGGAAAATTACATGGTTTATGACTCAAATACAATATAAAAATTACATGAATAGACTCAGAAAAATGAGACGGACGTGATGGCGCATGCCGACGATCGATCTGAGCCTCGAAAAAATATGGAGGGGCAAGGGATGCCCCCATCATGAAGAGCACCCGGTCAGAGGGGATGATGATTGTAAACTCCTCGATGAGCTGCACGATCCCCTCGTCCCGATCATGGGACTTCCCGACATAACAGGCCGTGTAGTCAAAATGACCAGGAAACAAGGGATTCCCTTTTATCAACTCTCCATCCGAAAAGAAATGTTTAAGAAGATGTGGAACCCGCCAAACATAGATCGGAGATTGTTGCAAATCACCAGACATCGGAGTTTGGGTTTCTCAGTAGAAGACTCTTGCGAGGCCGACATGATATCAGTCTTGGCCCCATCCAGCAATGACCCTACGGAAGCTACAGACCCGCAGGAGGCCCACGGCCACGAGCACCACATGCCTCCAGCCGGGGAAGTTCAGGATGAAGAAGTGTTCCTATGGAATCCACCACCCTACAGGGATACGGGGAGGGTCCCGCCCTGCTCTGGGGGATTGACCCCGAATGGCCACAGTAATAGGGCACCATTGCCCTCGCCTAACATTGATGCAAAGGATGGTGATGCGAGTCACACTCCAGGTCCCCCTCGATGCGACCCCGTTATGCTTGCTCTGTATCATCGGCAACAACGGGAGATCAAAATGCTAAAGGCACGACTGGCTGAAATAATCGAACTTGTGTCTGGATTGATCAAGGGCGCTTTCTGCCAGCAAGACAGATGCACGCATCGGTTCCCGAACACTACTCCAAACGCCTCCATGCACTTGAAGAGGGGAGCAAGGGATGCAGCCGGTTCTCCAGCCGGACGATCGGCTATTCGAAGCCCTACACTACAAGAAAGAATGCAAAAGCCTTACTCTTTCCCAAAGAACAAGACCCGAGGGATCTTTGACTGGGCCTGCCACTATGGCAAGGTCTCCCTCCCAAAGTCTAAAAGGCCGCAAGATGCCCGAAGAAGTGGTGACCCCTTGTTTTGCCCTTATCACCAAATACTGGGTCACCCAATTGAAGACTGTTACGTCTTCAAAGATGTTGCTTAAAACCTAATTAAGAAAGATGAGCTCAGGATGGGAGATTATGTGGTGGCTCGGCCACGCCCCCATGTGATAGGCAGCCATGAAAGGAGTATCTACATGGTGTCAGTTCAGCACCAGACCTTTGAAGATGCAGCTGAGAATGAACAACCCCGACCGCCAGTAGTGGTGCAGTCCCAAGCGTGACAAGCGATCACCTCGGCTCCTATAGAAGCCGTCTATGATAACTACCAAGAAGACCCCGGAGAAGCCTTGTACTTCTCCGCGCAGGGGAACCCCTTGAAGTCGCGGACAACAAGCCAAAAGGGGGGGGAAGTAAGCAAAGCCTCATTGTCCAACGAGGCGGAGCAAGAAGATGCCTATGGTGTCCTTGAAGCAGAAGATGGTGAAGACCAAGATTTCGTCGACCTACTACCAGCGCTGCCGAAAATTGAAGATGGCGGCCAGGCCACAGTAGATGAGCTCATTGAAATTGACCTCGGCACGAAGGGGGACCCTAGGTTGACCTTTCTGAGTGCCCTTCTGCCTCCACAGGAGAGGGAGCAATATGTGAAGTTGATGCAAGAGTTCCAGGACTACTTTGCCTGGAACTACAAAGAGATGCCCGACCTCAGTCCCGGCGTGACTCAACACATTCTGGCTATTGATCCCAAGGTGGAGCTGGTGAAGCAGTCGTCCCGGCGCATGAGGTCGGAGCTGATAAACCATATTTACAAAGAAGTCAACAAGCTCATAGATGTCGATTTTGTAGCCGAGAACCAATACACCACATGGTTAGCCAATATTGTGCCAGTGAAGAAGAAGAATGGGCAGATCAGGATCTACGTGGACTTCTGCGACCTGAATAAAGCCTGCCCGAAAGATGACTTCCCGGTGCCCATCACCGAAGTGATGATTGATGCAACTACTGGCCATGAGGCCTTGTCCTTCATGGACGGATCGTCCGGCTATAATCAAATCTAGATAGCTAAGCACGACCGAATTCATACGGCCTTCCGGTCGCCTAAAGGGATATTCCACTACAAAAGAATGCCTTTCGGCCTCAAGAACACTGGCGCCACATACCAGCGGGTGACGACCAAGATATTCGATGAGCTGCTATATAGAAAAGTCGAATGCTACATTGATGACTTGGTCGTCAAGACAAAGAAGAGGGGGGACCACCTGAGCGACCTTAGAGTTATCTTTGAGAGACTCCGACGGTATGAGCTGAAAATGAACCCAATGAAGTGTGCCTTTGGCGTCTCCAGTGGGAAGTTCCTTGGCTTCATTGTCTGATATACAGGGATCGAGATCAACCCTTTTAAAATAAAAGCTATCCAGGAGCTACCTCCTCTGAAGAATCTGGGAGAGTTAAGGTCCCTGCAAGGCCGGCTGGCTTACATCCGCAGATTTATCTCTAATTTGTCAGGACGCTGCCAGCCACTCGACAAGTTGATGATGAAGAATGCACCTTTCAGTTGGAATCAGGAGTGCCATAGGGCCTTCAATCGGTTGAAGGATTATTTGAAGACCCCGCACGTGTTGGGGGCACCTGTCAAGGGAAGGCCGCTTATCCTATGTGTTTGATCAGCTTTGCTCTGATTTCAGGTGCACCTGAAGTTCTGATGTGCAGTTACGAGACTATCAGGTTGCCGTGGTGCGCCCCTCGTCCTGTGGACCACGTCACGCCGGGGGCCAACTTGGTGACAATCATCGCCCCCCAGGCCGAGGTTGCTTTCGCTCCGGGGAGGTTGCAATTTTCAGTCCCCACCGGTGTCCCTCTGGTGCATTCACTAGTTGTGCCCGCGGCCGACGAGGAGTCGAACCCTTGGAGGGATCCTCTTGAAGGAACCGCTGGCATAGCTGAGGAAGAGTCCGCCATGGCTGGCGGTAGTTGGGCTCCCCTATCGAGGATGATCTGATGGCACTGGACAACCAGTATCCTACGAGGAAGAGAGGGAGGGTTTCTGCCCTGGCCCAGGGCCGTGCACCGCCTCCTCCATCGCCTGAGGTGCCTCAATCTGAGGCTCTACCGCCCCCATCAGCCGGTCGGCCGGCGGCTTCTTCTCCTTCATCAGTCTCCGTGGCACGAGGGAGTGACAAGGGCAAAGCCCCCACTACCGACGTTAATTCTCCTCCTCTCCCGGAGGTCCCCTTGCGACGACAGTCCTCGCCGCCCGAGGGGACGGCGTCCGGGCTTTCTGAGGTCGCAACGGTCGTCACCTTATGGGAAGGAGTGTTTGTTGGCACGAGCACACCGAGGAGCTTGGCCGCGAGGCTGAAGAGAGGTTGGTGGCTCTGGCCGCCCAGGGCGTGTGTTCGGTTTCCCATGCCCTTGGCTTGTGAGGTATCAGTTCAATGCTCTCGCTTGAAAGTTGGAGGCCAGCCAGGCCTTTCATGCGGAGCTCTCGGCCAACGGTGAGGTGCTCGAGGAGCTCCTGAAGGGGTCGGAGGCCGCCAACGCCGGGCTCCATGAACAGCTACATCAACAAGGGTTGGCCCTTGCTAGAATGGAGCGAGACCGTGATTTCTTCCGCGTTCGGGTAGAGATGGCCGAAGCCCGTGCAGTCAAGCTGGGGGCGCAAGTCCAGGACATGACGACCCGTGCTCAGGAGGTCGAGGTGGAGCTTGCTGGGTTGTGCTCATCGATGTCTACTACTGGCGAGGAGGCGGTGGAGAGCTTCTGCTCCTCTTCGGTTTATCGGGACGAGCTATCCGCGGTGGCCCTTGGAGTTCTACGGGCTGACACGCAATCGTGGCTTCCGGGAGGGCTGGAGCGCTGCTGTCAAAGCCACAGCGGGAAGCCTCGGCATCACGGTTCCACCTCTTCTCCCTCCCTCGACACCCTATGGCCCGGAGGCCGACGACAGTGAGGGGGAGCCTGGCAATGAGGAGGCTAGTGTTGAGGAGTCGGTGTCGGGCCCGAGTGTGGGCGAGCGGGCACCAGGTGATGTCTCGACCGTGGGGGACCATGTGGTGCACTTGTTCGACGATCTTCCTCCCTCCGGAGTTGTTGCCGCACGTGAGCCTGAGGAGCCCAGGGCACATGACGATGTAATCGGGGCGGACCCTTGAGACGGTGCCCCCCGTCGTTTCCTTTTAATTTCTTTTGTCTTTTCCAAGGTGGTAGCCTTTCCCTTGTAATCTTTTTGTCTTGGAAAAGAAGCCTTTTCTTTGTTTCACAAATCCTGAGATTTCTTCCGTATATTTCCCTCCCTTCTGACCGGCTTCGAGATCCTCCGGGGATATAAAACGGCTCTCTTGAGGGTTATTTCGTAAGGGCGCGACTTTCGAGATCCGTCGCTTCGGTTTCCTTGGATTTGCTTAGGATGGTAGGAGTCCTTTAGCCTTCTGGAAACTTCCATCCTACCTATAAATAGCTACTTTCATCCCAGTCTCCCGGTGTCAAGGCTTTGGAGGAGAAGGCCCCGTAGGATGTCGTCGGGAGAGTCGGGCACTTCATCGGACGACGGTGCTTCGCAGGCTCCTCGCCAGCCCTTGATCCTCCGAAGGGCTCCTCTGCCGGCTCCGTGGCGGCCGTGGCCAGAACCGGGAGCGAATGGTCCCGTCTCTGAGGAGTACAGGAACGGGTACCTGGATGGCAAGCGGGAGGCCTTGGAGAAAGTTAATCATTTGTACACTGGCAGGGGGGTCCTGCTTCTTGAGCCGGACAGATTCCATCCTTAAAGGGACGGGGAATCTCCCTATATTTACCCTTCCTGCTAGTGGGCGAGGCTCCTTTCTTGCTCATCCTATTTCATGGTGCATGACTACTCCTTTCCTGTTCTTTGAATCGTAGATGCGTGGCGAGATGTTTCCTGTTGCTGGAGCATCTTCCTTCTGGCGGGAGGGGACGTATGAAGGCGCAGAAGCTGTTTTCCCTTCTTCTACTCTACGGGTACGCAATGAGGTATCCTTTCGAGCCAAGGGGAGCACTTTTCTGCTTGAAGATAACGGCGGGCGGAGCAGTAGGATTTGCTTGTTAGTTTGCAGGCATGGCCAGTGTGCTGCATCAGCCTTCATAATGTGTGGGCCTCGTTGCCTCAATGTCCACCGTTAACCGGAGGTGGGTAGGCCTACTGGTTTCCTGGTGCAGGTCTCTTCGCCAGTAGCATCCATGTTGGTCCCCTTCCACAGAACAAAAGGGGTGCTAGGTGTCCACTCAGCTGTTGGCAGATAACCAAACGATGATGGTGCCCAAGAGACTAAGGTTGCATGTAGCAACGGTTGGGTGCATCTTATCTTTTCACATGCCTGTAAATTGGTCACGCGAGGGTGACTTGCCGATCTTTGGCAGCTTGTATCTTGACTAAAGGAATAAAAATTCTTTCACTTGAGTTGATATTCATTGTGTACCTTTTGTTGGAAGGCTTATGCATATCTCTGGGTGACTTTTCCACGTGCATGCTCTGCAGTATCTCCGTTCTCTATTTGTTTGCTACCATCTTTTTTAAGGGGAGCAGTGCTCGCGTCTAGGGAACCCTTAGGTTACCTTTTTATTTTTAAGGGGAGCGGTGCTCGCCTCTAGGGAATCATTAGGTTACCTTTGTATTTTTAAGGGGAGCGGTGCTCGCCTCTAGGGAACCCTTAGGTTACCTTTCTATTTTCAAGGGGAGTGGTGCTCGCCTTTAGGGAACCCTTTGGTTACCTTCTCGTTTTCAAGGGGAGCCATGCTCGCCTCTAGGGAACCCTTAGACTACCTTCTTGTTTTTAAGGGGAGCGATGCTTGCCTCTAGGGAACTCTTAGGTTACCTTTATGTTTTTAAGGGGAGCGGTGCTCGCCTCTAGGAGATCCTTAGGTTACCTTTCTATTTTCAAGGCGAGCGGTGCTCGCCTTTAGGGAACCCTTCGGTTACCTTCTTATTTTCAAGGGGAGCCATGCCCGCCTCTTAGGGAACCCTTCAGGTTACCTTCTCATTTTCAAGGGGAGCCATGCTCGCCTCTTGAGAACCCTTAGGTTACCCTCTCATTTTCAAGGGAAGCCGTGCCCGCCTTTAGGGAACCCATAGGTTACCTTCTCGTTTTCAAGGGGAGCCGTGCTCGCCTTTAGGGAACCTTTCAGTTACCTTTTCATTTTCAAGGGGAGCCGTGCCCGCCTCTAGGGAACCCATAGGTTACCTTCTCATTTTCGAGGGGAGCCGTGCTCACCTCTAGGGAACCCGTAGGTTACCTTCGTGGAGTATGGCTGGTGACGATTCACTGGAAGAATTTTCTGAGGTTTACAGAGTTCTACGTCATGGGTACCTCTCCCCCCACCAACGTTGCCAACCTGTACGCTCCTTTGCCAAGTACTTCAGTTACTTTGTATGGGCCTCCCAGTTTGGTGTGAGCTTTCCAGTGGCTCCCCTTGGGTCGGCCACGCTTGCTCGCCGTAGTACCAAATCTCCAGGGAAGAATTGTCATTCTTTGACTCGGGCATTGTAGTATTGGGCCAGCTTCTATTGGTATGCTGTGAGCCTTACTTGCGCGCTTGTCATGTCCTCTTCGAGTAGGTCTAAGTTTTCCCGCACTGCCTGGTTGTTCCTAGTCTCATAGAAATGTCCCACTCGTAACGAGGGGTGTGCTATCTCTACCGGTACTACCGCTTCTGCACCATATGCCAGGTGGAACAGCGTTTCTCCGGAGGCGGCCCTAGCGGTGGTACGGTGGGCCCATAGGATGTTTGGAATTGAGTCAATCCATGAGTCACCTGCTTGATCCAGCCGAGTTTTGATGTCATGGAGGAGCGTCCTGTTGGAGTTTTCCACCAGCCCGTTAGCCTAGGGATGTCCCACCGACGTGTAGTGGTTCCAAATCCCCAGCTCTGAACATTTCTCCTGGAAGGCAGTGCTCGCGAACTGCCTACCGTTGTCAGTTGTGAGAACTCGCGGGATCCCAAACCGGCAGATGATACTTCGCAGCACGAACTTCCATGTTCCTTCACTCGTAATCTTCCCCAACGGTTCAGCTTCGACCCAATTGGTGAAATAGTCAATGGCGACTATGAGGAATTTCTTCCTCCCTTGTGCCTCGGGAAAGGGACCTAGTATGTCCACTCCCCACTGAGCAAATGGGCGAGGCTCCATCAAGGTGTGAAGCTGTGTAGCTGACTGATGGTGCAGGTGAGAGAATTTCTGGCATTGAGGGCACCTCCGGACATACTCGAGGCAGTCTTGATGTAAGGTGGGCCACCAGTATCCTTGCCGAATCAATGTTCGTGTGAGTGCTCGCCCCCCTACATGACTTCCGCAGAGCCCTTCGTGGACTTCTTGGATGGCCTGGCCGACTTCCGTGGGAACAAACACTTCAGCAAAGGAGCCGAGAGGGACCGGCGGTATAACCGGCCGTTCACTATTGTGAAGTGGGCTACACGTGCTTGCGTACGTCGGGCTTCGGCGCAGTCGTTTGGGAGTTGTTGCCGTAGGAGAAAATCCAGCAGGGGATCCATCCAAGAAGGTTCATAGTCGATAGCGTTTACCTGGGACGCTGGCTCTTCTATGCTCGGCGCCAGTAATTCTTCTACTAGGATCGATCTTGAGTTGGAGACCGTGGTGGCAGATGCCAGGCGAGACAGGGCGTCTGCTCGGATGTTCTCCTCTCGTGGGATGTGAACCATCTCGAAGTGGGAGAATTCTTATGCCATAGCCTTGGCCTTCTCTAGGTATTTGATCATGGAGGGCTCGCGTGCTTCGAATTGTCCTCTGACCTGGTTGGCAATGAGCATGGAATCGATGTATGCTCGCACGCTGGACGCCCCAAGTGTTTCGCCATGCGAAGCCCAGAGAGGAGTGCCTATACTCGGCTACATTGTTCGTGGTCGGGAAATTGAAGTGCAGGGGGTACTGGAGCTCTATTCCCTCAGGTGAAAGTAGGACTAGCCTGGCTCCACTGCCCGCCACGCAGGAAGATCCGTCGACGTACAGTTCCCACGTAGGTCCTGAAGATTGCTCGGGCGAGTCTTCGGCAGGCATGGTGCACTCAGCGATGAAATCGGCGAGGGCCTGGGCCTTGATCGCGGTCCTTGGGCGAAACTTGACGTCGAACTCCCCCAGCTCGATGGCCCATTTGACCAGCCTTCCTGAAGCGTCAGGGTTCTTGAGGATTTGCCAGAGCGGCTGGTCGGTGAGGACGGCTATTGGGTGAGCCAAGAAGTATGGACGCAGCTTGTGAGCGGCCGTAATGAGGGCTAGAGCGAACTTTTCAATTCGTGAGTACCGAAATTCCGGTCCTTGCAATGCTCGGCTAATGTAGTAGACGGGCTTCATGACACCTGTCTCTTCTCGCGTGAGCACGGCGCTTATCGTGCTCGACGTGACAGACAGGTACAAGAGTAGTTGTTCTCCCCTTTGTGGTTTGACGAGGACAGGAGGGGTCGCCAGGTAGCGTTTTAGTTCTTTAAACGCCTGCTCGCATTCTTGATCCCAGTCGATCTGGCCTTTCTTCTCCGACGCTTGATTGGCCTGTTTGATTAGCCGGAAGAAGGGGAGGCATCGCTCGGCAACTCTGGACAGGAATCGAGCAAGGGTGGCGACGCGTCCAGTGAGGCACTGTACGTCCCTCACACGTCTTGGCCGCTTCATCTCCAGTGCTGCTTGGATCTGGTCGGGATTAGCCTCGATTCCCTAGTGGGTGACGAGGAAGCCGAGGAACTTTCCTGACCACACTTCGAATGCACATTTAGCTGGGTTGAGTTTCATGTTGTACCTCCTGAGCGTGGTGAAGGTTTCAGCCAGGTCTTCCAAGTGCTCGGAGGTCTGGAGACTTTTCACGAGCATGTCGTCGATGTAGACTTCCATGTTGCGGCTGATCTGTGAGTCGAACATGTGGTTGACAAGGCGCTAGTAAGTTGCTCCTGTGTTCTTCAACCCAAACGGCATACGAGTGTAGCAGTACAGGCCGTGGTCGGTGATGAACGCTGTTTTGTCCTAGTCAGGCTTGTGCATGCTAATTTGATAATATCTGGAATAAGCATCCAGGAAGCTCAGCATTTCATGCCCGGCCGTAGCGTCGACCAACTGGTCGATCAGTGGCATGGGGAAGCTACCTTAGGTGTATCTTTGTTGAGGTCGGTGTAGTCCACGCACATCCGCCACTTTCCGTTGCTCTTAGGGACCAGGACCACGTTGGCCACCCAGTCCGGATACTGTGTGGGTCTGAGTAGCCCTAAATGTAGCTTTTCGCTTACCTATTCCTTGATGACGGCTTGTCGCTTGGGGTTACAACGCCTTCGACGCTGCTGGACTGGGCGGTAGGCGGGGTCCAACCTAAGTTGATAAGTAATGACCTCCGGAGGGATCCCGGGAAGCTCATCTTCAGACCATGCGAACATATCCTGGTGGGATGCGAGGAAGCTCGCGTAGGCCTATTTGTTTTGCTCGGATAGACTAGCGTCGATCCTCAGCGTTTTGTTTGGATCATCTCCCACTTGGATGAGGTACAGGTCCTTAGCTGGCGCGCTCGTGCTCGGACCTGGATCTTCGGTTCTTGCTTTCTTCTCGGGCAGCATTTCTTCGGGATGTCGATCATGGGTTGAGATGAGGTAGCATCTTCTGGACTCTCTCTGATCCCCTCGAACCTCCCCTACCCCTCGAGGGGTGGGGAATTTGAGCTTCTGATGGTAGGAGGAGGGGACGCCATGAAGCGTGCCGAGAATCCCTCGCCCGATGATAGCGTTATACCCAGTCATCGCGCGAACAACCGTGAAATCGGCGAGGAAGGTTACCTCCTTTGGCGCGGTTCCGAACGTGATCGAGAGTGAGATGCGTCCTTCTGGATGGACAGTGGTGTCGGAGAACCCGTACAATGGTGTGTGTGGGGGCGTGAGCCGAGATAAGTCTACACCCATGAGCACAAGACAGTCGTACGCGATAACATCCGGTCCGCTTCCATTAACCACTAATATATGATGCACGGTACACTGGTTTATGGTGGCTGAAACCACGAGTGCATCAGAATGGGGAGTAGTTACACCGTCTAGGTCATCCTCTGAGAAGACAATGGGATCTCTCGGATGGCCTGGGGTGGTGGCTTCCGGTTGAGTGCCCTCGCTTCGTTCCACGGCGTGGACAGCTGATGCGTATCGCCGTTGCCTGCTCGCGCTATCTCCCCCAGCGGTCGGCCCCCCAGAGATCATCATGATCTCCTTCCCGTTAGATCGATTGTCGATGGGTGGAGGCGTCCTCTATCGTCTTTTCACGGTTTTGGCGAGGAATTTGTCGAGGAGTCCTCTACGAACGAGGTCCTCGATGACATCCTCCAGGTTAATGCACGCGACAGTGTCATGTTCGTGGTCGCGATGGTAGTGACAGTACTTCTTCTTGCTCCTCGAACTCGGGTCTGACTTCATCCGGGGAGGCCATTTGAAGAATGACTCCTCGCGGATCTCCATCAGGATCTGGTCAGGTGGATCCCTCAGGGGGGTATAGTTACAGTAGTTACCATTTTCTTTCTCAGGGCGATCGTGGTGGTCTCTATCGCGTCGCGCCCTCTTGCTCCGCTCCTCTTGCGATAAGTCAACGGATCTTTTTCGGTCGGACCGATCAGTTCCAGCCGCTCAGCCCAGGGCCGCGGTGTTCTCCTCGCAGCGTGTGTGCTTCTGCGCTAGGGCGAGGAGATCAGGAAGGGTCGTTGGGGCCTCTACTCCGAGCGCCTGTCGGAGGATGTGGTCCCGCATCCCTTGGGTGAGTGCCGTGGTTGCGATGCCGACGTCGAGGTGCGGGATGCGGAGTGCCTCCAATGCGAAGCGGGAGACAAAGTCCCACAGCGTTTCTTCTTTTCCCTGCCTGAGGGCAAGCAAGGTCACCGCTGACTTGGCCACCTTTCGGTAGCCAACGAAGTTCTCCTTAAATAGCCTCTTGAGCTGCTGAAAGGAGGAGATAGTCCCGACCGGCAGGGACTCGAACCAGGCCCGGGCATTCTCCCTGAGAGTCGTGATGAATGCCAGGCACTTCACAGTATCTGAGGCCCGGTGGAACACCAGGTGGGACTCGAAGCTGTGCATGTGGTCGGCCGGGTCGGTGGTGCCGTCGTAGGAGGTGAACGACGGTAGTTGGAGCTTTGGCGGGATGGGGGCTTCCATGATCTCCTTAGAGAAGGGAGCATGGAAGTCCAGGTCGTCGTCGATCAGGCCACGATTCTTGGCGGCCAAGAGGACGTCATCCAGATATCGGACTTTGTCCTCTATCTCATCGATGCGTTGGAGCCGGCGATCCATCTATGGGTTAGAGTGCAATGGACTGTGCACCCTGGGTGCAGGCGTGCTGCGCGATCGTCGGGTCCTCGCGACCGAGGCGTGGGAAGCTTCCCATCCCCGGCGGGGGTTCTCACCAGTTTGGGACCTATCATCTTGCCGTCGCTAAGGCAAGACTGGGTGAGGTCCCATCGGCCGGCTCACCAACTCCTGGTAGAGTCCGGTTAGGGCTCGGATCTCCTGACGAAGTTCATCTAGGTCACCGAGCGTGACCTCTTGTCGGGGATGGGCGGAGGAGGCTTCCTGCGATCCCCGGCGAGAGTTGGGTCCCTGATGGGAACCGCACCCCCGATTGCTGGCGTTGCTAAGGCTTCCACGGGGTGCCATAGTCTTTTGCTCGAGGTTCCCACAGACGGTGCCAAGAAGTGTAGAGGCAGGAAAATGGTTCCTATGGCACGTACCACCTTCTCTATTTATTTGTTGGGGAAGTCGCCTTGCACCCGTGGAGTCCTACAAACACCAGAAGCCAAAAGGACGTCAGAAGGAGTCCCGGGTGTTACCCCATGGGACAACCCTCCGATGCTTAAGTCAGCAACGGATTAATGGAGAAGATAGAAGAGCAAATGAGAGAGAGAAAGAGAAGGAAATTGTAGTCAAGATCTGAAAGGCCGTGTAGATCCTTAAAACGAGTGCTCGCCGCTCCCAGTGTTCACTCGGTGAGTGCTCGCTGGGTGGTAAGGTCGCCGGAGGAGAACTTCCCTTTCAGAATAGATCGTTGGTGCTTCTCTCTCATAGTGCAGTAGGGCTAGTAGCTCTATTCTCTTGTGTAGCAGGTTTTGGCAGAATCATCCACCATGTCTGTCTTCTCTATCTTTCCCCTTCTTATAGGGGTTCTCCTGCAGCGAGGAGGCCTTATCCCTTGATAGGGAAGGCGTAAGTAGTGGAGTAACATCTTCCCGCTATAGTGGCGGGACTTTCCCATTGAAGGGCGAATACCCCGTCATCGGCTGGTCCCGGGATGAGTCTTACGGCGCTCATGGGGCGTGCTCGCCCGTTATGGGGTCAAGGCCGACGTCGTAGGGGGCAACGGTCGGTCGTCGGAGGCTCTTCCGGCGATCAGTGCGCTTGGGCCGTAGCGTTCATGTGTCATGGAATCCGATGTTACTCAGGTCTGGGCTTCATCTTGGTGGGTTGTTCACATCGGGCGCCTCTTGGGCGCGCTAGGGGGACGGTATCCGATTTGGGCCTGCCACTATTGGGCTGTCCATGGGCCAAACCGGATTTACCCTCCTCATATATGAATATATATATTTATGTATCAAATTCCCCATTCAGAATCCCATAGGCTAGCCCACTTTGATGTCTTGAGCTGTTTGACAGAGTTCAAGAGATAGACATTGAAGGATGGATGGAACTGATGGAAATCAATGATAAAGATGATGGTTGGACGATAGAGTTAAAAGGTAGATGCTAGAAGAAGAAGTTAGATGATAGAGGATGATAATAGATGATAGATGGAATCAAAAGCTTGACGGTGCATAGAAATGGACAAAAGACTCAGACGATTGATGAAAAATAGGCGATAAAGTTAAAAGTTAGGTGAAAGAATTAGACGATAGGAATGGAAGTTAGGTGGCGATAGAAAGTAGACAGAATGATGGAAGGTAAAAGGTTAGAAGGAATGAAAGAAGGTTAGATGAGGAATGGAAAAGTTAGATGATGAACAATGCAAACTTAGGTGAAGCAGACAGTGAGCGATGTGAAAGTTGGATGTTATAAAAGTACGTGATGGATCGCCTAAGTTGGAAAAGTAGATGATGCAGTGCCTAAGTGTAGAAGTTGGATGATGAAGCACTTAAATTGAAGAATTAGATGAAGGAGAATTAGATCGAGAAAGTTAGACAATAGAATTAGACGATGAACATTAAGCGGTTAGACGATAGAATTAGACGATGACCACTAAGCGGTTAGATGATAGAATTAGACGATGAACACTAAGTGATTAGACAATATAGTTGGATGATGAAGTTCCTACGTGTAGAAATTGGATGATAGAAATAGATGATGCTTGGTCCTTAGAAGTAGACGATGCACATGAAACTAGGCGATAACTTAGACAATGGATCTACATGACGAAGAGTTAGATGATGGACTTCAAGCTTTAGGAATTAGATGATATGATCTCTTCAGAAGATTTGGGTGATGTGATTGAGTTCAAATGAGGTGTCATAGTTAGTGGCTAGCCAAAGGAAATTGTCATGAATTGAAAGAAGAAAGTACCATTTTTTTGCATGTCGTTGTCAGACCGATAACAAGTGGAGGGCGTGCATTTTGTTGGCAGGATTCGCACCAGTACGTGGAGGATTTAGGGGGTTTAATGGAGGATTTCAGATTAGAATATTACCCCACTATTGTGGGGCAGAGTAGGGTCTATATAAGTCCCCTCTCCTTTCCCTTATGACCTTCTTCTCTTCTCATTTCCATAGCTCTCTCTCTCTCAAGCTCTCTCAAGTTATGTATTCACCCAGAGTGTTCTTGGCTCCAATCTGACTCTGCGGCCCTTGTCCATTCTATTAACAGTAATGTTTGCCCCGCCTGGAGTACTCTTCACTGGTGGCGCAAAGTCTCACACCTCCTTACTGTCCAGAAGGTTACTACGACACACATCTATCGTGAAGCCAATCGAGTCGCCGATTCGCTGGCCTCCCACGCTTGCAAGACTGCAGACAACAACTTCTTCGCAACTGTTGAAGACCTTCCCAAAAAATGCCAAGCTAATATTCAACTGGACAGTCGTTCCTGTGGCAGTGTTAGAGTTTTCTAATCCCAGGGGCAACTTTTGTTTTTCGGCTTTGCCCCTCTTAGTTAGAAACTTCTTGTTTCCATGTTGCTAACAGGGTTGTTCCCACTCCTCTTGTAACTACATTTTACATCAATAAAATTTCTCGGCCTTGGGTTTCTGTCTAGGGGAGTGAGAACATCATCCCCTGCTGGGGGAGGATGCACTCGACCAGATGCAACTCCTAAAGCCCTTGTTTTTGATTAAAAAAAAAGAGTGCTCCTAAGGGCTCCGCATGTTCTAGGAAGTTGTTATTCATCTGATAAACATTCTATAGATCCTTAAGCTAGGTTCTAAATTCTTGTTTTCAGTTAATTCCCCGATGACCTAACATCGGTTTTGTGATTCTTTTATGCTCTATTCCATTCATCTCTAATAAGGGAACTTGGAGGGAGGAGTGGAACTCTAAAAGTGAACTTTGAGACTTAAGGAAGGTGGATCTAGAGGCGTGAAAGTGGAGATTTGAAGGCAAGTGGTACTAGGTTTCTTACAGAGGTAGGACTTCTAAGCACAAATCACGTATGCAACCCTTAAGCTATCTTTACTCAGTTTATGATCTATGCTCCCTATCTTACTAAAGACCATACATAAATGACTATGATTAAGACTCTATTCTTATCTTCTTATATTATTCCCCATATTTGTTTTATGAAGAGTGCATTTCAAGTCATGTTGAGCAAATACATGTTTGAAAGAAGTTATGCAAAGGAAAGGTTAAGGCATGTATGAAAGTGCCTTTTCCATATGGTTTATTATTTTGGTTTATGATAAAATAAATAAATAATTATCTCAGTATGTGATATTATAGGGTTAGTCTAAATATGTGTCTCCTACAATATCTGGGATAATAAGTAAGATTAAAGCCTACAACGCAAAGGTAAAAAGGGGTTGGTAAAACAAAATTACTGGCTCCACGTCTAAAAAGAAAAACAAATAGGAACATGGAAAATAGAACAAGTGTCTCTGGAGTCAGAAAAATAAATCTCTACACTTACCACTCATTTAAGTCACTAATAGAGTGTGCACCATCTTGGTTGGACACGAGAAATAGATTCTAATCACAAGAGTCTAAGGTGATATAGGAAGCCCAACCAAAGGCCATAAAAATGCACGCAAAGAAAGACATTTGTGCATTGTTGGTGATATAAAATTTATTGATATCTTTCATGATGATGATAGATACTTACACAAATTGATAATATTTTGAGTCAAAAATTGTGAATATCCAGTTAGCCAGCCAAGTCAGACGAAAAATCAGAAATTCAAAAGCAGAAAAAAGTCCAAGTGTGAACAGTGAGAAGGATTGAGGAAGGAGGGCCCTCTTATAGCGCCGTGGGAGCCACCTAGAGCAAAGGGGGAGCTCGTCGCCCCTAGGTGGTCAGGGTGGGGTTGGCTAGCGACCCCACCTGGACCTACTTCCAAAATGAGCGCCGCCCCCACCTTGACCACATTCCATTTCCATCGCCCCCTACCCTGACCTTTTTTCAGTTTGAGCACCCCTGCCCTAACCATTTTTTATTTTGAGTGCCCCTACCCTGACCGTTTTCCACTTCGAGCGCCCCCTATCTAGACCGTTTGACACTTTGAGCACCCCTACCCAGACCAAATCCTGGTTTAAGCGCCCCCCATCCGGACCAAAGCCCAGTTCGAGCGCACTTCACTTGGCATTTGAGCGCCACCTCCACCTGGACCATTTACCCTTCTGAGAGCCCTCCACTTAGACCCAATGCCAATTCGAGCACTTCCTACTTGCAACAACTGAGCAATCGAGCATCCAACGCTCCACATTGCCAGTTGGGCCAACTAAGGGCACCCAGCACCCCTACCCTTACAGACTTGGGGCTGGGATAGACGCAAGTTGGACCTAGTGGCATCGCCCAACGCCCCTAGCTAGTCCCAGTGGCCCCTTCTACCGCGCCCAACTCTCTTGCCCAACGTCTATAAATATAAGGGTGGAGCATGAGCAACCACACGTGGACGAGTGAGCAGTTAGACGGAGGAGCATCTACGTGAGGAGATTTTTGATTTGTCTCTTGAAGAAAATTCTACATTTCGTGGGTATATTGCCGCTATATTGCTGCTGCTGAAGATTATATATTTATTTTGAAACTCTATTCCCCGAGCGCTGCCAGTCACATTTTAACATCTCTAATATGTGATGAAAGATTGTCTGATTCTCGACTCCAGCCAATCTTAGTCAACTTAATTTGACTCCGGTCAATCTTCACTATGTTAATCGACCTCCATCATTATGTTCTGTGTAACTAATCGTTTCAGTATATCGCCCAGTCACCCAGTCTACATCTAGTTGTTCCAGTTTACATCCAGTTGATTCAACTGTCCCAGTCTACACAGTTGTCTTTATACATTCAACTGTCCCAGTTTATTCAGTTGCATCCTTTCCAGTTTGACTGATCACTCTACTTGGTCAACTACTCCAGTGAGCCCAACTGTCCCATGGTAACCTAACATTTAACCATGATCTGAGCCATAATTCTCCCGGATGTTTACTTCATCCCAGTCACCTCAACCACTGGCCTATACCCAGTTTTGCTTTAGGTCAGTTATGATCTGGACGCCCATTGCCTCCCAGACACCAGTTTTGCTCCAGATCAATTACACCCCGAACGCTCCTCTTATGGTTGAGGTCGTGCCACCTCCCCTCTACATGTCTCGGCTAGGATATAGTGTCATGTCCCACCACGTGGGCATATCTGTTGTTCCAGCACCGGCACTCCGAGCATGTAACCATCCCGACATGTGGGAGCATCCAGGGACTCTCAGTCACTGATCCTGAGTGAAATCTCAAGTGAAATCGGGATCCCTACATAGCTAATTCAACACCAGCCATAATTTTCGCATCCGAATAGAATGGCACTCCCCCCTGGGACACCAAAAAACACGAGAATACAAAAGAAAAGTTTACTTTCGTGTGTTTTTTAAAACAAGAAGTTAAAATTACAAAATCAAAAAAGGGCTTTCTAGACTGTCAATAATTAGTGATTTGTTAGTCAAATACACTACAAAAACATGTGACATTAGTGACGAACATCATCAATCACTAATCCATCGCAAAATGTGTTAGCAACTGATTAGCGACGCATAACTTCTATCGTTGTATTTTAATCACTAATTAGCGACTAAGTTTGATCCGTCGTTAATTCACAACACCTTAGAGACAGACAATTTTCGTCGTTAATCGGTCGCTAAATATAATTTACCAATGAAAAATTCATCTCTAAATAGAGATAGATTAGCGGCGTACTAATTCATCTCTAATTATAATTATTTGTTGCTAATTTTACTTTCTTTAGCGACGAATTAGCGACAGAAATTCTTCCATCGCTAATCCATCGCCAATCTTTCTTCTCTCATTTCTATTAGTGACGGATTAGCAACAGACTCATCGGTCGTTAATTATTTTTTATTTAAAAAATTTATTTTTATTTAAAATATAAAAAACTTATTTATATATATATATATATATATAATTTCATACATCAAACACACAATAAAAATGTAACATACACAGTTTCATCATTAAAATAACATCAAAAATTTTTCAAATATAGTGTTTAAAAAGTACACTTTATTTACATCATTGGTCCAAAAAAAATTAAGAAATGTCCGATGTTCCATCCACGTTATTGTCTCCCACGTCGCATTTTGTGTAGTAGGATCCTCCTACATTAAAAAAATAAAAGAATATTAGATGTGCATATATGAAATAGATTTCTTAATAAACAAATTGAAGTAAATAAATTCTTTGAAATTAAAAATAAGACTTCTTATTTAGACTTCGTCAGTTTTCATAGGTCACTCTCACCGCCCTGATCGTGTTAGAACAATCGACATATCGATTGGACCGATATTTCAAATTTTTAACTCCTCGAACCCGACATCGATCTTTAGTTTTAAACTAACTAATGAGACGGAAATTGTACGCAGCAAAAATCTTTGATTTTAAACTAACTTTATCCATTTGATATGTCCTCGCTAATCCGTCACAAAAATTTTATGATGGAAATTATCTATCGCTAAATTTATAGATAATTTATGTTACAACTCCATCACAAAATCTATCGTAAACTTCAAATTTTTTACAGTAAAAAATGTTCGTCACTAATCCATCTCAAATTACACATAAATTCAAATATTGTGATGGATTTATATTTCACCGCTAATCCGTCACTATTTTGAGACGGAGTTTTACGTCTTAAAAAATCTATTGCTAATAACGCTTTTTCTTGTAGCACTAGTTCAGTATATCATTAAGCTTTAGGTGATAAATCCATAGTAAAAAATACATTGCTAATAGCACGTTTTCTCGTAGTGCTAGTTCAGTCTATCATTAAGGCTTATAGAGTGTTTAGTTAAGTTTTTTTACCTTTTTTTTCTTTCAAAATAAAAAATAAGAACAAAATCTCTACTCAAACAAGTTTGGCAAGAGTTCTCCTATTTTTTAGGAAGGCATCTCTCTCTTTGTAAATTTCCCCAAAAAACAAAACAACCCAAGCCATGGTTTTTTTTTCCCGAGAACACATCCTGCGATGTTGCAGCATGACATCAGTTGGGGTTTTTTCCCTTCTCGTCTATCTGCATTTTAAGATTACGATGGAGATGACCATCTGTCAGGAAATCTGAGGCTGACTGCTGCTTGTGGCGTCCTCCCGATGACCAGGCGTTTGAGTTTCTTTCCATCTTCCTCACCCTTGATCCTTCCCCACCATGTCTCTCTGTTAAGATCTACTCAGAGAGAACAAGTATGCACGCATTGTTGGAAATGTGATCATGGACAAACTCCTCCTTTGCTTTTAAATGGTGATTTCAATCCATCTATGTTACTATATGAAGAGGTTACATATGCTTAGATTTCAGTCTTGTGTTACTAGATTAAACATATTTTTGCCTTGCAGAACTGAGGTTGGATGTTAAAAAATGTTTGCCAGACAGATCTCTACAAATTTTAAAAATTATGTTAATATTACTGAACGAGTAGCAAATGATTTACATCACTTTTAAAATTTAACTAAAAAATTGAGATGAAATCAACATTGAGAGAGAAAGAGCAGCTAACAAAAAAGTGATTCCAAACATCCTATTAGGCGATGAAGAGGGCAAAATGGTCACAATGAAGACCCAATAAACCCATTGTGCAGAATTAGCTAGTTAAAAGAAACACTCATTGCACACCCACCACCAGTAGTCAGGGTTTAATGAGCTGTTTGTTCCTTGTTTCTAAGAAGGCAACCCTTAGTTAGGATCAACTCTTCCACGGGGATTCCAACCTATGATAGCAGCAATCCTTGGTCACCACATGAACACCTCGCGAGCACATTCAAAGCTCGTAACTCTCGAACAGTGCATACCCCAAAAGCTAATCATCATGATTAGCGTGGTAGGACATTTGTTCTATATTCTTATTCATTTTTTTGACATTTATACATTCATTATGTTGTCTCTATTATTACATACACTTGCTTGAAATAGTGACGTCCGTGAACTTGTGCAATGATAATTGAATCGTGACGAGATTATGATAGTCAACTCAATCTTTTATATATAACCACAAGTTCTAAAATGTTCTTGATCAATAGACATTTAAGAAGAATATCAAATGGATTAGATAGACCAGTACATATTGTACCATTCATGTGATGAGTATGATCAGGCTCATAGACACGTATAAAGACACTAAGATAAATACACAAAGTGTTTATTAGAAAATGAGTTCACTCAATTGATTCACTATGACATTCCTGAACGTTGATACGTAACTATTAATCAAGATATTCTAAGTTATAGTAGCGCAATTGATCCTTAGATTTCAAAAATCAAATATGTCTTGTACGAGGATCATGATATACTTTGGCATCTGTCTTATAACGTACACATGGGTCTAGTATAGCTAGGCACTCATGTATGGTGAGACGCATGACAAATCTTAAAGTTGTCAAACACAAGATCATTCACTCTCGATATTTAGAGAGAGAGAATGTCATATAGAGTCGCACTTGGGCAAATCCTTTCACGAAGGTCACACAATTGACTAGAAAAGAGTTTCAAGTATAACTGTTAACAATATAAGACTATATAATAATGGGGGAGAGTTTAACCGCATGGCTGCAGTTCAGGTGTGATCAAGGGCATCGTGGGAACGAGGGATTATAGTTATATGGTAACTTTGGACTGTCAATTACAATTTCTTTGTGTCATCTGGGGATCATGGCATGTTACTTGGTGTGATCTATGATCTTTGAGCACCAGTAAATCAATTATGAGATGGTTAACTTTCATAAATTAAGAACTTATTCGATTAAAATATTGGAAGGGATTCGAATATTATTGGGCTCATTGTTAGCCCGATAATAGGCTTAGAGAGTCACACATGTAAGGACCAATAGAAGAAGACACTGATGTGAAAATAAATATAAGATATTTAAGTACAATGGACAATCTTGTTGAGAATAGGACATAAAGAGAAGTCTAATTGTGAATTGAATTGTGACAAAAATCAGATTGCCAACATAATTAAGAGAGAAATCCAATTGAGAATTGGATTGGGTGAAAATCGTATTTATAGTCAAACCTAGTACAAAATCTAATTCTTGCGAAGAATCGGAAAGGATTCTACTCCCAAGTGCAATCAGAGGTGGCCTACTTACATTATAAATAGAGGGGCAAGTGGTGTTTTGGCCGACCATCGAGCTCTCCTTTCTCTCTCTCCCCTCCCGAGGGTACCCCTCTTTCCCTCTTTTAGGCAACCTTCTCTCTATCTTGCAGGGAGGCTAAAGGAGGATTCCACATTCTTCCTCGCACATGTGGATACAACTAGGGCCAGTTTGATATTAGAATAAAGTCGGTTAGAATTTCTCATCCTCTAAAAGAGAAATGGTGGGTCTCATTCTAATGTCTCACACACAAACCCTTTACCCGGGGTGGGGTAAGGCATTCGAGCCCCTGGGCTCGAATGAGTTATTCTTACTCGTTTTTCAAACTGGCCCCTAGAGACCGCGCATTTGTGCCGCCGGAGGAATCTATAGCAGCTTTTCATTGAAGCTATGGGTTGGATCCATGTTATTCTTTCTTCTTGTTCTACGTTTCTTCAAACTCTAAAAAAATCCTAACGAAGAAATTCTTTGGAAAAACTTTAATTTTTGTTGTGTTAAAGTTAATATTTGATAGAAACGTAACATCACAATTTTTATAACGTTAAAGTTAATATTTGGTAGAAATATAACTAAATCAGCTTGAAAATTAAAATTTAAATAATGCAAAAGCCAATGGAAAATTAATAATAACTTTGAATAGAAAGTATAGAGCCATTAAATCTTGCCTACCATTAATATAAAGAGATTTTTATTTAAAGCTGAAAATATACAAGGGAGTCCTAAGACTCCTTTTCCTTTCTTTTTTCCACCTCAACTCTCTCTTTCCCCTTGACAATTTCTTCATATTTTTCTAACATCAATTTTAGTATTAATACTATAAACTCAAAAAATATCCATATATTCAAGGGACAGTTGCAAAAATAACCCGCTTATTTCAACAATCGTAGAATTGCCATCTTTATTTGGATCTTATTATAAATAGCTTTGTTATGTTACAATACTCGTGAAAATGCCCTCAATGTCATTTGTGGTTAGTGTAATGCCCTCAATGTCATTTGTGGTTAGTGTTCCATTAACATCTCTAATTTACCCTAGTTAACCTTTAAATTAAATTTGAAAAGGACTTCAAAATATCCTTAATCTATGCTAAACTCTCTCTCTCTCTCTCTCTCTCTCTCTCTCTCACACACACACACACACACACACACAACTTGGCAACTAGAATTACAATTTTCCATAGAGATATTTTCATATGATCGTAGACACGCTAAAATCGACACTATGTTGAGCGAATCTCATGTCACCACGTGATGTCCCAAAGTAGACTTCAATATTGGCTTAATATTAAGATTTTCTAATTTTTCTATCATATTTATAATTCAGGACCGAAAGCAGGGCGTCATTTAATTAACTACTGGTAGGGTGTCGTTATTTTAATAGTCGACGACTGCACGCGTAGGCGTTATTTCCTAGTGTTTCTTGATTTTCACAAATTCCATTTAAAATAAAATTCAAGGAATTAACGTCAGCTTCTAAGGCGCTGATTAATTAACGCCATTCAAGAAGGTGGCATTTCCTATTTTTTTAAATATAGAAAGTCCTTTATTTCTAAAATTAATCCAGGAATCAGCGACTACGTGCGCAGTCGTCATTTCAATCAGCGACCACTCTGATGTCGTCATTTGAGCTTCTGTCTCCGTTTCGTCTGCTACCTTCCTATGAAGAGTCCTTCAGTTTAACGCCATGATCGATTGGGGAAGGGAGATCCTTGCTGGAGGATTACTATCCTTATTTTAATCCTATTAGAATAAGGATTTTTGGCCTTATAAGTATCCGCAGTTTTCCTGTGTGCACGAGAGGTTGCACACATGTTACACAGAGAGTTTTCACTGAGGAGAAGAGAGTGTCTCTGCTAATCAATCTTTTGCAGGTTATAATGAGTTGCCACGGCAGGGCAATTCACCAGCGTCCTTCTTCCTCCGGCGCTCCTTCCACGGTGGACGGCTGCTTCCCTCTCGGTCTCCCTGTACTGTTGCAGCAACAACAGAAAAAGGGCCCTTTCCTCCTTAGTTCATTTACTACACATCACACACGCATAGCATTCTAGCTGTTTGTTAGAACAATCACGTACAGTTCTCTCATCATATACTTGTTGCATCCATAGCATACATACCTCCCACCCTTTTCACTCCTCTTAGGGGTTTAAACAAAACACACAAGGTGTGTTCATGCCCACTTTGCATTGTTCTATTTTCTTAGAGCATTGATACTACACTTTGGCTAATCCATATATTTACTTATTTTTTTTGTCTTACAAGGGTAATCAATATAAAAACCCCCTTCATCGGTCGACCGGTAGAAGGAGGAAGGAAGGACTCACACTCTCACCCGCTTCTTCACAGGGTACATACGATCATCCTTTTAATTTTTGAGGTAACCCCTCTCGCGATCACCCTCCTTAGAGCATCACATGCTCCTTTTTAACCTCTTTTCCTTTATTTCCACATATCATGCTTAGCATTTTCATCCTTTTTTTCCTTAATATCCCCCTTTAAAGAAATTTTAAATTTTCTTTTCTTTTTAAATGTCTACGTGACACTTTCACAAATTGGCGATCACGGTGGGACTCTTGATATTTTTATTTTGATTACCTCTCCATCGGCACCCACGTATGCCCCTCCCTTTGGCACCCTCGTGTGCCCCTCCTTTGGCACCCACGTGTGCCCCTCCTTAGTGCTCCACGTAGCACACTCCCCTTGTGCACCACGTGCACATCTCCCACTTGATTAGCCAATTTTTGAATTATCCATACCATTTTTAAGAAAAGAAATTTGATTTCTGTTAATTTTCATCCATTTTTGTTCTCTGGAACTGATTAGCGACTACCCTGCAGCCGCTATTTTAACATTCAGCGACCGCTCACAGAGGTGTTGTTTGCATTTATTTTTCAATATTTTCATCATTTTTATAATCAACGCCCCTCCACAGAGGCGTCAGTCCTGCATTCAACGCCTCACACAAAGGCATCAATTCTGCCGTTACTGTTGATTTTCTTGTCATGATCACTGTTCACTGATATTTGACGCCCCTCCACAGAGGCGTTATTTGCATAATCAGCGCCTCACACCAAGGCGCTATTTTACATTGAAGTCCACTGTTTGCCACTGTTTACAATGATTAGCGATTGACACCTAGTCGCTGTTTATTGAGACCGCGACTTCTGTCAGGTCGTCATTTCGTTCTGTTTTCACAAAACCTTGATTATTGCTGTTACCTTCACCTGTTGATTGCATTATTGATTATCTGTTTGTTACTGCTTGATCTTCCTGCATTAGCTTGTATTCTAGGGCATTTGGTTGAGAGACCTCCTCTCTCTACACTTCTAGGATCCCACACTTCTTTTCTTGGAATTAGAAAGACCCTCCATTGAGCATACAGTCTCTTTAGACTGAAAATTCCTTTTCCAAGGTCTCCGTAAGTCCCCGCACCCGTGGATTCTCTCACGGACGTCAGGCCGGTTGTACCATTTGAAGTACCCGGAGTTTAGTTAACCCATACATTGGTGAGGAGAGAGAAAGAACTTAGTTAACTCGGAGATTACACCCAAACTTGAAACTAGGACCCACATTGAAAAGTGAGAATTGATCACACATTTAAAAATCCACTTTAATCTCAAAAGAGAAACTTAAAACTTTGGGTTCATTACAACTTGAGTGAAAAATTTGTTTGATTGGGTGATTACTCTTACTTATACTTGTTGGTTTAAAATATTTTCCTCTTCTTAAACATGCAACTTCGTTCAAGTAAAATCATTAACATGGCCAGCTATGGGTATTCCTATGATGGTTATGAGGAGGATCAATTTGACCCATCCTATGAGGTCCCCCCTCAAGATTCCACTCATTATGAGGGAAATTATGCTCCCTCTCATGCTTACTATTCCCAAGTTCATGTGGTCGATACTACTACTCAAGAGGTCGAGCCTTCCTCCCAAGCTCAACCTATCACACAAAACACATCTGGGGACGCTACCCCATCTTTTAATCTTAATGATTTGATCCATGCTTTGTCTCAATTGGACGATTCCCAACGTCAGGCGGTCCAGGCCGCCCTAAAAGGAAAATCTGTCCCTTCATCTTCAAACCCCCCTCAGGCCGCGGGTGGCCATCCATCTCTTAATGACCAGGCGGTCTCACAGAAAATTCCTTCACGTCCACCAACTCCTATCATGGCTACGCCAGCTCAACCGGGAAGCCACTCGGCGGTTAGGCCCCAATATCCTCCACCTCCCCAAATCTTAAGGAGGCCTATGCCAAATCCATTCCCTTCTAATCCGGCCCCGGTCGAGTCCGACACTAACACCATACTCCTCCAAAAGATAGCTAGTATGGAGGAGCAGCTTAAGAAGGTCAGTGCACCGAAGAATGCTCAAGAGATTGCTCTCCCCACTTTGCCAGTTTTTCACTTACCTCCTTCCGAGATGTCGAATTTTCAGCGCTACAATGGAACGGGTAACCCGTTCATTCATTTGAAAGATTTTATGTACGAGACTTCCTTCTGGCAGGACAATAAGATTTCCTTGGCCTATCTCTTTAGAAGGTCTCTAGATGGCCCAGCACTTGAATGGTTCTATTCTTTGGAGCCGGCCGAAGCTAGTGATTTTGATATTGTTTAGTGGAAATTCTTACAGAAATATAAGACCGTGTGGGTCCATCCTTGTCAGTCACGGACCTTGTTGCTGAGAAAATGAAGCCCGAGGAAAACTTCATCATGTTTGCCGATAGATGGAGGGCTATGGCCGAGAAATTAAAAGATACACTTTCGGAAACAGAACAGGTTAAAATGATTATATCAAATTCTACTCCACAGTTCCGTCATATTCTGACCATGAATAGGCTGCGCACTATGGAAGAGCTCTACGAGAGAGCTAGATACATACAGACCCAAATGAAAGATTCGCCCATTATGGATTATCCAATGGGCCAATTGTAATCCTAATCCATCATATGGACTTTTATTGGGCTTGCAATGATTTATCTAAGGGTTAAAGTATTTATTTTTCAATTTAACTTAATTAAATTCAAGTAAATTAACTATCTTAGTTTAGATAATTATAATTTAATTATTTCATGAAAAATTTAATTGCATAATTTATTTGAAATATTTTTTTCTCATTTTAAATTATCGAGTTTCTACAGAAACCCAGGTTGGTCAGGAAGACCACTAATGTTAACAACAGTGGCGGTACAACCGAGGGCACCGTGACAAATGAGCAGGTGGGTGTCGTTGGAAACCCCGCACCTTTCCGCCACCCTAACCCAAGACCTCCACAACCCCCACAACAACTCCCCTTCTTTAACTCCACCCCCCAAACAAATATTCCCCCGCGGCCTTTCCATCCACCTCCACAAAATTAAGCCGTCCACCCAAACCCACCAGTTCCTTAACAATACCACCAGGTGCCTGTGGACGCACTAAAATTCGCTTGTTTATTGTGGCTTCGTCTATTGAGTGCGTGGGCGTGCCAGTCACAGAAGTGACAATTTATTCGGGCTCCGAAGAGCCCAAGGTGCGCTCGGTCTGACTTCGTCAGGCGATTGTATGGTTCGTGTCGGGACCGAATCCCGTCGCGCCATGAAGGTCACGACGTCATTTACATCCCCCATACGAGGGAATACCCTTGATTAATTACCGAAATTAGGGGCCCTGCGGCCGAAAAGAATAATGCTAATTATGCGAGAGAGATAGGAATAGGTCACACTGAAAGTTGTATTAAGGCCATAAACTGTCGGCCGTATCGGCCACTCGTAGACCTTTTCGTATTCGGACACAGGTCCGTGGCGGAGTCACGATGAGAAAACCGAGGTAGGTCCCTTCAAATGTCTGCCGAGCATGCGGCAATTTTAATGAGGATCCGGAAGGTATCCGGAACGAGAAAACAAATCCGGTCCGATTAGGATGTCGGCCCGAGGTTAGATCAAAGCCTGGCCATATCGGGGTGATTCCCGAGACTCGGGCTCGACCTGAAAGGGCGGCATTATTATTCCCTTTTGCCCCGGGTCCCGGGGAGAGAGAGGGCTACAGTGTGGGCATTAGCGTCTTTTATCTGAGGCTTTCTTAGTTATATCTTCTGGGATTTCTGATTTGATGTTTACTGTTTATTCGTGCCTTTGTCCGGGATGATTTCTCTTCTTTTATTCATGATTATTCTCGTTATTGTCATTCGTTTGTTATTTATTATTTTTTATTTATTACCCCCTCCCGCCTCTTTATTATGATTAATATTACGCATTCGGAGTCCTTTAATTAGTGTAATTTTTATTAATTTATTTGCTATTGTTAATGCCTTTATCATGCTGCATATGTGTATATGTATAGTGTGCCGGCGAAGGGGAAAACGGGAGTGTACCGCTGAAAGGAGTGTACCGCTGAAGGTGGGGAATAGGGTGTACCGCTGGGGGGGCAGCAAGGTGTACCGGCCAAGGGAATTGGGGTGTGCCACTGAGGGTTCAAGCAGTGTGCTGGCGAAGGAGTTGGGTGAGTGTGCCGCTGAAAGGTGAGAGAAGTGTGCCGGCTAAGGATCCCAATCAGAGCGTAGGGGCGGATATGAAGTCTGTACGTTCCCCAGGCTCGAAGTCTATACGCTGGAGCAGAGTGGAGCAGAGTCTGTACGTTGCAATGTGAAGTCTATACGTCGACTGGCCCGAAGTCTGTACACTGGCCGTCATGAAGTCTATGCATTGGCTGGCCCAAAGTCTGTACGTTGGCTGGCTCAAAGTCTATACGTCGACCAAGTCTATACGCTGCAACATGAAGTCTGTACGTTGGCTGGCCCAAAGTCCATACATTGGTCAAGTCTATACGCTGCAACTTGAAGTCTGTACGTTGGCTGGCCCAAAGTCTATACATCGACCAAGTCTATACGCTGCAACATGAAGTCTGTACGTTGGCTGGCCCAAAGTCCATACATTGGCCAAGTCTATACGCTGCAACATGAAGTCTGTACGTTGGCTGGCCCAAAGTCTATACATTGGCCAAGTCTACACATCGGCCAACCCCAAGTCTATACGCCGCAACGTGAAGTCCATACGTTGGCTCTTTGATCACAGCTCGAAGTCTGTACGTTGCCAAGCCCAAAGTCTGTACGTTGTAACGTGAAGTCTATACAGTGGCTGGGGGTGTACCGGCGAAGGGAAGGAGTTGCGTACCGCTGAAGGTTGACGGGGAGCGTACCGCTGGGGGCGGAAAGGGCATGCCGCTGGGGGTTGAAAGGGACATGGGGATGGCCTGTGCCGCTGAGGGCCAATGAGGGCGTGCCGCTGAGGGTTGAAAGGGGTGTATCGCTGAAGGCCAAGGGAGCGTGCCGCTGAAGGCCAATGAGGGCGTGCCGCTGAGGGTTGAAAGGGGTGTATCGCTGAAGGCCAAGGGAGCGTGCCGCTGAAGGCCAATGAGGGCGGAGGCTCGATCAATTTTCGATTATTTGTTTTAAGGCTTTTCTTTTCTTCTTATCTTGACTTTTGTGTAGTTTTATATAAAACTCTTCCCTGGTTTTGTTCTCTTTGCTCGGTTCGGTCCCTTGGCTTGCGGGTCGGACATTCGGGCTGCCGGGTGGTTAATGAGTTCGGTTCAGTTCTCGTCGTGATGCCGGCAGCGGTTTGATGAGTTGGAAGGTTTCATTAATTATCCTGTTCGTTTGTTGCCTCCTTTTGCCTCTTTTGATTGTTTATTAGTTTCTCACAAAAATTCGGCAGCATCTCCCCTTAACCCGGGGCGTAAGGGAGATAAAGGGAACGCGCCCACATGGAGTGGCGGAACCCGACAACTGGAGGTGGGCCCCCGGGGGAGCAACACCTTTATAGAGCCTCGAAAAACGTGAAGGAAAGGGCTCGGGGGCAAGGCCAAGAAGGGGGCTGCTGAGGGACTGAAGGGTGTGCCGCTAAAGGCCATAGGGGAGTGTGCCGGCCAAGGGCCAATTGGGGTGTGCCGGCCAAGGCCAATCGGGTGTGCCGGCCAAGGGGTGTGCCGGCCAGGGGTGACAGGGTGTGTGTGCCGCTGAGGGCAGGAAGGGTGTGCCGCTGAGGGCGACTGGGGGTGTGCCGCTGAGGGCAAATGGGGTGTGCCGCTGGGGGGCAAAACTAGTGTGCCGGCCAAAGCTCGGAGAGGTGTGTTGGAGGATTGAAAGGGCTAAGTATATGGGCTGGGAGGTTTTACAGGCTATTCACGGAAGGAGGGAGGAGATTCAAGGCCGGGGGTAGGCCACTTGATTACGGTGTATTCGGAGAGAGGGTAAGGGTCTCCCTCTCCCCTAAGCCAGTGAACACGGCAGATGGCCATGGAGAGGATTGAAGGGCCTATGAGACTAAGGCTCACAGGAGAGTGCTCATGTCGACATGGAGGTCCCAAGAACACCGGAGGAATGGGGAGACGGAGGGAGGAACGGACAGCCCGTCAAAGATCTGCAAGGCCTAGCATAAACCAACGAAATCAAAGAGAAGCCCGTAGAGGGTGGTTTTCATTCATGGGAATCAAGAGGGCGTGGCCCTACATACACATTACAAAGGAAAAAGGAAATGCCCAGGGCGAGGCCATGGACCCCAGAAAAAGAACAACGAAAGACAAAAGATGAGAGGGGGAGGAACAGAGTGCAGGAGGAAGGCAAGACGCCCCTAACTCTTCCCCCCATTACATCGAACTCTCGCTCTCTTACTCTTGCTTCTACCCGGTGGCAGTGGTCGTCGGAGGAAGCTCCCGACGGGGTGCCTCTTCCTATTCTTCTCTTCCCTCTTCTCTGTGCGTCCTCTTCTGTGCCTTCTGTTGGTGTCCTTCGTTTTTTTCCCCTTTTTTTCCCCGAGAGACTTTTCTTGTCGAACAGGAGCCCTTTTTACACCACCAGCCACCGGGGACCTCGAGCACGGCTGTCGAAGGCGAGAAGCCGGCTGTGATGATGGGTTTGACCTGCCCCTGTCCTGGCTGTCAGTGGGGTAGGCTACGTGGCCCAGTCATCGACTGCCACCTCAGACGGCTTCACTGCGCGCCAAGGATGCGTAGGGCATGGGCATCACGTCGTCCGTTGAAAAGCTTCACAGCTGTACCGCTGGCGGGCTGAACAAGCGTACCGCTGGAGCCTCTGAGGGCGTGCCGCTGAAGGGCTTCAAATGGGCGTGCCGCTGGGGAGCCAAAAGGGCGTACCGCTGGGAGCCCAAGTGGGCGTGCCGCTGAAGGGCTTCAAATGGGCGTGCCGCTGAAGGCGCAAAAGGGCATACCGCTGGGAGCCCAAATGGGCGTGCCGCTGTAGCTCAAAGCAGGCGCACCGCTGAAGGACCCCCTTGGGGGGTGTACCGCTGAAGGCCCCCCCAGGGGGGTGTGCCGGTGAAGGCCCTCCCAGGGGGGGTGTGCCGTTGAAGGCCCCCCCCCCCCCCAGTGGGGGCTGTGCCGCTGAACAGCCCAGTGGGGGCTGTACCGCTGAACCCCCCAGTGGGGGCTGTGCCGCTGAAGGGCCCAGTGGGGGCTGTGCCGCTGAACAGCCCAGTGGGGGCTGGATGGGCAATGTTGAGCCCACTGTGAGCACGAGCTGTGGCCCGTTTGATTTTCTTTGGGGCCCATGGGCTGTGGGGCCTTTTGTGCTTGATTTCTCCGGGGGTTTCTTCACTCGGCGCCGTTGTTGATGCTGGGCCGAGCATGACATTTGGATGTGCAATTTTCGGTGTCCACAGTGCCCCCACCTACCAACTATGGTCCCCAGCAGCCGAGAAGACCACCAGACCTCAAAAGGGCCCAATACCCTCCGTTACCTGAGAGTCTTCCCGATATCTTTAATGCACTTATGGCCGCCAACCTGCTCACCTTGCCAAAGGAAAGAACGGCCCGGCCCGCTAATGTGGACATCTCTCGGTATTGTGTTTTCCATCGACAGCCTGGTCATAATATAGATCATTGCTTTCATTTCAAGGATTATATTTATGACTTGAATGATCAAGGTGGTATTAACTGGGATGAAATGAGGCAGTTCATTGCCACCTTAAAGACACGAAGACCTCCTCGGCAGCAACAGGCTCAATAGCCGCCTCAATAGCAAGTTCAACCTCCTCAACAACAGCAAGCTCCCGCACCTCAACCAGACATGGGGATCGTCCATAATCCACTGCCAGAGCACCCTCCGAATCAACAAGTAAACCATGTTACCTCCTTCCATGAAGTGGAAAGAGGACAAGGGTGGCATGAGAACGCCTCTGTCGGGGCTTTAAATCAAACTTCAACCCAACCACCCCGTCTGTTAAAAACACCTTCTGTAATGCCCCGGATTTTTCGGATATCGGGTCTCGGAGTGCATTTTGTGCTTTACACGTGTTTTCCCCTGATGTGCCTTCGGAACTCTTTGCAGGGCAAACCGTGGCGTTCTACGACTCCGGGACAGTACCACTGCGTTGTGTTCCTTCCGAGGATCGCGGAGGTAATTTTTCGTAATTTTCTGAATTTATCGAATTTTCGGGTTTTCCTATATATACTAACCATTTCCTCTCTCCCCCTCTCATTCTCTCTTTCTCACTCTCTCTCTTCTCTCACGCCCTCTTTCTCCCCTCTCTTCTCCGGCAGCCGACGGAGCGAGGCGGGGGCGAGGCGGAGGCGGCGCGGGCGAGGACGCGGGCGAGGATGGGCGAGGATCGAGGCGGTGGAGGCGCGTGGGAGCTCGTGGCTCGGTCACGAGCCGGTAAGGGTTTCTCGAGGTTTCTTCGCGGATCGGCGAGCTCGGGGCGCGAAATCTTCGGTGGAGGTAGGGTGATGCTTCCCCAGCTCGTGCACTTCCTTTCCCGCGAGTTTCGTAGGCCGTGGTGAGACGAGCGGGTGGAATCGGGGTTTTTGGGCAAAACCCATATTTTAGGGCTTGTGGGCCGATCTCTTGTTTCATTGTGTTTTAGGCCGATCCGAGGCCGTAGATGCATGCTAGGGGCTTCTGGGGAGCTTCCCCCTTGTTTTCCCCCTCTCCTGTGGAGGTACGGGGGCGTGGTCGAGGTTTTTGGGGTTTTCCCGCCGTAGCGTGCTCGGGGGCAAGCGACGGTCACTCCAGTGACCGTCACATGCTTGTAACGCCCCTAGAGGGGTGCGTTACTTTCCCTGAGTGTTGGCCTTTGGGGTCAGGGGCTGTAACGGTCCCATGGCTGACCACCGTTTGGAAGTGACGCCCCTGGGCTGGGCCGTCACAGACTTTGCGACCGTTGGTTTTTAACCGTTGGGGGGTCTGTGCGAGTAACGCGCCTTGGCCAGCGCGTTACATCCGTGTAACGCACTGGGGCAAGCGCGTTACTTCCCGCGATCACCCCAGGTGGGCGGGCCAAGCAACGCGCTGGGCCCAGCGCGTTGCTTGCGTGTAACGCGTTGGGGCAGGCGCGTTACTTCCCCTCCCCACTCCGAGTGTAAGGGCCATGTAACGCGCTGGGCTAGGCACGTTACATGCGAGTAACGCACCAAGAGAGGCGCGTTACATCCCTTTTTGGCTTTGGTGTGTAACGCATGGGGCCAAGCGCGTTACTTTCGTGTAACGCGCCTGGACCAGGCCGTTACATGCTTGTGACGGCCCAAGGGTGGACCGCCACTTGCCTGGTTGCCCCATGAGGGTGGCATCCTCGTTTTCTTGTCCGACTTGCGGTCTCGTGAATGTCCCAGACGCCCGTGGGTTTCTGTGCCCGTGTTTTGAGGGTGTCGGGAGGGACCGTGTTACCTTGATTAGCGTGCCCGTAGGTGTGGTGGGTCGGGGTGACCCCACGTGTTCCGGGCTTTCGTGTTACGCTCGATCGAGTCACCGTGTATCGGTGTGTGTGTGCGGTGGGGTCTTCCCCGCATGTCGTGGGTTTCTTTGGAAGGTGATTCCCGTGTGGGCCACGTGTTTGGCCTTGGACTGCGAGTCCAGTTATCCGGCCTGGGGCTGGAGGTTTCCTGCTTGCTACAAGATGGGAAATCATTGTGGTGGCTTGTGTGCTGCCCTGGGAATCGTGCTTCTGCGTTTTCCGTGTGGCCGTGTGGGTGGCCTTAGTCCCTTGCGTTCCCTTCCCGATGGAGTGGTCTTGGCGACTCGTGTGTTGTATCGGTACTCGTGCTACCGTGGTTTTAGACCTAGAGATTGGACTAGATTGACGGCCTTGTGCTGTCGCGTGCAACGGTCTTGACCCCGAGTCTTGTGACTCAAGGACCGTTGGGTGTAGTGCGTCTAGGGGACTGTCTAGAGTCCAGTGGCTTGGCGCCACTTGAGTTTTCTCGACTCTCGCGCACGGTGCGTGCGTGACCGTGGACTGTAAGTCCTGTTTCTTCTCCGACTATGGTTACCGTGCGACGGGGCTGGTACGTGCGGTGGTCCCCGTACGTCGTCGGATTCGGACGTTATTTTCCGTTGAGAGTCTACTCCTTCAGTGATCCTCCACTAGTCGTAGCCTACCAGTACGCGTGTGCTGGTCGCACCAGGGAGTGGTGTATGGGCTTACCCTGAGGACGGTTAGACTGGTTTCCGTCGGGCCCCTCGTCGTAGCCAGAGTCCGGCTGCGGGGGAAAACCAGTCAGAGGGCCAGACCTAGGACGCGTGATCTGTGTGTGCACACGTGGTTGGGGACTGTGGACGCACGTCGACGGGCGTGACCCCAGCTAGTCACTTGTTTGTGGTTACTTGTACGGTGTTCGCGCCTCGGGTAGGACCTACCACGTCAGGCGGTTCACCTGCGGTGCGGTGTAAGACGTCAGGGGACGCTACCGGCTGTGCTTCTAGTGGGTGGTACTCCTGTCGAGTACGGAGTGACAGACTGTCAGTCTCTGTGTCTTTGACCTTCGGGTTTTTGGTCGTGTTGACCGGTGAGTTCGGTTGTTTCACCTTGGCGCGTGTGTCGGTTCTTGCGCCGTGAGATTAGTACTAGTGGCTTTACCGAGGTTGGGTCTTGTTGTGCGGTACCCGCGATCGGGTGGTCGGGGTTGCACCTTGGACAGCGTGTCCAGGTCGACTGTGTCCGAGGGACAGGCCTCTACGGCGTGGTTGCCGTGTGTTCTTACTTCGGTAGGTGGTACTAGCGTGGTTCGGTAGCCTCAACTGTGTGATCGAGGTCTGCCTTCTTGCAGTAGGAGTAGCTGTAGTGCCGAGTTTTGACCGGCCACCGGTTTGCTGTTCCTGCTGTAGTTGTAGCTTCCTTTCCGCTACCGCCGTTGTTTCCGGTTGGGGTTCCGCGGGATCCCTGCTGAGTCTCTGTTTTGGAGACTCATTCCCTGCTTTTCAGGTGTAGCGGTTCTTCCTCGTGGTTCGAGGGTGCGGAGCGGAGGTTCTCAGTTGCCAGCTTGCCGGGCCGAGTGTTCACTTGGCATGTGGTACGCTTTACTGCTTTAGACTGTACTTTCTGTTGGACTGGACTCTGTTGTAGTTGTTTATTTATTTCTGTTAATTGTTGGTTTATCCTGCTTTATATCCTATTTCTTTGTGCCTCCACACTCCTTTTAGCCCTTCCGAGCCCTCCCGGCTCGTGGGCGGCGGTTCGAGTCTCGGATTATCGGGCCTTCCCGGTAATCGGATTCTCGGGTCGTTACACCTTCTCCCCAACCATCTCGTCCCCTTTTACGCACCACTAACCAAATTCCCTCCACCACCACTAATCCCTTACCATCTAGACCTCTTCTCATTCGACCTCTACCATCTTCCACACCACAACAAACTCCCCCTCCCGTCACCAATTCTTCACTCTTGCCATCTAGGCCACTCCTCATTCGCCCCTCGCCAACACCTAATTCCTCCGCTACCACCAATCCTCCGCCACCCACAAATCCTTCATTTTTACCTTGACCCCTCCTCATTCGGCCTACACCTCCCTCAGCCGTTCGGGCACCTCCTATTACTCCCGTTACCACTATCCCTCAGCCAACAAGGCCCCTCATAAGGGCTCCTCCTTTGGTCACCCCTCCAGCATCAACTAACCCAAACATCCCATCTTCCTCTTCCATTAACTCTCCACCTACCCACAACCCGACAAAGGCGGGATCATCACAAACCATGGTTCTCCGCAGTGGGCGGATGTTCCATCGTGTATTTTCACAAAGGGAGCCAGAGCCCGCACAGGGGCAAGATGAACAAGAGCAAGAATAGGAATCCATACCGGGCACACAATATGACTTGCTAAAGCACCTAGACAAGACCCCGGCAAGGATTTTCATTTTAGAGCTGATAAATAGATCCACCATTCACCAACAAACTTTGAAAGAATATTTAGAAAAGGTGATGGTTAATTAGGACATTCCAGCTGAACAGATTATGTCAGTTTTGACACCGGCATGTGGTCAGCCAGCTATTGTTTTCCATGAGCATGAGTTAGCTTCGAAGCCAGCCAGGAAATATGCCTTATGCATCACAGTTGACATTAACAAGGTGGCAGTTAAACAATGCTTAGTTGATACTGGAGCGTCCATTCATGTGTTGCCGCCAAATACTTTGAAGATGTGTGGCATCCCAGACAGTCAGATTCGGCCATTTACCATTACAATCACTGCTTATGATAACACTAAGAAGCCGCCTTTGGGCATGATTACTTTAAAAGTTGGGCTAGGTCCAATCTTGATCACAGTGGACTTCCACAATCTGGACATGGATCCAACTTTCAATGGCATTTTGGGCCACCCTTATATCCAAGAGCTTGATGCTGTGCCCTCCACTAATCACCAATGCATAAAGTTTCCTCATAAAGGGTGCATCATCAAAGTTACAAGCATGCCTATTCTGCCATCAGAAGATATACACTCAGCAACATCAGTACCTTCCATATGGCCAGCCAATAGGCCTTTGCTCTCAGTGTTAGATGTTGCCGACCCGCGGTAGGATTTGTTAAGGCCTCCAGTCACAACACCTGCATCAGCTCTGATATCTCCTCTACCCTCTAAGAGAAGAAGAAGAAGAATATGATGAATACCCCACGGTCGAATATTTTAATGAAATGGGGTACAGCATCGACAAAGGCCTAGGTGCTAACCTCCAGGGCAGAGTGAAGTCCATTAGAAATTATAAGCTTATTCCCCGAGGTGGCTTAGGGTACAAAGGGCCAGGCAAGGAACACGAAAGAGAGCCATGGGCTGTTATGACCTCCACTCTCAAGACAGATAGACAGCCCCTCACATGGACTCTACAGACACACTTTGTAAAAGGGGCCACTCAATATGATGAGCAGACCACATTGGTTACTTCCATGTTAGATCATCAAGATGTACATGCACGACAGTTTGCTCGCCATATAGCTCCGCTGGTCACATACAAAGCTCTGGAGTCTTTGAGGCCCGACAAAAGAAGAAAGATGGATGACTCGGAATGTGACTGGTATAGATGGTTTGATATGAATGACATCGTCATTGCTTTAAGCCGTCTATTCATGCCGACTGATCCGGAATGGCCGCCGCTTATTCATGAGTTAATAGAAAAGCCGGCAATGATTACAGATAAGATGTAGCTTTTAAGTAACTATACAGATACTGGAGAGCCAGATGTGCCGTTCGAAAAAGGTTTCACTGTGGATAGGCTGTGGGCCGGCCTTTTCTCTCTTAATTCTGTGCATCCGTCACTTATTACTTTCTGGTGTTCCAAGCTATTTTTCCCCGATATTCCCAGACCACCCGCGGTCTTGATTACTCTTTCTCCGGATTCTTTCAAGTTTCTTCAATTCCTCCTTTGCTCCTCGAGCAGTTTTCTCAGCTCTCCATTGCGCCCACGCGTGAGAAATCTCTTCTCCAATCTTTCTCTAAGCTTTCAATCTCAACACCACCTCCTATTCCTTCCTCCCATTGTTTTATTCTTGAAAACGAAAAAAAAATGCCAAAATTCAAACTTTCCCATCTTCCATCTCTTTTGAAGAGACCTCCTGTCTTGCTCATGAGTGTGCCCCGATCCAAGGGACGCTCTTTCAAGGTTCGTTAGCGGACCTCCTTTTCTCCTCTGGTGAGGAGGCATCTTCTGTATCTCCTCCTGTATCCACTGCGTCCTCCTCTTCTTCTCTTCCTCCTCTAGATCAGGGTAGTTCGTCTAGTTTGTCATCTTGTTCCTCTCCCTCTTCTTCTAATAAGGGCCTTGGGGTAGATGCTCATAAGAAAGCCAAGGGCAGGCAGATTCCCCGTAGGTTCTTGCTAGATCTAGTTAGAAGATGCCGGGCATGTTTAGCTCTTCCCGAGTTTCTAGAGGATCCGATACTCCTGCCAGATATAGAATGTGAGGATATAGGTTCTATAGATGAAGGGTTTGGTGTTTATGAGATTATGAATGATGAAGACCCTATTGAAGAGGGGTATGAAGAATACGAAGAATATAAGGATGAGGCTGATGCTTTTGCTAGTGGCATAAGGAGATTTGACAAACCATCAGCCTCAGTAGAAGAACCCACCAAAGAGATCAATCTGGGTACCGAGGAAAACTCTAGGATTGTCCTCATCAGTAAAAACTTGCCGCCCTCCGAAGAAGAGGCGCTCATTCAATTTCTTCAAGAATATAAGGACACGTTTGCATGGAGTTACGAGGATATGCCGGATCTGTAGACACGCTATTCCTGACGCCCCCTGAGAAAATCTCATATTACCACGCGACGCCCCGCAGCGGCTTCCGCATTTTGAATCACTTGAGTGTTTCCTATCTTTGTGTCTTCTCTCGTCTTCTGGGCAAGTAGCGTAACGCTCCTTCGGCATCCGGAAACCGCCTCGTTGTGGAAATCATGCGGCATTCGAACGGCATCAACATCAATCGCATGCACCAGAAGTTGCCGGGACCAAAAAAATGCCTAACGGACGACTGCCGACGCACTTTTCGGGGGAATCCGGGGGTCATCATGGAGGCGTCCAGGCTCCTGGACGCCTCCATCAATACAAAATAATGACAAAAAATATATATAAGATTGAACAAAAAATATATATAATTTCATGGAGGCGTCCAGGCCCCTGGACGCCTCCATCAACCAGCTCACGGGCGACCCCGGGCCGTCGACTGACCGTTGCTCAGCCTGTCGTTTGAATAAAATCCAAGTTATGGAAGCGTCCAGGCCCCTGGACGCCTCCATCAACCAGCTCACGGGCGACCCCGGGCCATCGACTGACCGTTGCTCAGCCTGTCGTTTGAATAAAATCTAAGTTATGGAGGCGTCCAGGCCCCTGGACGCCTCCATCAAACAGCTCACGGGCGACCCCGGGCCATCGACTGACCGTTGCTCAGCCTGTCATTTGAATAAAATCCAAGTTATGGAGGCGTCCTGGCCCCTGGACGCCTCCATCAACCAGCTCACGGGCGACACCCGGCCTTCGACTGACCGTTGCTCAGTCTGTCGTTTGAAGAAAATCCAAGATATGGAGGCGTCCAGGCCCCTGGACGCCTCCATCAAACAGCTCACGGGCCACCCCCCCCCCCCCCCCCGACCATCGACTGACCGTGGCTCAGTCTGGCGTTTGAAGAAAATCAAGTTATGGAGGCGTCCAGGCCTCTGGACGCCCCCATCCTCCCGACCTCTATAAATAGAGGCTTACCCCCCTCAGTTCAGAGGTCAAAAAAAGAGCGCCGAGAGGTTGCCGGATTCTATTCCTAACCCGTAGGTGTTTTGTAGGGGAGGTCCTGCCGGATCCTCGGGTGCCTGTGCTCGCAGGAGAGAGGCCGCCTTCGCCCGCCGCGCTACCTCATCGTCCCTACGCTGCCAAAGTTTCGCCGGATCTCGCCATCGACCATCCAATAAGCCATTCTCTCCTCTTCTTTTCTAGTTATCTTGCATTCATCATATCATATCCTCTACCCCCCCCCCCCTTTTATGAGGAGTCTCTTCCCGTTTCTACGTCGGAATAATTGCCATTCATCATAAGCATTTTCCTCCTACTCGTGTCTGAGAGGGGTTTAAAAGACAACACCAACCAGGTGTGTGTCTTGCCATCATTTCGTTACTTACGTCATTAGAATTTGAATACTGCACCTTCGTCTTTATGATCCACTCGTTACTTGTTTATCGTTGTTTTGTAAGGGTACCTGAGGAAAGCCCTCTCCGTCGGCCGGCCGAAGGGGGAGGAAGAAGCAACCTGCCATTTCCCGCTCTCGAGGAGTCACAATCTCCGTGCTCAATACAAGGTACACGCGATCATTTTGTTTCTTTGAGGTAACCCCTCTGGCGATCACATCCCTTTAGCATCCTACGTATGCTCTTTCCTCATATTGGCACGTTTCATAATCCTTCTTAATTTTTAGTCACTGGATAGTCCGTAGTTTAGTTCGTTTTCTTCTCCTTGAGTGGATTCCTCGGCTTCCACAGATTGGCGATCACGGTGGGACTTTCTTTTTGCTTTTTTAGGTTACCTTTGAACTCTCGGCACCCACGTGTGCCTCCCTTCTTTCGGCACCCGTGTGTGCCCCTCCCTATTACGCCCACGTGCGCTACATCATTCCCCTCGTGCACCACGTGCACTCCCCCGGTCCTTTGTGATTACTTCGAGGTCTGCGTTATCTCGGCACCCACGTGTGCCCCTCCACTCGGCACCCATGTGTGCTCCCTCCACTTGGCACCCTTGTGTGTCCCCCTTCTTATTGCGCCCACGTGCGCTACATCATTTCCCTTCGTGCACCACGTGCACGCCCCTTAGTCCCCTCTTTTGTCATTTTTAAGTCTGTGTTGTCTTGGAAAGTAGAACGGCTATATCTTCCTCTATCTGTTTATTGTTGTTATATTCTTGTTATATCACTGCTATACATCTGTTATATTTGTGTGCTTATTTCTGCTCCATCTATGTGTTACATATCTTTTATCCAGCACCGCATTTCATGCATTTACCCCCTTTTCTTTCCTTTTTTTACTCTTTTCTAAGGATCACCCTCTCTCGGTGAAGGAAGGACTCTCCGTTCGGGAATTCCTCTCGACAGACTAGAATCTCCTCCACTGGGACCTCCGTAAGTCCACGACATCGAAGAATCTCCTCTTCGTTTACTGGGTCGATTGTACCATTGAAGTTCCCCGGAGTTAGTCGACCCATTCGTGGTGAGACGAGAGCCCCTAGCTGACACGGTGGTGAAAATAAAAACGAACTAGGGTCCCTATTTTGTGTGAACTTCGATCTGGTTAAAAACACACAAAAAATCATCAAAACACAAAAAAGGGGCGTAAAGGCATCCACTTGTTTGATAATCTCTACTATTTGCTTGCTAGTATATGTTTTTGTGTTTCGAGAAAACTGTGAGCATGGCTCACGAGTCTTTTGAGGAGAACCACCCTGGTCGTGTTGAGTCAGTCGAGCCGCGAGTCCATGCTATGGACGCGGGTCCTTCCCATGAGCCCTCACGTGAGGTGCAGGTTACCACAGGGGACACATCCCCGCCACAGGACATCTCCTCTTTGCTAGGTGTCCTCGCCAACACGGAGCTTACTTCTGAGCAGCTCCGGGCCTTCCAGGCCATTCTGAAGGGGAAATCTGTTTCCCCCGCTCCCCAGGAATCAACTCCGGCCATCGCACCTCTCCAAGAATTGGTGCGGGCCATTCCATCTCCTTCGCTGGCACAAGCCATCTAATCTCCCTCGCTTCAAGGGCAAGCGAGCCAACAACCACCCTCGTTCCAGTTCCCTTCGCAATCTCAAACCCCTGTTGTTCCCCACATACTGCTTCAGCCGGGGCCAACTATCGGCGGCCCGGCAGCTCCCTCTCATTCAGGGTTTCCCCCTCAAGTCTCCAGGAGACATTTTCCTCCCCAGTGGCAAGTGACACCTTCACCGCCCGAGGAGCTCGCCCAATCGCTCCTCAATAGGTTTAATAGGATGGACGAACTGTTTCAGAATTTGAAGAAAATGGTGGACGTGAAATCCACCCCGGAGGTTGCTTTGCCAATCCTTCGATCATCCATCTTCCTCCCTCCGAAATGCCCACGTACCGCAGGTACAATGGCACTGGCAACCCCTTCATTCACCTCAAGGATTTCATGTATGAGTCATCCTATTGGCAAAACGACAAGAGGTCCCTGGCATACCTCTTTCGGAGGTCATTGGACGGTCCTGCGCTAGAGTGGTTCTATTCTTTGGAGCCCCGCGAGGCCGAGAATTTTAAAACAGTCCAGAGATGGTTCTTGCAAAAGTATCGGGATAGGGTCGGTCCCTCTCTCTCCATTACCGACCTAGTGTCCGAAAAGATGAAGTCCGACGAGGATTTTGTCCGCTATGCTGATAGATGGAGGTCTCTGGCAGAAAGAATAAGAGATACCCTCTTGGAACCTGAACAAGTAAAGATGATCGTATCCAATGCGACTCCACAGTTCAGGCATGTCTTGACCATGAATAAGCTCACCACCATGGAAGAGCTCTATGAAAGAGCCCGGTACATCCAAACCCAGTTAAAAGACTCCCCCATTATGAACATGTTTGAGCCGCCGAAGCCCAAGGTGGTCAGAAAGACAGGCGCTGGTGTCCCAGGCGGAGCAACAGAAGGGGTCGTAACAAATGAGCAGGTAAGTGCGGTCAACAACGCCAACTATGCAGCCAACCCAAGGCTTCCACAAATGCCCTGACTTCCCCTCCAACCAGGTCCTTTCCCCTCTCGTCCTCCACCCCAAAACGATCCACCTCAGAACAACATGCCTCAACTACTTCAACCCCAGCAACAACCTCGACACCAGCAACAACAACCACCACTTCAGTACAACCAAGTTCCGCCCCCAGGAAATTACGGTCCCCAACAGCAACAAAGGAGGCCGATTGGTCCCAAGAGAGCCTATTACCCACCATTGCCAGAAACTCTGGCGGATATTTTCAACGCCCTCATGGCCTCAAACACACTCATCCTACCCAGGGAAAGGCCCGTGTGGCCCCCGAATGTTGATACCTCCAGATACTGCATCTATCACAGGCAGCCAGGACACACAGTGGACAACTGCTTTCAGTTTAAAGATTACATCCACGATACAAATGATGAAGGCGGGATTGACTGGGATGAAATGAGGCGATACATCGCCACTCTCAAGGCTAGGAGACCTCCTCCTAGGCCACAATTCCAGCAACAACAGCAGCAGTTACAACATCAGCCACAGCAACAACCACAACAACAACAACAGCCTCAGCAGGCCCAACCACAACAGCCCAACATGGGCATAATCCAGAATCCATTACCGGAGCACCAACATCCCAATCATCAGGTCAACCCCATCTCCTCCTTCCCGGAAGTCGGGAGAGAGCAGGTGTGGCATCCAGAGAGTACCTCTATTCTTTCTACCGCCAACCCTATCATCATGCAACCCCCTCGCCTTACCCGGGTAGCACCTCTCTCTCATCAACCCGCGTTAATACCGCCTTCACCATTCCCACTACCATCACGACCTCTCATTCGCACCCCAATGACCTATCAGCCAACACCCTTCATTACACCCTCACACCCTCTCATTTTCTCTCACTCCCCCACTTTACCATCCACCTCTACTGCATTTGCCCCTATGCCTTCTAAGCCCCTTATCACCCGTCCACCGTATGTAACCCTGCCTGTCTCCACCATACCACCGCCAATGCCCTCAAAACCACTCATCATCCACCATCCATCTCAGCACCATTACCCGCTCCAAACTTTACCCACTTCACTTTGCCTCCACCTCCACCTTCCAGACCCCTTATCCTTCATAACCCGTGCGATATCCCCTCTACCTCCACCTAACAAACCCCTCATCAGAATCCCTACTCCCATCATCACCCCTACTTCATCAACCATCCCTCCGCCACTACCCCTCAGACCTCTGTTAAAACCCACTGCTACCCCTATAGAGGTACAAAAGCCACATGCAATGGTGCTCCGGAGTGGAAGGATTTTCCACAGGGTTTTCCCCCAGAACAGTCAAAATCCCGAGCAGTCTCAGCCACAGAGAGACGATGGAGAACAACCGGAAAGATCTATCCCTGGAACACAGTATGATTTGTTGAAACACTTGGACAAGATGTCTGCTCGGATCTCCATCCTGGAGCTGCTTCAGAGATCCACATCCCATCAGGCAGCCTTAATGGAGTATCTTCAAAAGGTCATGGTGAATGAGGACCTCCCTGTAGAAAAGATTTCTACCGTCCTGACCCCAACGGACACACAACCGGCCATCATGTTCCACAACTACGAGCTCGCTCCCAAGGAAGCTCGGAAATATGCATTGTGTGTTTCAATAAAAATTAATGGGGTATCCATAAACCCATGCCTTGTAGACACGGGTGCGTCCATAAATGTGATCTCCATGAGCACCCTTCAGTTGTGTGGGGTCGAACAGGAACAGATAAGACCTTCTTCAATCACAGTCACGGCTTATGACAATAGCAAAAGGCCGCCGCAAGGGATGATTATTCTAAGGACAGAGCTAGGTCCGATGTCAGTACCCACTGAATTCCATGTCCTTGACATGGACCCCACATTCAAGGCCATACTGGGTCGCCCTTACATTGAAGCCATAGATGCTGTGCCTTCCACCAACCATCAGTTCTTGAAGTTTCCTTACAACGGAAGAATTATTAAAGTAGTCAGCACACCTGTCCTTCACACGGTGGATGCTATCAATACCTCTCTGCCCTCTGTTTGGCCATCTCATCGGCCCATATTGTCATTGCTAGACGTGTGCGATTCATCTCACATTCCGCTAGCACCAAAGAAGCCGATCAAGGCAACAATGCCATATCTCCCTTTTCACTCCAAAGGTTGGGAGATTATGAGAAACATCGGCTATCAACAGGGCAAAGGTCTGGGTGCACAGCTACAAGGTAGGTTGAAACCACCAAAGGAGATTAGGCCAAACCGCAGGTTTGGCCTAGGCTTCAAAGGACCATTCAAGGCAGATTTGAAGCCCCTCACATGGACCCTATCAAACCATTTCAACAAAGGGCCCGTTATTCAGATGGGGGATTATCCGCAGGAAGCACATGGGGGGTCGCATGTTGTGTATTCAGCCGAAAAATGTCCGAGGGTCACCAAAAGAGGCAAGATCAAAGACCCGGAATGCGAATGGGACAAATGGTTTGATATACGGGACGTTTCTGTTGCACTGGAAAGGATGTTCTCATCTCCCCAGCTTGAAGGACCGCCATTGATCTCCGGAATGCCAGAAAATATCATTAATGTTGCCAAGGTCCCAAACTATCCTCGTCCTCGCCAGAAGGACCCTATCACCAGCGGATCTTCATCCGCCATCACCATCACCACCGACGACTCATTAGCCGTCATCTTCTCCATTCACTCGCCGTAACCTTTGTTGCTGTCATCTTCCTGGGCCAGACGGTTGTCTGATGATCTTCCCAGATCCCCCTCTCTACTTACATACTGTCACGCCCCAAACCGATAGCAGCGGAACGTGTAGTTCGGAACGCGGCAGTGATACAGTCGTGAATAATCAGAGCATACAAAATTTAAACTGGACAAATGTGGGCCAAAACAACCTTCATTGAGAATCAAATATTCAATTACATACCTTGACTCAACTTACATAAGTGAAGAAAGGACTCACTATTACATTCTAATAAAGAGAAAAGACTCAAATAACAGAACAAGACTCAAGAAAATTAAAGACATCGACACTATTCTCCATAACGCTCAACACTCTGGCCCTTCCCCATCTGATGGACTATCTTCAATGTCGTTACCTGAAAAACGTTAAAGATAGACAGGTGAGCGATACGCTCAGTAGGAATTACATCTCTCATCAAACAGAATATAAGTGATTAACCAATTAACGGTTTCATGACGATGCAATGCATGTAACTAGAAAATCATGATGATCAACTATCATGAAAGATGAATACTAAAGTCAAAGGCAGATACGAGATCAAGGGATATAGGGATGAATTCCCATGCAGAGTCAAGGACAAGTTATCAGAATATAACAAGGACAGATGCGCAGATGAACATAACTTCAGAATTGGCCAGAATATAACAGAATTTCAATAAATATAAGCAGAATTAAACATTCAAGCAGAATAACTACATTATCAGAATAACTGAACATCAGAATATTAGAATGACAGCATCTCCAGAACTCACAGAATTTGCAGAATAACAGATATAATAGAATATCAGAAATATAACAGATATACAGAATTTGGTGCAATGCCACACCCAGAAGTTTACCATGGTTTACAGAATTGGACTTCCGTCCTACCTGGCACTGAAAAGTCGCGGACCCAGAGCCCTTTAATATTTCAGAATCAGATATGGCCAAATACAGAGTCAAAGGGTTATGTTCTCGAATTAAGAATAGGTTCCAAGGATCCCAATGTCATGGAATACTAGAGAAACTGACCATGATTATGCATGATGTCTACTTGTGTTGAATCCGAGGTGAACCGGTTAACAATACTTTATGTGGTCACTTAATCTTTTGGATAAAGTATGGTTTTCCAATTCTATTTGTTAAAATAATCTCATGGCATCCAAAAATATGTTATGTAGACCGGTATACCATATTTCCTTAGAATGACATGACCATTAAATAGTAACATGGGTTAAAAAGGGTACAACCTGCTCGGCTGCCTTAAGGGAATCCAAGGCTAGCGGAGTCTTATGGAGGTCTCTATGATAAAGTCACCTATCCGAAGGAACAGAATGTCGACAGAGGGTTTATCTATCAATGAGAATTATGGGTGATCGGTAAAACAGTGCAAATCATGAACTGTGTGATTACATAGGTTATAGAAATCCACGGAAACATGAAACAGGAAAATAACGCCTGGGCTAGAGTCGTTATTTTATGAATTGACGCCCTCTTCAAGGTCGTCAGTTCAGTAAATAGCGACTGCTTCCCAGTCGTTACTATTACTATTAATATTTCCAGATTTCAGATATTGGATAATTGACGTCTGGCTTTAAGTCTTTAATTTTATCAAACGCGCCCTGGGCAAAAACGTCGTATATCAAAGAGACGGCGGCGTTTAAGTCGTTATTTCCAACATCTAGGTTTTTTCTTCTTAAATGGCTAGGTGATCACAGACACATAGATTTCTGGAGTACTTCTAATCTGCAAACTAGAGGCGTGGATAAATCAAGAAAAATAATAGTAACTCACTAACATAATCATGACTTTGTTATCTTATCAGGATTTATAGTTATTAATTTTGAAACATACGAAATTATCAGTTAACTCGTAAACTGACGCCTGTACTCATGGGCGTTAAATTAAATAGCGTCTTAAGACAAGTCGTCTCAAATTAAAAACGCGCCTTAAAATAGGGCGTCGTTTGCTAAAATCCTGAATTCTCATAGAAACAAAAGATCTATATGCAGGCTCTCGACAGAAATACATGGAAATCTCTAACAAGAAGCTAGAGGATATGAACTAGACAAAAGCATGCTATTTATGATATCGCCTTTATTTAATTAGTTTAGCCATCAGAGAGAAGACCTACCTTTCTGGGTTGATTTGGTTGGTGAACAGTGAAGAACGGAGATGAGAGGTAGAAATATCAGATACTCTGTTCTTCTGGAAAAACCAGTTGATGGTAATCCAATGCAGAAAAGCGGCTTTACGACAACAAAACAGAGGAGGAAGACTCCTCCTCTCACAACCTCAGAAGATGAAGTAGCTCTCCTCGTTCAATAGTAGGAACAGAGGATGAATAACTCCCCTCAACCCACGATCCCTTCTAATAAGGAATAAGTAGAGGAGAAACAAAGGCCTTTCTCCCTTCTCGTGCTGACGGAAGGGAACTCGAGTGGATGGAGCAACAACAACAACATTAGTAGCAGAAAGGAAGAACACCAGAGGTAGAGGAAGCATTAGTCGGTGTTCGATCGAAGGAGTAGGGTATTTATCCTATTGGAGAATTAGAGTTTGTTTAGAAGTAGTATTCCCACGTAAGATTCCTACGGATTTGCAACTTCCCATGTATTATTTCTTCCGTGAACAATCCTTCCCTGGTTTGCACCCAACTCCCCAGTTCGAACATGTTACTAGAATGAGGTTTCCTTATTTTAATTTTAAGAAATTGACGTCCATGTCATGGTCACGTTTTTACTAAATAACGCCTATGCAAAAGTCATTTTTAAAGAAATAACGCCTTTCCGTCGTGCGCTATTCATGATTTCACGTTAACTTATGCTGGTTACAATATTTTAGGATTTTTATCTTTTTTATTTGATTAGGTTTAGTTATGCAATTTTATGGGTAATATTTTTCTATTTTTCTTGATTTTTCATATAATTAGTTTTTAAAAATTCCTTTAAATCAAAAAGTGGCACTATTCACTCACACTATTCATTCCTAAAAGAATTGACGACATGACATATGTCGTTGCTTTCTAAAATGACGCCTAAATAGTTGGGCGCTATTCACTTTTGTCACTTTCTTTCCTGATTTTTATCTTTTTTTATGGATGTGATCTAGATGGGAAATTTTCAGGGTATTAGTTTTCCATTTTTCTCTATTTTTTCATATAATTAGTTTTCCAAAATTCTTTAATTAAAAAATTAGCACTATTCATTTACAATAAAATAACGACTTTGTTTAAGTCGTTTCTTATGGAATCAACGCCTATACGTATGGGCGTCAATTAGCATTTGACATTTCTCCAAGCCCTTGTAAGGACCAAAATTGTATTTATACCCTATAAACCTTATCTATATGTCTTATTTTATGTCATTTGTTCTTTAAATAATGACATATTGTACGTCGTTTATTATGTGAATCACGCCCAAGTAGATGGGCGTTATTCGATTTTTGGCCCTTTCTCAATGCCCTTGAAAGAATCGAAATTGTATATATGTCCATTCTTTTATCCTTTATATATCTTTCTTCCTTTTAATAAGATTATAATATAGTAAATGTGGAATATTAAATTTTATAAAATAGTAATAAAATATAAATTGACATTTTCTTCGAGATTTAATGATTCTTAATTCAATAAAAATTATGTTGTGCATTGGATGCTTCCATAAAATAATATGTTATTCTTAAATTTATTATAATACTAGAGTAGGGTTCACGAGTTCTTTTTGTAAGACTTATAAAGACGTAAGAGGTTTATGTACAAGGTCTGGGCCTCGTTTATCTATTGGTTTTAAATTTATTTAGACTTCAAATCCTTAAATTTACCAGGGTTGCTACATCCTCCCCCACTTAAAAGAATTTGGTCCCCAAATTTAATTTCTATGCACATCATATGTTCATCTAATCCATATTCCTCAATTCAACAATCATGACTAGCAAATTGAACTAAGGGACTAAAGCTCAAGTTAAAGGGAAATACCTCCATCCATTCCTTGACCAGCAGGTGTGACTCTTATTGCTTGAAGTCACCCTTGACGACGTTCCTTATTACCGTCCTTTGCCAATTGAGGTTGATCTTTTGGAAGGGGACAGTCGGCTACCTTATGTTCTTGGCTTCCACAACGAAAACAAGCTCCACTCTTCCAGTGACACTTCTTGGATTGATGACCCTCATTCCCACAATGCTTGCACTTCTCTCCTTTAGGCTTCTTGCCATTCGGAACTCCATCCTCATTATTGGGCCTTTTGTTGCCATTATCTACCTTCTTCTTTTCTATTCTAGCCTTGACCTTGTCAGATAATTCCATGGCATCTTCCAATAACTGCGCTCTTTTCACCATCTCCGCATAAGTTATTATATCTAACGGCGCCAATTGGGGGATGTACTGGATCCTTAAACCATTCATAAACCTTTTTGCTTTCATCTTCCCCGTTGATATTAAGTGAGGTGCATATCTAGACAGCCGCGAGAATTGAGCCTCGTACTCGGCCATGGTCATGCTTCTCTGTTTGAGTGAAGCGAACTCTCCTGCCTTTTTCTCCCGAATTCTCTCTGAGAAATACTTCTCGTTAAAATGTTCTACGAATGCTTCCCATGTAACCTCGTCACCTGGCAAGGTGGCTTCTACTGACTCCCACCATGCCCTTGCATCCTTCTCAAGTTGAAAGGTTGCCAATAATACCTTATCCCGGTCCGAACACTCCATGACCCGAAAGATTCTCTCCATCTCCTTAGTCCAATCTTCAGATAAATCAGGATCAGGAGTTCCACTAAACCTAGGGGGATTTAAACTCTGGAATTCCCGATGTAATTCTCCAGCCTTTCGGTTGGCTCCACCATCGGCTACCCGTTGAAGAGCCTGAGTTAAACCTTGTACTATTCTTTGCATGTCCCGCCATTGGGCACGCTCGGCAGCCATTGCTATCTAACTAGTTCTACAAGACAAGAAGAAACCCATGTAAGATCATCAGAAATATAAGCTATCCTTATTAACTTACTAGTTTTGATATTTTTATTTCCATTTCTTTAATTCTTAACCCATGGTTCTACCCAATCTCACCGGGTAATAATGGGATTGAACCTAGAACTTATGGCAACCTATAGTCAATACCTAGGATTTACTATACCTAGGCTCTGATACCACACATACCTACGCCGATTTCTCAACCCGCGCCAGGTCTTCAATCATGATCTGCTCTACGAGCCTCCCAATCCTCTAGCCATAACCACTTTTTCCTCTCCCCCGATCTCTTTCCACTATTTTGTCATAAAAAATGAAGACGAAAAAAAAACGTCAATTTCCAAACTCCTCAACAACACATCTTCGTTGAGGAAACTTCCTACATCTCCCACGGGTGCGCCCCGCCCTGCGGACCACCCATCCAAGGTCCGATGAGCGACCTTTTCTACCCCTCCTCTGAGGGGTCTTCCCCTGTACATTCTTCACCATCCTCTTCATCTTCTTCTTCTTCTGTAAATAATGTCAGTCAATCTAGGAATAATAAGTCAAAGGTAGTACCTAGGAAGAAATCCAAGGGTAGGCAGATCCCTCGTCGATTCCTTCTGGATTTAGCCGCCAAGTGTCAGGCCCTTCTTGCCGTCCCTCAGTTGCTAGAAAATCCCATCCAGCTACCGGAAATAGAATGTGAGGGCAACTACACAATTAATGAGGGGTATGGAGTTTACGAGATCACAGATGAAGAATACCCTACTGAAGATGAGGGTGAGGAATATGAGGACGCGGCTGGCGCGTATGCTAGTGGAATAAGGAGATTCGACGAGCCGTCAACCGCCGTAGAAGAGTCCACCAAAGAAGTCAACTTGGGAACTGAGGAAGACCCTAGGATCATCCTTATAAGTGATAATCTACCACCCTCTGAAGAAGAGGCATTAATTGAAGTTCTCAATGAATATAAGGGCACGTTTGCATGGAGCTATGAGGATATGTCGGGTCTGGATTCAACCCTGGTCGAACACCGTTTAACCCTAAAACCAGGGTCCGTCTCAGTAAAACAAAGGTTAAGGCGTTTCCACCCTCAAATGGCATTGAAAATGAAAGAAGAAGTCGACAAGCTCCATAAAGCCAGGTTTATTAGAGTCGTCTTTTATCCTCAATGGGTGGCAAACATTGTCCCGGTCATGAAGAAAGATGGGAAAGTCAGGATTTACATCGACTTCCGGGACCTTAACCGCGCGTGTCCAAAGGATGACTTTCCCTTACCTCACATTGATGTGTTGATCGACAACACAACGGGGTATGAGACCCTCTCATTCATGGATGGATTTTCATGATATAATCAAATTCGTTTGGCAGAAGAGGATCAAGAGAAGATATCATTCACTACACCTTGGGGAACATATTGTTACGTGGTCATCCCGTTTGGGTTAAAGAATGCTGGAGCTACTTACCAAAGAGCTATGATGGCCATATTTCACGACATGATGCACATATATCTGGAGGTGTATGTGGATGATCTATTGGTGAAATCAAGGACCAGGATGGAACATCCAAGGGTTTTGGCTAAGGTCTTGCAGAGATCAAGGGAGTTCCAATTGAAAATGAATCCGAAGAAGTGTGTGTTTGGTGTATCATCGGGTAAATTGCTAGGCTTCATTGTGAGTAAAAGAGGGATCGAGATAGATCCCGACAAAGCTAAGGCCATCAGGGATATGCCACCTCCCAAGAATTTGAGGGAAGTCCGAGGTTTAATCGGGAGGTTGCAGTTTATTCGTCGGTTTGTGTCTCAGCACTCACAAAGGTGTAGACCTTTCTATGAGTTGACCAAGCTAGGAGTAGAATTCCACTAGGATTCTAAATGCCAAAAAGCTTTTGAAGGGTTAAAGGAATATCTGGCTAGTCCACCCGTTCTCATTCCACCCAAACCAGAAAAACCTCTGATCCTCTACATCTCCGTCTTGGACGACTCCGTGGGAGCTGTCCTCGCATAAGTTGATGAAGAAGGCAAGGAACGGGCAACCTATTACTTGTCCAAACTTCTCAATCCCTGTGAGCAGAAGTACACAGTTATGGAGAAAACCTGTGCTGCCCTCGTTTGGGTGGTGCAGAAACTGAAGCACTACTTCTTGGCTCATGAGGTCCACTTGATTGCTCGCATGAACCCTATCAAGTTTCTTCTGGAGAAATCCGTCCTTACTGATAGGCTAGTACGCTGGCAAAGTTTTCTTTCCCAGTTCGACATCACCTACATCCAGCAGAAGGCAATTAAAGGCTATGCCATAGCCGAGCATCTCGCCCACCATCCTCTCCCCAAGTTTGACCCTGTCCAATCAGAGTTTCCAGATGAGGAACTAATGTCCATCGCCCAATCCGACAAGCCAATGTGGACATTATATTTTGATGGAGCTCTAAATTCCCAAGGGAAGGGTATCGGCATTGTCCTTCTAACGCCTGAAGGTGTTACCATCCCAGAGGCATTTCAGCTCGCGTTCCCAGTCACCAACAACATCACTGAATACGAGGCTCTTCTAGCTGTCCTGGAACTAGCCCGTTCTTTCTATATCACTGAGTTACGAGTCGTGGGTGATAGTCAACTCGTTCTCCGCCAGGTGCTTACCAAATATCGCACCCTCGATCCCAAGCTCAAACCCTATCAGGAGCTGATCTCCGCCTATGCCAAATTATTCACCAAGCTGATCTTTGTCCATGTTCCTCGCGAACAGAACATTCTGGCCGATGCCCTCGCCTCCTTGGCGTCATCCTTCAAATTTCCTTTAGGTGCATGGTTTAGATCCATCATTCTCTACAAGCGTCTTGTCCCTGCCGTTCAGGACCCTTACCTCTTAAAGATCAAGGAACGAGTCCTACAGAAGATCCAGAAGGGAGAAATCTTTGAGAAGAGGGAGATCATGCTGGCAGAAGTCAAAGAAGAGTTGGCTGACGATGAGAAACCATGGTTCTATAAAATTATCAAATATTGTAAAGATCAGTCTTATCCTGAAGGAGCCACCACAGAAGATAAGGAAGCCATAAGAAGGGTGGCTCAGAAATACACATTGGTTGGAGGTCTACTCTATAGGAGGAGCCTTACTGGCGTTCTGTTAAGGTGTCTTGACGACAATGAGGTTTGGAAATGCGTAGAAGAAGCACACTCGGGTGTGTGCGGTGGCCACGTGAATAGCCAGATGCTCGCCAAGAAGATCATTAGACAAGGCTTTTACTGGCCCACTATGGAAGAGGATTGCGCCGTCTATGTCCGTAGGTGTGTCAAGTGTCAACTTCACGCCGATAAAATCCATTCACCATCTTCCTCACTTCATCTAATATCCTCCCCATGGCCTTTCTCCATGTGGGCATTCGACATCATCGGTCCCCTAGGTGATCCCAATTCCCTCACCAAACAAAAATCTTTCATCCTTACTGCGACGGAATACTTCACCAAATGGGCCGAAGCCGAAGCTTACGCGGAAATCAAGGCGTCAACAGTATGCAAGTTCATCATGAAGAACATCCTCGCCAGGTTCGGCGTCCCAAGCACAATCGTCACCGACAATGGGCCACAGTTCATTTCTCAGGACCTTCAGGACCTCTGCAAAAGGTACGCAATTGCATTGCATCATTCATCGCCTTATTACCCACAAGGTAATGGATAAGCGGAGGCCACCAATAAAACATTGATCAAAATCATCAAGAAAACATGCGAGTCCAGTAAATTTTCAGACTGGCCAGAAAAGCTTATCGAAGCTCTATGGGCCTATCGCACTTCAATCCGTACCCCCACCGGGCAGACTCCGTTTGCCCTTACTTATGGTATGGAAGCGGTAGTCCCGTACGAGACTCTGATCCCTTCTCTCAGGGTACAATTGGACGAGGAATGTCCCCCGACGACCGTCATAATTCACTCCTCGCCCAGTTGGAACTCTTGGATGAGAAGCGGCTGGCCGCTGCCGAGCATGCGCGTGTGTATCAAAATAGACTCGCTCGCTTTCACCAAAAGAAAGTCGTTGAGAGAAAATTCAAAGTTGGTGAGATGGTCGTAAAAAGAATTTTTGTCAAACTTGGAGGGCCGCGTTCTAAGCTCCAACCCAATTGGGAAGGACCATTTGTGATTCAAGCCGTGTACCCTGAACGCCTACAAACTAGTCAATGCCGAAGGGACTGAGTTATCTCACCCTTGGAATGGGCTTTATCTTAAAAAGTACTACCCCTAGCGTAGTGCCAAAACATCAAAAATAAACAAATGATGAAAATGCAGAAAACATCAAAAATAACAAAAAATATTGAAAAACACTAAAAATATGGAAAATTCAAAATGCCGATGCCTAGTGGTCACCATGTAGTTAAGTCCCTGCATCCAACCTTCATGTTAGGATAGGGCCCATTAAGGCTTGGTAGGCACCGGGTCTTGGTTTGCCAGAACCGTGGAGATCCCTGTCCGGCCACATCGGCCTATGCACGCTCAAAGGAAGCCAACATGTACTCACTTACGTATTTTATCCAAAAAAGTTGGTAGCATCACCGACAGTGGGGCTTCACCCAGAAGATCTCCGAAAGCTGTAATCTTTATTCTTTTCTCTTCGACCAAATGAGACAGTCGGCGCCCTTAAAACGCTGAGCATGAGAAACCAAAACTCAAACCCCTTAAGGCAAGAGTAGGATCCATTTCCTCGAGCATCGATCAGAGCACGAGAAGAGGGCAGTGTCCCCGCAGGCATACAAAAGGGAGCCCACAACGTCAAACTATATCTCCCTCGTAAAAAGAAACACAAAACCAAAATCAAGAGAAAAGCCTGGTCGTCACCGTGCCTGATGCGATAAATGAAATACCTCAAGACAAAAAGTCTAAATCCACAAAAGGAGTTATGGAATGTAAATGCTCGAGATTTGGTCCGAAGTTGTCCGAAAGAGGAGAGTTAATGGGCCCTTATTGGCTCGCCGGGTTAACGGTTTTGCCGGTCCTCTCAGGAGATTTATCCCATACACTCTCCCTTCTTCCTTTGAAGATGAAAGCTAGATGGAATTTCTGAAGGGTAAAACCCGCCAAGGTCTACAACCTTATTTTAATACACACGTATGGTTGCCTACTTTGAAAAGCAAAAGCTATCGCTGCGAAGGAGTCTCTGTGTTTCTGGCCGGTCAAGACCCCTGTTTACCACCTTGATGTCTTCTTGTTTAACCTTGGGCTTAGGCCAATGCAAGTGCGTCACCCCTGGGTGCGACGGCGTCTGATTCCGGGTCAGCGTCGCGCGGTTGGTCGTTAGGGTTCCAGAGTGTTCCATCATATACCATCTAGAGTTGTGAGAAAACAGACCCGGGTCGGGCAAATCATTTACCTCGAACACCTTTTGGGCGAATCCCTGTGGTCGGAAGCAACTGGGAGCCTAAGCATGGCATGGCGGTATTGTCATCAGGGTAAGTCTTAGCCGGCGGGATCATCATTCGAGGGGTCTAGAGGCCCAAATCAACCTAGATGTGCACTTAGGATACCTGGGAGGTTAGTAAGAAACCCATGTTCTCATGAAGGTTAGGTGCCATATGGGTGCTCATCAGGCGTTAGCGACAAAAAATGATAAAAAAAAGAGAAAACGTAGATATTTGGAAAACAAAAATTTTAGAATGATAACAAAGACAACAAAAAAAATGCCAGAAAAATAAAAAAAATCATTTCGCATGATTGCATTTGTATGCAGCATTTCACTTTTAAATTCCGCTTGCATTAGTCTGCTTGTCTGTCACATTCATCATTATCGCATCTTTCCCTTACCTTCCTTAATAAAGGCTTGGCCCCTTGACCCATTATCAAGGACAGTTGAAGTGAACACCTGCTTATTGAGCAAGGGGCCAAGTCAGAACAGAGATACTGACCTGTTTGTTTCAGTGATGCGTGCAGGGATTCAAGATAGCAAGAGTGAGATGAAAATCAAACAAAATCATACCTTTTATTCCATTCTTAAAAAAGGAATTGTACATTAAGTTCCACCTTCTCTCTCTACATTACTTGTCCCGTCACTCTCCGGGCAAAATTCCCTCAAGGGTGCTACCCAGCTACGAAAAGCGGTACTTCTACCGCTCTGTACACCTCTTCCCATTCCCACACCCCGGCGCTGATCCGTGGGAGCAGCAAAGGAGCTACTGACACGAAAGTCACGCTCTCGTGCTCTTCGGTAGCGCTCCTCACCATCTCTCAGTCATTGTTCAGCGAGGCCAAGGCTGGTTCGGAGTTTGAACAACTGGGCCTCCATGACCCTTCGCTCCTCCCTTTCAGCTAATCTGTCGGCTCTCTCTCTTTCTCTGTCCCTCTCTTTCTCTGACCATTCTCTCTCACGATCTTCCCTCTCCAATTGAAGGGTGATTCTCAGCTCCATGGCATCCCTGGAAGAATCATCATTCAGACGACGCCGCAATTCCTCCTCCAGCTCTGCTATTCTAGCCTCTCTCTGTGCAGCATGGGCAAGTGACTCCTGCATCTCCTTTTCCTGCCAGATATACTATCTCAGATATGTGGCAAGGCAAAAAAAGAGAACTCAACACTGAAACTCTTACATGTATAGAGAGCATTCCTTCTGCCTCCGCGGCACGCTGCGTAGTCCGAGCAAGTTGTTCGTGAAGTAAATCAAGTTTTGAGGCGGGGATCCATAAGCTGGAAGAGACGCCGCCTCCTCCCATCGCTGACGAAGCCGCGTCGATCTGGGCGCGCTATAACCACATGGGATGAAAATTAGCGGCCGAACGCCATCAATCTAGAGTTTTAATTAGGAGTGCGCATTGTACATACACATACCGAAGCGCTCAAGGCTCCACGGGTGTCGCCCAATTGTTGCTCCGTTTCTGCCAGGCGTGATCGCAAGTCCGCTATCATGGTATCACGGACATCCTGTAACCATAGGAGTCAGCATCCACAGAGAGGAGAGGAGGAAAGGAGAAAAGAGGAAAAAGGAGACCCACCTCCACAAGTCCCTGGGGTTGGAGCCGCTCTGCGTACATTGTCTTATACAGACGCAGATAGTCTTCACTATCCTGCGCATGTGATTCCACGATTGTGCCACCTCGTTGCCAGTCTTCATACTGTTCGGGGAACCGCACACGCCAATCAACGCAAGTTGCCGGTCCCCGTGTCTTTCTTCCAACGCGAGGTGGCGCAGTCGTATCCACCCATTCCTGGGCCAGCCCTAGGGTCCTCATAACCAATCGTAGCCGAAGCGGCTCGATTTCATTTAGGCAGTGTATCCACAATTCCCGTCCGAACCGGGCGCGACTTGTTAAAACCCATGGTTGATCGGCATCGACCATGCCTGAGTAGGGTCTCCAGTTTACCTAGGTGAGGTTGTACATACCCGTTTAACTGGTTAGAAAAAATATATATATATATACAAAAAAAATAAAAATAAAAATAAAAAAATCCCACCATCGCTGTAGGGAATTCCTGTAGCTCGCGCCTTAGCACCATCAGCTGGTAGGTTACAGGCGTTGCACCCATGATCGGTTGCCACCGCCTGGATAACGGCACCATCGCTGGTCGCCAATGCCGAGCTCTCCCCATGGGAGGTAATAATAGCTCCACAGCTACATCATCATATGCCGTCAATGCCTCAAGTGGACTATTACAAATAAACACAAAAATATATAAATAAAATAAAAAAAATACATGGATAAGTGGTGTGAACCCACTCACAGTCATCTCACGATCTGCCTCTTGGGGCAGGCCCGTAAACAAGTGCGCTAGCAAGGCAGCTCCCCAGGCGTACTGTCCTACTCTTTCGAGGTCAGATAGCAGCCCTAGGAAACGACAATGGATGCCGTCTCCTTTCGAGCTCAGTATCAATCTCCCCAAGAAAAAGAGGAAAAATATCCTCAAATCCATATTAGATCTCTCCCAATTGTCAAAATCTGTGCAATACACAGCACGACATCCCCTTTCCATCCTCTCCATAAATTCTTCCGAGGACTCGTCGTCACGTCGACGAGTATCAGTGAGCCCTAATGCCCCCATGATAGACGCCCTAGCTACTGATCTGTGCTTCCGACTGTCTAAGTCCAACCCCAGTAGCTTCTGGGCGCCTTCTCGGTAATCCGCATAGGTGACGCCGGTCACTGCCTCCCCATCCACTTTGAGGCTCGTGATTCGGACCACATCTTCTAGACTGGGCACCATGTGCCCCCATGGCATCAGGAATGCCCGACTTACTGGGTCCCATCTTTCGCACAAGGCTTGGATAAGGGCCAGGTCGAGTTGGATCGGCTCTATCCGAAGAAAGGCACCAAATCCCATCACGTCTAGCCTGGCCTTCTGAAAATCTGGGAGACCCCTGTATGCGGCCACTGCTAACTCCCATGAAATGTGTGATTTCATCACACTCTGTGCGTGCATAAGAAATGGAGAAGGGTGTTGTCAATAGGAAGGAAGAAAGAATGAGAACAGGGGGGGAAAGCTCAGCTTACGAGTTGCGACTGGGTCCTCTCGCTGAACTGCCCTTCGAGGTCCGAGAGTTTCCTGGAACTGCTACCGCTAGATCTGCTTCTCTTCGAGGAGTGGGAAGATTCGCCCTCCATCCGGAATTCTAAGTTCCTCCTAGTACCCTTCAAGTTAGCCCTCGATGCCCTTGGAAGAACAAAAGAGGAAGGTATATATAGAAATGGGAGAAGGGTGGGCCAAGATTGCCTCCAACGATAGCCCTCACAATAGGGCGCCTCCCATGCGGTCCCATGAGTCACTTCACCACCCGCACAAGATGATGGATCGGATGGTGTAATATGATGACCTGCTCCCTGTGGCGCCCTGTCATAACGTGGAGGCCATCCGCAAAGTTTGAAAAATCATCCGGGAGAGAGGCCCAAGCTGTCATCATTGACCTTGACGACAGATCCCCGTGAAAGAATAGTCGCAGCAAGATGCCATCCTCCGTCTAGGGCAGGATGTCGGCAGACACATCACATGTGAACAGTACAAAGAAGCGTAGGGAAGAAGGGACGCGTAAGAAAACAAACAAACAACAGAAATCAAATCACTCATAAGTCTACATAAGCTGTCACAAACATTACAATCATAGAGAGGAGGCGGGTCCACTGACTCGCCAACTCTCGACATCATCTTCATGCTCATCCCTCTAGGCGTCCCTCTCCTCTCCCCCGAGGTGAGGATCCCTCGGAAGCCTCCTGGACCCCTGTGCAGCGCTCGCCTCGCCTCGCGATGCCTGCTCCACAGCAGTGGCTCGCTGCTCCTCCTCTGGCGTGGCGAGGAAGCCACCAGCAGAAAAGCATCCGGACCGGCGAAGTAGCGCCCCTAACTCTCACGTAGCGCGTCTCCATCGCTCCTAACCTCTGCGCCATAACCTGAAGGCCTAGCTGGAGCTCCCTCACTTGGGCCCCCAAGGCCTTCTTCTCGGCCTGGTCTCGCTGTCGCTCGGCCCTTCTCTCCTCTCTCTCTCTCTCTCTCTCTGCCTCCCTCCTCGTCACCTTGAGAAGGACCCTTAACTCCAGAATGTCTGGAGAGGGCCTCCCCTCACCTCGACGCTGCAGCTCTGCCACAGCTGCGGCCCAGGCATCACGCTCCTCTTCAGCACGAACCGCGCGGGCCACCGCACTGGCAAGTTGCTCCTAGAGGGAGGCGATCTCTAGAAAAAGAGCCTGAGGATTGGAGGACGATCCGCCAGCCATCCCTACCACCATTTCCTGCTGAGTACATAAAAAATAGATAGACAACGGCCGTTGGTTAAATTCTGGAATTTCATGACAGGAATAAAAATTTTGAGGCCCTATTGTCACCTCCGTCCGTCTCCCAAGCTGAGGAGCCCCCGCTCGGTCCCCCCTCCGCTGCTGCAGGAGGCCGCCACTACCCTGCACCGGTGCACTCCCTTGTTGTCCAGGGGAATGTACGCACCGATCCTCGAGCTTCGCCTTGCCGCGACTCTCCTTCCTGACACGGCTCGGCTCATCCGCGCTCGCCCACTCGTCAGCCAAGCCCGGGATTCTCACCGTACCCTGCATCAAAGAGGGAGGTCCCCCGTCAGTTAACGAGAACGCGTCCCCTGTCGAGGACGCACCCATCATGTGTGTGCCGCCCTCGCCAAACCCCTTCCACTCCCACACCACTCGCTCCAGACTCAAAACAAGTCATAGAGGTGGGAATCGAAGCACTCACCCAGCCGCGTTTGCCTCCTTCCGCGCCATCGGGCCCCTCGAGTCCCACGAGTACTCTAAAAGGCCCTTCCACTTCCGTCGATGCCTCTCCATGCTCGGGCGCATCCCTCCTCGGGCGAGGAGTCCCTCGCCCCTCTCTCCCCTCGCCGCGATCTGGCCCACTGAACTCCATCGATCGAGAGAAGAAGAAGATGAAAAGGGGCGAGCAAATCTCGACAGGAGGCGGGCTCTTTTGCGGGTAAGGCACGAAGAAAGGAAGGCCGCCTGGCTCTTTAAATTTGAATTCGAAGATAAGACGCGTCCTCGCGCCAGGACGCGCCAAAATAATAATAATAATAATAAATAAAAATAAAAATAAAAAAAAGAGAGAAGGATGATCTCTCTTTTGCGGGTAGTTCCCTGCTTTTCAAGGCAAGGTCTCGTGAAGCGTGCCTCGAAACAACTCGGTGCAAGAGAAGAAGCGTGGAAAAGGGAAAGTGCATACGACAAAAGAACCGTTTCATTGCACATAAGCAAATAGTCAGTTATACATCATAAAGTGAGGAAGGTGGAGTGTACAAGCAACTCTCTAACTCTCGCTACCACCCTCCTGATCATCTCTCTCCTCCCTCCTCTGACGGGGATCCCTAGGGGGCCTCCGCGAACTCTGAGAGGCGGTGCTCACCTCGCCCTGAGGTGGCACGCCAGAAACCAGAAAGCTGCCCATGAAGAAAGAACCAGACTGACGAAGTCGCGCCCCACGCTCCTTCGCCCTCTGATACCGCTCCTCGCTCTCCCGAAGCTTCCCCTCCGCCGTGCCGAGACTCAATCGGAGCTCCGTCAGCTGGGCCTCCAGAGCCCTCCTCTCATCCCGTTCTCGCAGTCGCTCTCTCTCTCTGTGTCCTCTCTCTCCCTCTCCCTCTCCTCTCTCTCTCTCTCTGTCCTCTCTCTCCCTCTCCCTCTCCTCTCTCTCTCTCTCCCTCTCCTCCCTCTCCCGCATCGCCTCTCTCCTCGACAGCTCGAGGGCAAAACGCAAATCCCGCACGTCGCGAGGGAGCTCCTCAGCCTCCTGTCGCCCCTCCTCCTCCAGCTCCGCAATCCGGGCGTCACGCTCTGCTACCCAGGCGTCGCGCTCCTGCTCGGCACGAACAGCACGGGCCAGGGCCTCTCGAATCTCGGCCACCTGCCAAAACCCACATGCACCGTAAGAGAGCAGTGAAAGAAGAAGGGCAACTGGAAAGAAGTCGGGGTCAAGCAGGACTCACTCGAGCCGCGCGGTCACGCTCGGCCTCTTCAGCCCGGGCCACCGCGTACGCCAACTGCTCCTGAAGGACAGAAACCTCCGGAGGAGGGCCCCACGAACTGGAACCCGCTCCACCAGCCATCCCGGCTGTCGCTGCCTGGTGGGCCCGCTGAAACACAAAGCAAACGACGGTCAAATGCAAGCATCAAAATCCAGGTCACAAAAAAAATGTATTGCATAGACTCACCAGGGTCTCCAACTCCTGTCGGATGGCCACCAACTGCCGCCTGGCGTCTGCCAGCTGGGATCGCAGGTCGGCAATCATGTTGTCACGAGCATCCTACACCGCATGAAAGTTAGTGTCACATGCATATACGTATAGAAAGGAGGACATTTCCATTTCACACTTACCCCTGCCATGCCACCAAGGAAGAGACGCTCCCCGTACGTAGCCCGGTACCGTCTCAGGTAATCGGTGATGTCCGGTACATGGGACACCACTGGGACCCTACCCTGCCGCCAGTCCTGGTACTGTGCAGGGAAGCGCGTACGCCAGTCCACGATCTTTGCCTTCCCCTTGGTCTTCCGCCCGACGCGGACCGGCTCGTCTACGTCAACCCACTCCTGGGCTAATCCCAACGTCCTCATAACCAGCCTAAGCCGAAGCGGCTCGATCTCGTTCAGGCAATGGACCCACACGTCCCGCCCAAAACGAGGACGACCCGCTACAACCCAAGGCTGGCCGGCATCAGCCATGCCCAGGTAGGGCCTCCACACCACCTGCATCACCATACATGCATCATGTTAGTTGCTATTTCACTCAATTAAGTCACATGCGTAAAAACACCAAAAAATTCATACGCATCATACCATAGCCTCGGGGTACTCGCTCAACTCCCGACGAAGCGACGCCAGCTGGTAGCCGTGGGGTGCCGCGACCATGACCGGCCTCCACTGTCGTGCCAGAGGCACGGCTCTCCTGTTCCCCTGTCTGGCTCTTCCCATCGGGAAGTAGTAGTAGCTCCACACCTGCGTCCATCATACATCATTAGCCCGACTAATTACATATTTAGCTACGGTAAAATCCATAAATAAAATGTTTACCTGGAGAAAAGGTGCGAAGCCGCTGACTGTCGTCTCCCTCTCTGAGGTCTGGGAGAGATCGGCGATCAAATGGGCAAGCAAAGCCGCTCCCCACGCATAGTCCCCCACTCTGTCCAGATCCGCCATGATCCCGAGGAAGCGGCAGTGGATGCCGTCACCCTTCGTCCCCAGCAAGAGGCGGCCCAGGAAGAAGAAGAGGAACCGCCGGAGGTCTAGATCCACCAGCTCCCGCTCGCTCGGGTCCTGGGTGAAAGCTGCACGAGCGTCTCCCTCCAGTCGTGCCCGAAACTCCGCTCCAGTCTCGCTAACCCGCTGGCGCGGGTCACCGAATCCGAGTGCCTCCATGATCTCCACTCGGCCGACTACCCTGCTGTCTCTGTCAGTCGCGCTCGTCTCTAGCCACAGCAGGTCCAAGGCACTCTCTCGGTAATCAGGGTAAGTGACCCCGCTGACTGCCTCTCCATCAACTCGTAGCCCGGTGATCCGAGCCACGTCCTCCAGTGTCGGCACCATGTGCCCCCAGGGCATCAGAAACGCCCGGCTCGGTGCGTGCCACCGCTCTCTCAACGCTTGAATAAGAGGAAGGTCAAGCCGGAAGGGCTCGATCCTGAGAAAAGCTCCAAAACCCATGGCGTCCACCCGCGCCCTCTGAAAGTCCGGCAGCCCACGGTACGCTGCCACCACCAGGGACCAGCTGATCCGGCTCTTCATCACGCCCTGCACACCACACAAAAAAAATAAAAAAAGAAGAAGAAAAGAAAAGAAACACATCAGCTTCAAACAATAAACAACAACACTGTACATAATATTTATTTATTTTTTTTATTTTAAATATATATATATATATATGTTTAAAGGCGTCCACCCCCTAGACGCTTTCATTTTTACTTCCTTTATTTTATCTTAGCAAAAAAAAATAAATAATAAATAAAATAAAAATAATATATATTATCATGAAGGCGTCCAACTCAGTGGACGCCTTCTTATTTTTAATTTTATTTTATTATTTACGTAATAACTCAAAAAAATAAATAAAAGAAAAGAAAAAAAAGAAAAGTTGGAGGCGTCCAGGCCCCTGGACGCCTCCTTCCCCCACTCACCGGCCTTCTCCACACCATCTCTAACCCCGCCTGTTTAGCCTATAAACCAATAAATTAGAGTTCTGAGGGGCTTACCGGGTCATGCTTATCCTCTCCGGCGTCGCTAGCACCCGCAGGACCCTCCACGGCCAAAGGAGGCGCCTCCTCTTCCTCGGCAATCTCCTCTTTCGCGGCAATCTCCTCTCTCACGGCAGCCTCCTCGGCATGATCCCTCGACCTCCTCGGACGACGAGCGCGTCGTTTCCGCCTCTCTCCACCCTGGCTCGGGCCTTCTTGCTCCATTGGGAACTGGAAATGGGTCGTTAGAATGAATAGTAGAAGAGAACAGGGGGTGAGACTCCCTTTATATAGAAAATCACCAGGATTTGGGGCGTCCAGGCGCCTGGAGGCCCCCACTTTTTTATTTTATTAAAAATTCAAAAAAAATATAGGGGCGTCCAAGCGCCTGGACGCCCCCACAACTAAAAAATAAAAAAATTTGAAAAAGAAAATATAGGGGCGTCCAGGCTCTTGAACGCCCCCACATGAAACAAAATAAAAAAATAATAAAAAAAAAATAAAAAGAAAAGATAGGGGCGTCCAGACCCCTGGACGCCCCCATTTAAGCATATAAAAATGTACATATATATATATATATGACCATGATATGAATAAACCATGACATAAAGAAGAAAACACAAAAAGTAAAAAGAAAAATAAAAATCATAAAAAAATAATAATTCAGGGAACAATGGTCCAAAATGCCAAATGCCAGATTTTATTCCATCAGAAAACAGAGCGAGCTACATCAAGGGCTTAGGCACTCTAGGCCTCAGCTTCCCCAGTTCGGTTACATAAGCTCTCCACAGCTCACATTCTTCCCCCACGTGCGCTAAGGCCTTTCCCGCAACACTTGTCTTCCAGGGTGCTTTAACGGCCTTTGCCTCCCTCGCGTCCGCTTCCGTGCCCAACTCCCTCTTCTTCAAAGGGACATTGCCGGTCAGCAGTGGGAACGAGTGGCGTGGAATGCCGATCTGGAGGCAGCACCGATGCGCGTTATAAAGGACAAACTCCGTCACGCCGATCAGTTGGAGTTCAGCTTCGGGAGAAGACCTCATGAGGAGTTCAAGTGAGAGTAGACATGCCGGTGCGCAAGTGAAGAAGCTTTGTGTCATGGTTCGAAAGTGAGACCGCCAGTCTTCCCGTTTCTTCAGCCACGGAACACGGTTCGCCACAGTGCCACCGAAGCCTAACACATCGGCTATGTGATAAAGGGGGCTTTGTTGGAAAAGCTTCGAAGCAGTCGGCATCCCCTCACAGTGGTCGAATTTGAAGTGCAAATCGACCCAGCAACTCAGAACAAGTGCGCAACCAAAAAGAGGCCTACCCATGCTCGAGGCGGTAAGACCGCTGTAAAGGTAGGCAAGGACGGCGGGTCCCACCCTCTTTCCACTCCAGATCCCGCAGATAGCACTCAGTTGGGTTTCTTCCACTATGTTGTCGGTATAAGGGAACAAGAGAGCACCCGCCAGACAGATGGTGAACCCTCTCATAATTCTTTCCAAATGTTCATCATCTGGTGACCCTTTCAAGGCATCCATAACCCATACCGCGAGCCTTTGCAAGTCAATTCCCTTTTGAGTGAGGACCTTTCTGACTGCGTCGGACGGCATGAAGCTTCCAAGGACGCTCTCGGAAGTCCCCCGGGTCAGCATCCGCATAGCCTTCACCTTCCCGTCACTCTTGAATTTCTTCAATCCGAGCAGAAGTTCCACCTCCTCGAGGAGAATGGTCGCCTCGAACGTCAGGAAGATGAAAGTGTGGGTCTGGGGATGCCAGATCTCCACTAATGCGCCCATAGCCGCCCAGTCCATACAGATTCTCTCGTAGTGTTTGGCGTGAATAAGGAGCCCCTGAAGATGCCACTTCGAGAGTATAGCCCTCATGCCAATGGAGATGTTGGAAGTTAGCTCTGAAAGCCATGGCAGTTTGGAAAACTTCCTCGGGCCCGGAAAGAGTGGATACGGCTAGAAAGAAGAAGAGAAAGGAAGGAAAGTGAGGAGAGAATCCATGCAATAAATTTGAAATAAATCAACTTACCATATGCGACTGGATCATCCCACTCAGATGACCCTCGAGGTCGGAAAGTCGCCTGATCTCACTGCTAGGCCTGCCCCTCTTCATAACGCGGGAAGACTCTCCTTCCATCCTGAAATCCCTAGACCCTCCTCTTCTCCTCCTCCTGAACTTTCAAAACTCCCCTTGGTACATTTGAATAAACTAGCCTAAGGGAGGTACTTATAGGAAAGGAGAGGTGCTACGGGACGGGACGTGTCACATGAGTGGTCAAGTCGTCAGTGTTTTATCCTTGTACTGTGGCACGATTCTGCTATATTTCTGCTGCTTTCTGATGTATTTAATCTATGATGGTCTGTGCAGGTTTTACCAACGGACGTTTTTCACCCTATCTTGTATACCATCCTTTAGTGTTTGGTCCCCCGTGTCATGCATCATACTATATGATATTTACGCTATTAGAACACGTCAAGGACCTTGCGACCCGAACGAATCTGGGATTTGAGTTCCCCTTCAACAAAAATAGTGATGATTCCAGAAGAATTTGGGTTGTACGGATAGGCCGTTAACTGGTGATAGCGTGGGAACGACGGTTCCATTCAGTAAGTCGGTGCGTGGATAAACGGGCCCCAGCTTAGTATCAGCTCACTGGATCGGTATCCTGACCCATTCTTAACGAGTTGACAATATTATCCTTGGCTATTTTCTATTCTAGTTTGTTTTAAATTTTTCTTTAAACCCAACATGCATTCATATAGGACTTTGAGTCTATTGCGGAAGATCATTCAAGTGATTCCATTGCGAAAGCCGTTGTGCTTCAATTCTTACAGATATGAGATATTCCATTCTGAATGAAATACTGAGTTTCCTTGAAATGGCCCTACGCTGCCCTTCCAAACGAGACCCTTGTTTGAACAGACCCTCAGATATTCCTTTGCTTTTTTACCTTGTTTGACCCACCTTGGCCGCAGCACTTCCACATTGGCTGGCAACCGCTCCCCAAAGGTGAAACCTGCAGGTTTATGACCCAGGTACTTCCACACCGAGAAGTTGGTCTCCTTTATTTTCGTGCCTGAGCGCACATCACACCCTCCCTTATTTGATTTCCGTCCAAACAATCATCAAATTTGAAAGACCTTCTTCAAGGTCGCCTCATTAAAACTACAGGAAAGATTCCAAACAGTCATGTCAAAAGCGTGTCTCATCACACCTTGGCATCAACTTATCAGTCCATTCCCACTCCATTTCACTCCACTTCGATACCATTCCATTACGTGTCACTCCCTTGCAAAGCAGACGCCAAGGCGGGGCAGCTGTAGACACGCTATTCCTGACGCCCCCTGAGAAAATCTCATATTACCACGCGACGCCCCGCAGCGGCTTCCGCATTTTGAATCACTTGAGTGTTTCCTATCTTTGAGTCTTCTCTCGTCTTCTGGGCAAGTAGCGTAACGCTCCTTCGGCATCCGGAAACCGCCTCGTTGTGGAAATCATGCGGCATTCGAACGGCATCAACATCAATCGCATGCACCAGAAGTTGCCGGGACCAAAAAAATGCCTAACGGACGACTGCCGACGCACTTTTCGGGGGAATCCGGGGTCATCATGGAGGCGTCCAGGCTCCTGGACGCCTCCATCAATACAAAATAATGACAAAAAATATATATAAGATTGAACAAAAAATATATATAATTTCATGGAGGCATCCAGGCCCCTGGACGCCTCCATCAACCAGCTCACGGGCGACCCCGGGCCGTCGACTGACCGTTGCTCAGCCTGTCGTTTGAATAAAATCCAAGTTATGGAAGCGTCCAGGCCCCTGGATGCCTCCATCAACCAGCTCACGGGCGACCCCGGGCCATCGACTGACCGTTGCTCAGCCTGTCGTTTGAATAAAATCCAAGTTATGGAGGCGTCCAGGCCCCTGGACGCCTCCATCAAACAGCTCACGGGCGACCCCGGGCCATCGACTGACCGTTGCTCAGCCTGTCGTTTGAATAAAATCCAAGTTATGGAGGCGTCCTGGCCCCTGGACGCCTCCATCAAACAGCTCACGGGCAACCCCCCCCCCCCCCCCCCGACCATCGACTGACCGTGGCTCAGTCTGGCGTTCGAAGAAAATCCAAGTTATGGAGGCGTCCAGGCCTCTGGACGCCCCCATCCTCCCGACCTCTATAAATAGAGGCTTACCCCCCTCAGTTCAGAGGTTGAAAAAAGAGCGCCGAGAGGCTGCTGGATTCTATTCCTAACCCGTGGGTGTTTTGTAGGGGAGGTCCTGCCGGATCCTCGGGTGCCTGTGCTCGCAGGAGAGAGGCCGCCTTCGCCCGCCGCGCTACCTTGTCGTCCCTACGCTGCCAAAGCTCCGCCGGATCTCGCCATCGACCATCCAATAAGCCATTATCTCCTCTTCTTTTCTAGTTATCTTGCATTCATCATATCATATCCTCTACCCCCCCCCCTTTTTATGAGGGAGTCTCTTCTCGTTTCTACGTCGGAATAATTGCCATTCATCATAAGCATTTTCCTCCTACTCGTGTCCGAGAGGGGTTTAAAAGACAACACCAACCAGGTGTGTGTCTTGCCATTATTTCGTTACTTGCATCATTAGAATTTGAATACTGCACATTCGTCTTTCTGATTCACTCGTTACTTGTTTGTCGTTGTTTTGCAAGGGTACCTGAGGAAAGCCCTCTCCGTCGGCCGGCCGAAGGGGGAGGAAGAAGCAACCTGCCATTTCCCGCTCTCGAGGAGTCACAATCTCCACGCTCAATACAAGGTACACGCGATCATTTCGTTTCTTTGAGGTAACCCCTCTGGCGATCACATCCCTTTAGCATCCTACGTATGCTCTTTCCTCATATTGGCACGTTTCATAATCCTTCTTAATTTTTAGTCGCTGGATAGTCCGTAGTTTAGTTCGTTTTCTTCTCCTTGAGTGGATTCCTCGGCTTCCACTGGGTCTGGACCCTGCGCTTGTTGAACACCGTCTCACACTTAAGCCAAGATCCGTCCCGGTCAAGCAATGGTTAAGACGTTTCCACCCTCACATAGCATTAAAGATGAAAGAAGAGGTCGACAAGCTTCATAATGCTAGATTTATTAGAGTCATCCTCTACCCCAATTGGGTGGCTAACATCGTCCCGGTAATGAAGAAAGACGGAAGAGTCAGAATTTGCATAGACTTCCGGGACCTTAACCGCATGTGTCCTAAAGATGATTTTTCCCTCCCTCACATAGATGTGCTGATTGACAATATGGCAGGGTACGAGACCCTCTCTTTTATGGATGGCTTCTCTGGTTATAATCAGATCCGCTTGACTGAAGAGGACTAGGATAAAATCTCATTCACTACACCCTGGGGCACTTATTGTTATGTGGTCATGCCGTTTGGGCTCAAGAATGCCGGAGCCACTTACCAAAGGGCTATGATGGCTATTTTTCATGACATGATCCACATTTTTATAGAGGTGTATGTTGATGATTTGGTAATGAAGTCGAGGACAAGGATTGAGCATTCCGGGGTTCTGGCCAAGGTCTTGCAAAGAGCACGAGAGTATCAATTGAAGATGAACCCCAAGAAGTGCGTATTTTGTGTTTCATCAGGAAAATTGCTTGGATTCATAGTCAGCAAGAGGGGTATTGAGATTGATCCCAATAAGGTAAGGGCAATAAGAGATATGTCTCCTCCCAAAAATTTGAAAAAAGTTCGATGATTGATCGGGAGGTTGCAGTTCATTCGTCGGTTTGTTTCCCAGCATTCACAAAGGTGTAGGTCGTTTTACGAGCTTACTAAGCCGGGAGTCAAATTTAATTGGGACAACAAGTGTCAGGCAGCCTTTGACGGGCTAAAGGATTATTTGGCCAGTCCTCCTATCCTGAGGCCGCCGATTCCAGGCAAACCACTTGTTCTTTATGTTTCTGTCCTGGATGACTCTGTAGGTGCTGTCCTGGCGCAAGTTGATGAAGAAGGAAAGGAGAGGGCAGCCTACTACTTGTCTAAGCTTCTTAACCCCTGTGAGCAGATATACTCAGCCATGGAGAAGACTTGTGCTGCTTTAGTCTAGGTAGTGCAGAAGTTGAAACATTATTTCTTAGCTCACGAGGTTCATCTTATAGCTCGTATGAATCCTATCAAGTTTCTCCTTAAAAAATCTGTCCTCGCTGACCGATTGGCGCGATGGCAAAGCTTTCTTTCTCAGTTTGATATCATCTACATTCAGCAGAAAGCGATTAAAGGCTATGCCATACCAGAACATCTAGCTCATCACCCTCTCCCTAGATTTGACCATGTTCGCTCGGAGTTTCCAGATGAGAAACTAATGTCCATCAATCAGTCTGATTCGATGTGGACGTTACATTTTGATGGAGCTCAGAATTCACAAGGAAAGGGGATCGACATTATTCTCCTATCACCTGAGGGTATCACTATTCCGCTTGCCTCTCAGCTCGTATTTTCAGTTACAAATAACATAGCTGAATATGAGGCTCTTCTGGCCGGGCTGCAGGTCGCTCATCAATTCGGTGTTATCCAATTACGGATTGTAGGTGATAGTCAGCTTATTCTTCGCCAAGTGCTTACCAAATGCCGCACGCTCAATCCTAAACTTAAACCCTATCAGGAATTGGCTTCTGCTTATGTCAAGCTTTTCACCAAACTAATCTTCATCCATTTTCCTCGAGATTAGAACATTCTAGCCGATGCTCTTGCTTCTCTTGCATCCTCTTTGGTTTTCCTTCCCGAAAGGGACTTCCATTCGATCATTGTTCACAAGCGTCTCACTCCTGCTATCAAGGATCCAGCATTCCTTAGTGTTAAGGAGGAGGTGCTCAAGAAGTGTAAGGAAGGTGGAATCATTGAGAACAAGGAGATCATGTTGTTAGATCTAGAGGAAGAGTTGGATGATGAAGAGAAGCCGTGGTATTACGAGATTGCTATGTATTGTCAAGATCAATCTTATCCTGAAGAGGCCACGGCTGAAGAGAAGAAAGCCATTAGAAGAGTTGCTCAGAGATACACTCTGGTTGGAGGTATGCTCTATAGAAGAGGTCTCACTGGAATCTTGCTTAGATGCCTCGACAATGATGAGTCTTGGAAGGTCGTGGAAGAGGCACATTCGGGAGTATGTGGTGGTCATGTCAATAGCTAGATGCTAGCTAAGAAAATTCTTAGATTAGGCTTCTATTGGCCCACTCTAGAAGAGAATTGTTCTATCTATGTTCGAAGGTGTGTCAAGTGTCATCTGCACGCTGATAAAATTCATTCTCCTGCTTCTTCACTCCATCCTATGTCCTTCCCGTGGCCTTTCTCCATATGGACTTTCGATATCATTGGACCTCTTGGTGATTCAAACCTCCTCACAAAACTAAAATTGTTTATACTCACGGCCACGGAGTACTTCACCAAGTGGGCGGAAGCGGAAGCGTACGCGGAGATCAAAGCGTCAACCATCTGCAAGTTCATCATGAAGAATATCATTGCAAGATTCGACATCCCAAGTACCATCGTCACCGATAATGGATCACAATTCATCTCTCAAGAGCTTCAGGACCTCTGCAACAGGTATAACATTGCATTGCATCATTCATCTCCTTATTATCCGCAGGGTAATGGCCAAGCAGAGGCAACAAATAAAACTTTGATTAAAATCATCAAGAAAACGTGTGAAGCTAATAAATTCACGGATTGGCCGGAGAAGCTAGTGGAAGCTCTTTGGGCTTACCGCACTTCCATTCGTACTCCTACTGGGCAAACCCCTTTCGCCCTTACTTATGGAATGGAGGTGGTAGTCCCTTATGAGATTCTTATTCCTTCTCTTAGAGTACAATTGGACAAGGAGTTCTCTATTGATGAGCGCCGTGAATCTCTCCTTGCTCAGTTAGAACTTTTGGATGAGAAACGTTTGGCCGCCGCCGAGCATGCGCGCGTTTATCAAAATAGACTTTCATGTTTTTATCAAAAGAAAGTAATAGAGAGAAAATTTAAAGTCGGTGAAATGATAATCAAAAGGATTTTTGTAAAACCAAGTGGACCTCATTCAAAACTCCAACCAAATTGGGAAGGGCCTTACGTAATAAAAGAAGCTTATCTTGGCAACGCTTATAAATTGGTTAACGTCGAAGGAGAAGAAATGGCTCACCCTTGGAATGGTCTATATCTGAAAAAGTATTACCCTTAAGTCTTAAAAAAAAGAAATAAAGAAAAGAAATAAAAAAGAAAAAGAAGGAAAAAATAGAAAAATAAAAATTACAGGCTGCCATGGTGCATAGGTCGCGGAACCTGAAAAATCAAAATCCCTAATTCATTTTTCAGTCTTGATGGTTTAACATAAGGTCAATACATGCACACACTACGCGTTTTGCTCTTAAAACTCAAGTGACTCAAAATTTGAGGAAGGTCAAAGTCAAACTAAGAGTGTAAAAACTTTACCTATTCTCTTCCCTTCGATTCACGAGAGGGAGTATGAGTCAAGGAATGCTAAACAAACCTACCCGCCGCCCTAGTAGGTGGAAGTCAGGGCCCAAAAGGGAACAACACTGTAAAGCTCAAGTACAATTAGGTTTTTATTTGTTTAAAAGAAAAAAAGAAAAGAAGTGCGAAGTTAGCAAAGAAAAGTATGACAAGAGGGCAAAGTCCCCGCAGGGAAAACCCTGGTCGTAAGCATACATGAATAAGGGCAAAAATGTAATAAAATTTCTCTAAGCCGAAGACCGAACCCCAATAGGTACTAAGGTAGGGGAGGGAAGCTTCCTAGTTCTTTGAAACCTCTCGTGAGCTTCCTCAATTTATTCTTCATTTCCCCCTCTGTGGTATGTTATAAGCTCGAAGGATGGCAAAGACCGGCTAAGAAGGATGGGCCGCAAGAGGATATGAGTAAAAACACAAGTCATCAAGCACGTTGACCTTTTGTTAAATCATTTAAGAATGGTTAATGAATTTAAGATGGTGATTGTGTAAGGTTTCAAGACCCTTTGGTGCCATGCTAAGTCTCACAAATAAAAAAAAATATTTTTTAATTAACGCCTTCTTTTGGGGCGTTATTTACATAATTAGCGTCAGTCAACATGTCGTCGTTTTCAAAACAAGTAAATACAAAAAAAATGATTTTTCAATTCACACCCATGTGTAAGGGCGTCATTTATTTGATTCGCGGCGCTGTGCATGTCGTCATTTTCAAAATAGAAAATAGATAGGAAAAATGGTTTTCCAATCAACGCCCGTGCGCGTGGGCGTCAATTCTATAATTAACGGCTTTTGTGGAGTCGTCATTTAAAAGAAAAGGAAAAGGAAAAAAAGATGAAAAGAATAAAAAATAAAAAAGAGAGAAATTTCTTGAAGAAGTCCACTGCTCTTCCTTTTGCCATGTCATTTGCTTGGTTGCATTATTGTGTGGCCCTTCTTTTATTTCAAGTTTGCATATGCTTGCTTGCGTGTTGCATTTTCCTGTATCTTTGTTAATTGCCTTCAGTAATTAAGGGCTTGGCCCCTTGACCCGTCGTCAAGGTCAAATAGTGACAGCCCCTTGCTTATTGAGCAAGGGGCCAAGCCGAATAGATGAATTAATCTGTTTGTTTAAGTATGAACCACAGGCACAGGGCAAGGAAGAAAGAAAGGAAAGAAACAAGACAAGTACACAAGTGTTCAAGTCGACAAACTCAAGTAACATCAATCTTATATATATATATAAATCTGAGTACAAAGTATGAAGGTGGAGGAGTACAACAAGTCCCTCTCTGGCTCTCGCCTCCACCCTCCTCTCTCCTGCTCTCTACCTCACCCTCGTGCTGGTGACGAGCCCGTGGAGGGGGCATGGACCCCCGGGAAGTAGCTGGAGCTCGAGCCTGCTCCTCTGCCTCATTCCTCTGTCAGGTAGAGGAACTGGCCAGGTACGTCGTGCTGGCGAACACGGTGGAATGTCCCGCAGCCCGTGCCCGCTCTCGACCTCTCTGGAGGCGCTCCTCTGTCACTCGTAGATGTTCCTGTACAACGGCTAGCTGTGCTCTCAGGTCCGCGAGCTCGCGCTCACGTGTTGTCTGCTCCTCTCTCTCTCGGGCACGCTCCTCCCTCCGCTCCTCTCTCTCGTGGATCTGCTCCTCCCTCTCTCGGGTGCGCTCCCTCCGCTCCACCTCGAGGTGGATCCTTAGATCGGTCACGTCCCTGGGTAGCTCCTCTCGCTGCCTGAGCGCCTCCACAAGATCCGCGACTCGCTGCTCGCAGATGGCAAGCTCGGTGCCAGCTAGAGCAGCCCGAGTAAGCGCGTCCTGTAGCTCTGCGGTCTGCATATTAAGTATCAGCTTCATATTCAATTTCATAAGCATTTGAAATAATTTCTGCTTGACTAACCCGTGCTGCAATATCGCGCTCCGTCGTCTCGGCCCACGCAACTGCTCCCGCGAGCTGCTCCTCTAGGGCAGAGGCCTTTGTACTCGTCCCCCTTGAGCTTGAAGCCCCTCCTGCACTTCCTGCCACCGCTCCCTGCTGAGCACGTTGCATTCACTAAGATTGTCAGTGGCTAATCATTAATAATTAAGGAATCATTTTGCATATAAATAGTTGCACTTACCAAGGTCTCCAGGTCTGCCCGCGTGGTTGCAAGCTGGGCCTCCAAGTTGTGAAGATGGACCTGCATGTCCATCGCCGCCACATCCCATGCATACTGCATTCATTACATATTAGTTACATAATAGACATATATTATTTACAAAAAGAAAAGAAAAAATGCATTCATACATACCCCTGTGACCCTCATCTGGGGTCGGCCAGCGTAAACCTCCCAATAGCGCCGGAGGTACTCTGAGCTGTCCGCCGCCTGGGAAGTGACCTGTGCCCCGCCACGCTGCCAGTCGGCGTACTGGTCCGCTAATTGGATCCTCCAGTCGGTCGTCTTTGTGCGTCCTCGGGTCTTCTTCCCTATCCCGCGAGGCTCTCCAACCTCGACCCACTCCTAGTGTAGGCCGAGGGTCCTCATTGCCAGCCTAAGCCGTAACGGCTCGATCTCGTTCAGGCAGAGAACAATGAGGTCGGCCCGCTACGACCCAAGGCTGGCCCTCCTCGGTCATCCCCTCATAGTGTCTCCAAACCACCTGCATTCACATCATATCATCATATATTATTCATATGCATATCATTTCATCATATTTCATAAAAACACAAATAAAAGGAAATTGCATCATATTTAACACGCGTACCAGTGAGGAGGGGTAGTTGCGGAACTCCCGCCAAAGAACACGCAACTCGTAAGCGTGTGGTGCTCCAGTCACGAGTGGCAACCACCGCCGTGCTAGTGGGAATGCTCCCTCGTCTCCTGGTCGGGGGTCGGCACGGCCCATCGGCATGTACAAATGGCTCCACACCTGCATCCATCAATTGCATTAGTAAACATTCATATGCATAATCATATTCATAAGCATTCAAATTGGTAAAAGGAGATGCATACTTGAAGAAAGGGTGAGAAGCCACTGACAGTAGTCTCTCGACATGTCCCTGTGGACAGATCGTCCATCAGGTGCGCTAGCAGGGCGGCTCCCCGCGCATACCTCCCAACGCTCTCCAAGTCCTCGAGGATGCCTAAAATCTGCAGTTGATGATGTCCCCCTTCGTGCCCAGCAACAGCCTCCAGAGCATCAAGAATAGAAATCTCCTCAGGTCTTGGTCTACCCGCTCCCTCTGAGCCGGGTCCTGGCAATAGGCAGCCCAGGCTCTCCCTATCAATCTCTGCGAAAACTGCTCCAAGGACTCCCTCAGTCTCTGCCTAGAGTCCCCTAATCCCATACCTATGGTCAGATCCGTGTTGTAGATGGTTCTACACTCCCTAGGGGTCTCTGCTATGGTCTATAGCCCTAACAACCTTTGAGCTAACTCCCTGTAATCTAGAAGGGTCACTCCGCTGACTGTCTCCCCATCCACCCTCAACTTGGTGATCCGGGCAATGTCCTCCAAGCTCACTACCATGTGTCCCCAAGGCATCAGAAATGCCCGACTAGTCTTATCCCACCTCTCTCTAAGAACATGGATCAAGGGTAGGTCGGGGCAGATGGGCTCAATGCTAAGGAAAGGGTCAAACCCCATTGCCTCTATCCTAGATCTCTGAAAATCTGGTAATCCATAATAAGCTGCCCGGACTTGGACCCATGAGATCCGAGTCCGCATCAATCCCTGCCAAACAAGAAGAACATAAATACATTCATATATGCTAATGGAAATTCATTTGCTGTTAAAATCTCTTCACTATCTGAATTGACGACCACATTGTGGCCGTTAGTTGATGAATTGACGCCCCTGTGGAAGGCGCTATTTCTGAGGGTGTTTCGATTTTCATACTTTTCTCTATGATAAAAATAAAAATTGACGACGACCCCGGTGGCCGTTGTTTGTTTAATTGACGCCCCTGTGGGGGGAGCTATTTCATGGGGTGTTTTGAACCAACCGTAAATAAAATAAAATAATAATAAAATAAATATATTAAAAATAAAAAAATGGCAGGTTGATATGCTGAACGGAAATGATAAATAAAAATGGGCTTTTCAATTAACGACATGATTCAGGGCGTGATTTCATGAATTATCTATTTTCTGAAAGTAAAGAAAAGAAAAATGAATTGACGACCTACCATAGGTTGTCATTTGAATTGACGACACCCCAGGGGTCGTTATTTGTCTGGTTTTCCTGGTTCATCGTCCCCTTCACCGAGGGCTATGGAAATTTAAAAAAAATGGAAATAAATAAAAAATATGTATGAAGGCGAGGGTAGAGGACTGACCTTACTCGGTTCCGGTGCTAGGAGTCCTCCACGGAGTGGCCGCTGGGGACGGGGAGCTGCTGCTTCTTCTTCCACTTCTTCCTCCTCGTCGTCCTCATCGTCCTCATCGTCCTCATCGTCATCTTCATCCTCACCGTCCTCATCATCCTCTTCACCATCTTTTTCATCTCCATCTTCTTCGTTGTCATCTCCCTCTTCTTCTCCTCCTTCTTCAACGTTTCCTCCGCCGTGCTCCGCCGCCGGAGCGTCTTCGGCCGCCGCGGGAGGAAGTTCCTCGCCGGCGTGTTGGTCATCGCCAAGGTCGACGACGTCAGGGGCCATCACTCGCTGTCTTTTGTCGGGGCCCGCCATGGGATTAGGGTTAGAATGGAGAAAGAAATGGAGGAATGAAAGCAAGGGTTAGGGTTCGGTGTGGAGAGTAGCAGAGAACGAAAGAATGGAAGAAGAAGATAAGTAATGGAAAGGAGAAGAAAAATGGAAAGGGAGGCCGTTACGTTCAAAAAGAATTGACTCCATAAGCAGTGTCATCATTTGTATAATTGACGGCCGTGTTCAAGGCGCTATTCCAAGATCTGACGACAGCATGAGCGTCGTCATTTAACATTGCATGGGAAATTGAACTATCATCATAGCATTGATGAGATCTATTTGATTGATGTGATGAGAGTAATCATTACTATTTATGATTAACGACAACGCACGGAGGCGTCATTTGATTAAGGCACGACTTCTATCGAGGCGTCATTTTGTGAAATTAACAGAAAATCTGAAGAATATATATAATGGAATTAACGCCCATTTTTGGGGCATCAATTAATCAATGCCTGCTTGCGATGGCGCCAACCATGGTTTTTAATTATTTTCAGAAATTTGATTAAGGTATTTGACGACGTGGTTGAAGGCGATGTTTCATGAATTGACGGCTTGCTGGTTGTCGCGGCTTAGAACAGAAAGACAGAATTGAACTTAATTTGGAAGGATTGATCATATAAAGTGTTTTCTTTGGCTCAATTAAAGAAAAATCCTTTATTTCATTAAAGAAAAGCTTTATTACATCAATGAGCCACTTTGGGTCTCAATCCCCTAAGAGCTATTACATAAGCTTTCCATTGCTCTTTGTCTTCTTCAATCCTCTCCATGGGTTGATGTAGCTTGTTGATCTCCATAGAGCATGGATAGTCTTGATCTCCTCTTCCTCATCTTCATTAGAGCCAAGATCTCTCCTCTTGATAGGTGGAAGATGAGATGCCCATTCAAAGTGGTGGCGTGGGAGCCCAATTTGAGGTAGGCTCCGGTGAGCGTTGTAGAGGATGAGTTTGGTGGCGCCCACTAGTCGAAGTTCCACTCCCGGTGAGAGCCTTGTGCGGATGTTTTGAGTCTTGAGGAACCCCGGAGCACATGTATAGAGGTTCTTAGGCATAACCTTTAGGTGCTCTCTCCATTCTACCCTCTTCCTCACTTTTGGAACCCGATTCACCACTCTCTCACATAATCCTAGTGAGCCCGTCATGTAGTGGAGTGGGCTTTTAGATAAAATCCTAGAGGTTTGTTGTCACATGGGTCAAATTTTAGGTGGAGGTCAACCCAACTAGAAAATAAGAGCATGGATCCATGTAGAGGCCTTCCCATAGCCGTCGAGGTGAGCCCATTATGGAGATAGGCTTGCACCGCCGGTCCTATTCTCTCTCCCTCCCAAATGCTAGCAATAGCACACAATTGTGCTTCTTCTAGAAAATCTTCCAAAGAAGGAAAAAGAAGTGCTCCCGCTAAGCATATGACAAAAGCTTTTGCTACCTTCTCTAATTCATCCTCTTTGGCTTGATCCATCCTCTTGTAGACCCGCGCCGCAAGCTTCATGAGGTTGATTCCTTTTGTAGCTTTGATTTGGTTCACCATATTGGAGCTTGGGATCAAACTTGATAGCATCTCATGAGCACCTATGCTTCTTGTCATGTTGGCCATCTTCCCTTCATCTCCTTGCTTCATCTTCTTCAAGCCTAGGAGCATCTCCACTTCTTCTAGGAGTATGGTGGCTTCAAAGGTGAGAAATAAGAAAGTATGAGTGGAAGGATGTCATATCTCTATGAGGGCTCCCATGGCGGCCCAATCTAGTTGTACATCATCATAATGCTTGGCATGTGTCACTAAGCCTAGAAGGTGCCATCTAGAGAGGTAGGCTCTCATGTCTAAAAAAAGTTTGGAAAGAAGAAGGGGTGGCCATTTATTCTTGGTGTATCTTCTTGCCCCCGGTATGTTTGGGTAGTCCTGAAAAAAAATAAAAGAAGAGAAGAGGAAGAAAGAGAAGATTTTGATCATAATTTTAGAAAGGAAGGATAGAATAGAAGTCTAAATTCAAGATTTTAATACTTACTTGGCCCATGGCGATTCTTCCATTGATGTGGCCAGCAATATCCGATATCATGAGAAATCCAACTTTGGATTTCTTCAAGGGCCTTCGCAGCATCCTATCCATCTTCTTTTGGTTGAGAAATTCTCTGTTCACTGTTATGACATCGATGTTCTCTATTTGGGGCTCGACAGTCAGCTTTCAGCTTGATATATGTTTAGCAGAGGACGTACGTCCTTTTATAATGAGGTCTTGGCAGGCGGTTGCAGACGAACAGAGTAAGTTTAAGTTTAAATGGGAATAGGCTCTGGAGTTTTGTTTCCGAACAGGGAACGGATCGCTGGAACTTATAGTTATTTAACGACGGAGCTTTTGGCGTCATTTTATTGAATAGCGACCTGTTCGGTGTCATCATTTGTTTAACGCCTTCTCACGCAGGCATCATTTGCAGTCCGATTCCAAATTAAACATTGACAGGAATTAGCGACATTTCTGCTGTCGTCATTTGTGTTCATAGCGCTCCTTTACGAAGTCGTCATTTCTTAAGATTAATGATTTGAATTATTATGGATTTGTCTCTATTGATGAACTCATGCACTTATATCTTGATGGATTGATCATATCATGAATTTTGTCGAGCTAATGATCTTTGAGCGTAGAAAAGAACATGTTATGCAGGTCTCAAGGCGCTCGAGTCTGGTAACATCATTCCTTCCCTGTATACTCCATGTATGCATTGTTACTATATGGTATCATACTCTATTATAGCATATCAAGGACCTTGTGGTTCTGATGAATCTGAAATTTGAGTTCTCCTTCATCAAAAACAGTGATAGTTCTAGGGGAGTCTTGATCACACGGATAGGCCGTTGGGTCATCTAAGGTTTGGGACGATGGTTCCACTTTCTGAGTTGATGCGTGGACAAACGGGCTTCGACTTAGTATCAGCCTAGAGATCTGGATTCTTGACTAAGTCTGGATGGCTTAGCAATATTATCCTTGATTATTTTCTATTTTTTTAGTTTGTTTTAATTTTCTTTTAGCCCAGCATGCATCATGTAGGACTTTGAGCTTAAATGATGAAAATCCTCATATTAAGCGAGTAATGAGGGCTGCTTGCTCCTTATTTGAGTTGACATGAGATATTCCATTCAAAATCGATTACTATGTTCTCCTTGAAGCCGCTCAGGCTAGTTCCTTGAAAGCATTCGTTCATTGGATTCTTATCTCACTTCACTTTTCTACAAACTCACCTTGGTTGTAGCACGTCCACATTGGCTGGTAACCGCTCTCCAATGGTGTCTTTCTCTCCGTGCCCGCGTGCACATTTCGTTCATTAGTTTAGCTGATCATTGCTTTCTCGTAATCATCCAAGGTTGTTTCATTCAGAATCCTGAAAAGATTTCCATCACTTAGTGTCAGAGGCGTGTCACATCACACCTTGGCATCTACTTTTCAGTCCGTTCTCACTATATTTCCGCTTGTTGCACTTTCGCCTCATTCCGTCTCACTCCCTTGCAAAGCAGACGCCAAGGCGGGACAGTTGTAGACACGCTAAAATTGACACTATGTTGAGTAAATCTCATATCACCACGTGATGCCCCAAAGTGGACTTCAATATTGGCTTAATATGAAGTTTTTCTAATTCATTTAGAATTTTTCTCTCATATTTATAATTCACGACCGTCAGCAGGGCGTCATTTAATTGACGGCAACGGGGGTGGCGTTATTTCGATATTCAACGACTGTTCACACAGGCGTTATTTCTTGATTTTTACGAATCCTAATCAAAATAAATTTCAAATAATTGACGTCAACTTCTGAGGCGCTGTTTAATTGACGCCATTTCTTGAAGACATCATTTCCTATTTTTTAAAATATGGAAAGTCTTTTATTTCTAAAATTAACCCAGGAATCAGCGACTGCGTGTGCAGTCGTCATTTCAATCAGCGACCACTCTGATGTTGTCATTTGAGCTTCCATCTCCGTTTTGTCTGCTATCTTCCCATGAAGAGTCCTTCTTCATTTTAACGCCATGATCGATTGGGGAAGGGAGATCCTTGTTGGAGGATTGTTATCCTTGTTCTAATCCTATTAGAATAAGGATTTTTGGCCTTATAAATACCCGCGGTTTTCCTACGTGCGCGAGAGGTTGCACACAGGTTACATAGAGAGTTTTCACTGAGGAGAAGAGAGTGTCTCTGCTAATCAATCTTTTGCAGGTTATACTGAGTTGCCACGGCAGGGCAATTCACCAGCGTCCTTCTTTCTCCGACGCTCCTTCCACAGTGGACGGTTGCTTCCCTCTCGCTCTCTCTCTCGGTCTCCCTATACTGTTGCAGCAACAATAGAAAAAGGGCCCTTTCCTCCTTAGTTCATTTACTACACATCACACACGCATAGCATTCTAGTTGTTTGTTAGAACAATCACGTACAGTTCTCTCATCATATACTTGTTGCATCCATAGCATACATACCTCCCACCCTTTTCACTCCTCTTAGGGGTTTAAACAAAACACACAAGGTGTGTTCATGCCCACTTTGCATAGTTCTATTTTCTTAGAGCATTGATACTACACTTTGGCTAATCCATATATTTACTTATTTTTGTTTGTCTTGCAAGGGTAATCAATATAAAAACCCCCTTCATCGACCGACCGATAGAAGGAGGAAGGAAGGACTCACACTCTCACCCACTTCTTCACAGGGTACATGCGATCATCCTTTTAATTTTTGAGGTAACCCCTTTGGCGATCACCCTTCTTAGAGTATCACATGCTCCTTTTTTAACCTCTTTTCCTTTATTTCCACGTATCATGCTTAGCATATTCATCCTTGTTTCCCTTAATATCCCCCTTTATAGAAATTTTAAATTTTCTTTCTTTTTAAATGTCTATGTGACACGTTCACAATAATATGATAGAAAGAGTAACTATCTTTAGGGATTACTTCTTACTAATGTTCATTCAAAAGGGTTGTTCATAATGATAACTAAATATAAATGGTAGTTTTGTAATTGTTGAAATAAGAAGGGTATTTTTAATTATCTCTATTCTTGATTATATGAAAATTAATATTCCAAGCAAACATGACATAAATTAACACCTCAAAAATTAATAGGGTGTTTGGGAACAATTCTTTTAAGCTATTTCTACCTAAAAAAATATGGTGTCAGCTTTTTACTTAAATTTTAAAATTGATGAAAGTTGATACTTCATGTTTGACAATAGTGTCATAATTTTTAAAATTCATGTAGACATGTTTGGCAGACAACTCTCCATTACTTTTTGAAAATTATTAGAGTAACAATAACAGTTCAATAGAGATTGCTATCATTCATAAAAGAGAAAAATAACTATTAAAATAACATTTCAAACATGATGTTTAAAAAAATTAGAATCATCAAGATTTGTGCTTTCTGTTCATATAGTCCTCCCACATTTCCAATATAATTATATTACAAAGTTGTTTACAAAGACGATATTGTGAATGTGGTGTTGTTAAATGCTCTTGTTCTTTAAATCTAATTCTTTCTTGACGTCTTTGTTCTAATTCTCTATCAATCTACACAATGTTCTCTTTCAATTTGCATCCATGTTTTATATTTTCCTCTTTTATGATTACGAATAAAATTATGTAAGGTACATCCAGCAATAACTATCTTCGTTTGTACATCGAGAGGATATTCCAATGGTTGACGGAAAATACGAAATCTTTCTTTTAACACTCCGAACATGTGTTCAATAACATTTCATAGTGAAGCATGTCACAAATTGAAAAGTTCTTTTGGGTTCTGTAGAGCATAGTGATTTGAATCAAATTCTTGCAAATGATATCTTACTCCTCGATATGGCGCTATAAATTGTAGTGTGTTTGCATAACCTACATCTACGAGATAATATTTACCTATTCATGAAAATAAATATCATTACATATATAAATAAATATAATTTAAGATAAAATATTTATCTTTTGAGACATGAAATCTTGATGTTATAGCACCTTCTAAAATAGTAGCATCAGCAGTAGAACCTTCGTACCCAACATTAACAAATAGAAAATACATATCAAAGGAGCATACGGGTATAATGTTTTGAGATATTTGTCTCTTTCGATTACGATAACGTAATCGATCATCGGCTAGAATCTCATCTAATATATGTGTTCCATCTATAGCTCCAATACAATCTTACGGTAACATAACTTCAAAATTACTATGAAGAATATTTAAATTAACATTAATCACTACAAGTATTATCTTAAAAAATTGAAAATATTACTTATCACAGATATATTATAGAGTTTCTGTTGGAGGGAGAGAAATGAACTTCGATGCTAAAATGACGAGAACATCAATTACTTCAAGAAATCGATGATCTATTGTTTCACCTGAATGTTAAAATCTATCTTGAGAAGATCGGTTATTTACATCTTTTTGCCAAAATGCACATTATTATCATCTCCTCTATGTCAACTCTAATACTCTCTTTTAACACTTTCAATTTTTTAATGTCATTACACAATAAAAAAATATATTTATTCATATGACATGTCTCACGAAATTGAATTTCAGTCTCTTCCAATAACTCTTGCATGTATACCCTGCATAGACGTTCTTATGTGTTTCCTTGAATTATTCTTTTGGCAATGATAAGTAATCTTCACTAATGTCAATATATAAAAAATTGATGACGACATGCTATAAATATGATCTCTTCCTCACTGACATCATCAAATTTTGATTCAAACCTATTGTTAAATTCTGATCGCATTGCTTCCCATGCTTTTGACTTCCAACTAGTTGATGCTATTTTTCCAATTCAACGACGTTCTACTAACATTTTAGTTTAATAAGCTAATCGAGTTTCATTCTATCTCTACCTTTCATTAGGAGCACTTGCTGAGCATACTTGTGTTTCAGACAACATATTTGTCATGTGTTAAAATATAAAATAATAATTCAAAAACTTTTCTTATGATCATACAAGCCAAATAGCAATCTATATCATTCATGAACTTTATGACTCTTTTTTTTTCTTACATTACATAAACTTACATGGATTTATTCTACCGATCAGAGAATCTAATCCACCATTCACAATCATAAAGCAAACAAAGATTGTAACTTATTATCAAAGAGACAACAACCAACGGTCTTCACAATCTAACTGCGTAAATGAAAGCTACATGCATACAAAAATAGTGCACTAGCTTACAATGAATCGACCACCTATAGGAAACAGGAACCAATTTAGCAATGATCAAATCTATGTACATGGGCAATCCCAGGGTGCATGCACACTACAAACAAGAACCCTTACAAGGAGAATCCACAGCATCAAAAAGGCATCCATCCTTGTCAATGTGCTTCAGGTCAAGGGAGAGAGAGGTCGGAAGAGGGGAGGGAGAGATATGCAGGGGGGATGGAAGAGGGGAGAGGCCGCTAGTCGAAACTTGTATTGTCAGGGTGTATTATTGTAAAAAGATCTAACAAGATAATATACTATCAGGGTGTATTGTGAATAACATTATCTTGCTATTCTTTTTACATTATCAAGGTGTATTGTCCCAGTATCATATTCCCATATCCTATCCTCACGGGAGAGAGAGGCTGGAAGCGGGGAGGGAGATGGATGCAGGGGGAACGCGGCCGCCGCCGAAAGAGGAGAGGGAGAGGGGTGGAGCAGGACTTTCTGCAAGGGAGAGGGTGCGGCGGTGATGCGGCCGTCGCCAGAAGAGGAGAGGGAGAGGGGCAGTGGAGACGCCAACCGGAAGAGGGGAGGGAGAGGGAAGGTGGGATGCCGACCGAAAGAGGGGAGGGAGAGGGGTGGGCAGCAGGGGACGCGACTGGCAAGGAGAACGACGTCGGAGACGGGGAGGGGTGCATGGGAAGCGGTCGGCCGGGAAAACGACACTGGAGAGGGGAGGGGTGCAGGGGATGACACGTTGGGCCGGGAGAACGACGCCGGAAGGAGGGTTCTGTGGAGGTAGCATACATGGGATTTTGATCGACGTCGGAGAGGGGGAGGGCCGCAGAGGACAACGTGGCCGCCGAGAGAATGACACTGCAGTGAATGACACGGCCGCCAGGAGAACAACACCGCAGAGGATGACATGGCTGCTTCTCTCTCAGGAACTAGACTTGCGAGCGAGGGAGGCGAATGGGTCGCGACATCCACGAGCGTCCTTTAAAAAAAATTGTTGCGGTGTTATTTTTATTTTGGGAAGAGATTTCAATAGAGTGGGATTCTTGCCTAAAAATTAGGGAAACAACTACCAATCGTGATTAAGTGGGTTTTATGTTCCTATTTTTAAGTTTGAGAGAAGAGGGAGGGAAAAAAGTGCAACCAAACACCCTATAAATATGGAATTGACATAAAATCATATGAGAGATTAATAATCACTTAATTTGAATAGTAAGTGTTTATCCATTAAAGGCGCGTTTGGTTTGGATGTTTATGGTGAGGTTATTTAAAAAATCTATGTATTGTATAATCATTGCGTTGTCAGAGATTTTTTAGAGGAAAAATCTCTCTTCTCTCTCTCCCTCCCGCCGTCACATAGGGAATGATAACTTGCAATAAATGTTAGGGTGATTTAAAATGTCGGTGGATTTAAATAGGCTATAAAATGGTGGGTGAATAGTTTAAATGGGGTGATTTAAATGGTTGATTTGTCTAATTGAATATTTATTTGTTAAATATTCTCAAAATCTACCCCGAAACAACTCTCCATAAGATTATTAAGATTTTGAGGTATTATTTTTTATGCATCTATCTTCCTTCGACTTTAAAATATGTGAAACACGTAAGTTAAAATAATTAGAATCTCAGAATCTCTCCCCCATCGACCCAACCTAACACTTCCTAAAGTCGTAGTTGATGAGATTTCGGGCGTCGAATAGTTTAATCGGGATTGATTTCCACCCTTTATGGGCGAGAGAGGGCTCCCAAAGAATATCTGGTCAGGTCGTTGCCATCATTCTACCGACGGTGGGGGTGTCCGACAAGGAACTGTACCACCCGACAAAATCACAAGGACGATCCGCCGAGGGAGGGGGACATGGGCGAGGCCGTCACGCGTCTGCCGGCCCTGCCTCGCCAAGCTTGTTGCCTGCCTTCCCACGCCACGCCACCGCCCCGCGCATGCGCCCTGGCCTTCTCCTGTTGCTCTACTGCGTGCGCTCTTTCCCGCTCGTGGCTGTGCCAGATTCTAACACGCGCACCTGCACCCGCGCGGAATGGGGGTGACCGTTAACTTGTTCTTCAAATGTGGAGTAACCAATGGCTTGTGATGACCGTGATAGCAAGCCTTCCCTCAGCTAAGCCCCCTGCGTGTACGTGTGCGTGGCTGTGAAGGAAAGGTATTGCGTGCATGCCAAGCTACCATGATTGGGAGATACTTTTCTCCTCTCCATTAGACATTTTACCTTATTCCGGCGGTGTACGAGACACATCCACCACCGTGGGCAACCCTCCGCTGATAAAGTTTATTAGATCGAGTCGTTTAATTTAAAATATTACGGTATTGAGTGGAGAGATAATCATAACTATCATGATATTATATTTTTAATATGAGATTATTATTCTCTAACACGTACCCTCGTGTAAATAAATTTTAAACTTTATCATGTCAATCATAATAAACACAGGAGGTAAGACTCAGATTATAATTAATAATATAAATTTTGATGTCATATTAAAATTTATTAGATTAAATTCATTCAACTCAAAATTTTAAAGTGTTAAGTGAAAAAGATATCACAATTATAATCATATTATAATAATTATTACTAATTAGTTAGAGAGAGAGAGAGAGAGAGAGAGAGAGAGATGAGTACCTACGAATCAAGGAACCCAACGAACTGCCCCTTCCCAATCCACCGTATAATTCCAGCCACCAATTGGTTCTCGTTGCATGCTCCCCACCCCTCTAACGCTAAACTTGTAGAATCTTCTCGACAACCATGAACCGGTCGTTGCTGTCGCTCCCCCGAGCCTGCAGATTCTTCCACCCCCCACGTTTAACATGACTACATCTCCGCCCCGCCCACCGAACCAAGTACAAATGAAGGCACCCATCACAGCTCTCCGATCCCCATGCGACGTGGAGAACAAAGGCCCCGTTCCCTCCACGTACGGCGTACACTTAATCTGGAGACACGGGAGGTCACCCATTGGCTAGCGCAGCGTCGGGACGTGAAGGGTTGGGTGACCACGTCCATGCCATGGGGTTTGTCTCACCAGTTATATCCATGTCAAGACGACGACGATAATAATAATAATAATACCTATGATAAGCATGTCTTATATACACAATCATCATATTGTATATTAAGAGAACGTACGTACGTAACCATACGTACGTACGTAGCATGGTCTAATGTTCTTCTACTCACCGCGAGAGTTGACGGAGTCGCCTACACTTAAATCACCGAGACGACCGGAGAAACGGGAAAAGATTTGACTTGATTAAATTAAAAGTAGTGTGAGAACAGCTGACGAGTGTTTAAGCTAAAACGAATGTGGATCCCTTAACCAAATGCTTTTGTGTGTCTACTTGACGTCAAAGTGGAAAGGACAAGATGTGATCTTCCGAGAACGAAAGAGGAAAAAAAAAGAGATTTTTGTAAATATACTCTTATAAAATTTAATTTTATTAAATATATCTTTCGTCCGAACATATTATCACGAATATCCTCAAAATATAGATAGTATCATGATTATATCTTCACCGTAACTTCCGTATATTTAACTCTAGCTAAGTGTGAGTTAAAGAGTAATATATATATATATAAGTATATATATATATAATTTTATCAATTATATTTAAATCTAACGAGTGTAGATGATATATTTCATAAAATATTCTCCTCCGTCGACGATAGTAAATTAAAGAAGTATAATTGTAACATTTCTATCTAGAAAGATATTCATGATAATATAGTGAGAATTATATTTGATAACGTCAAATTTTATGGGATATACATATATAAATCCCCCAAAAAAACACTACCCTCGTCTCCGCTTAACAATTTGCACCGCCAATTGTTATGACATAATTGTGTTAATATTTGGCTTGCGGTTATCTGAGTGGGGAGGGCTCAATGGATCTCTACCGTCCAAGGGCGCAGGCCCATCGAGGGTTCACCGTCCGAAATGACTTACATTTCTCAACCAAGTGTTTGACTTTGACCGCCTGCCCCACGTCGGCCGCAGCCGGAGAACAAAAAACTAACCCAAGAAAAACGGAGAAAAATGGGAGGGGGGGAAACAGAAGGAGCTCCCATCCAAGGGCGGATGAGAAGCCGGCCACTATGACTTGTACGGTCGAGATCGGCTCCCTCGACGAGAAGAGTGGATCCGATGTCACCGTCTGGACACGTGGGCAAATGCCAAACGTGTTCGCATCCTCTTCCTCCTCCTCCTCCTCGTCTGCTTCCTCACCTGGTTCCTTCCCTCCGCCCTCTTCTGCGTCTCTCTCTCTCTCGATATCTTCCATCAAAAAATCTGCACTTTCCTTCGTGGTGTTCTTCATCTTTTTCCTCCGCCCATTACGCCGCTAGGCAAGTCAAACGAAAACAGCACAAGGAGCCAAGGAGGACAGGTGAGGAGGAGGAGGAGGAGGAGGTAGGAGTGAGATGGAGACGACGATGGCGATGTTGGCTTGGTAATTCTTATAAGACAAAGAACAACCCACGAGAACGAAGAGGGAAGAAGAAGGACCCGAATTAAGAAGAAGAAGAAGAAGAAGAAAGGTGGAGGGAGGAGGAAGCATCACCAAGGCGAAAGACCCCATCTTTCTCTTCTGATTCTCTCCGTTTCTTTTTTTTTTGTTTTTGGTGGGTCCGCCGAGGCCATGGAGGTGCTCTGCTCCTCTCCCTGCTGCTCCTCTTCTTCACCCACCAGGGGGTTGTCCCGCCGGGCACGCCTAGTTCCTTCTTCCCTCCTCCGGGGCTTCCCTGTCGTCGATTCCGCCCGTCCCAGGGCCGCCCTCGACTGCCACGGCCGGGCCAGGATCCTCCCGACGTACCCACTGCGCCCCTCACTCCCCCTGTCCTCCTCTTCGTCCCTCTGCCCACGTCCGCTTCCAACACCGAGAGGTGTGCGATATGTGCGGAAGGGCCGGCGGGCGGCCACCATCTCCGCGGTGTTCGAGCGGTTCACGGAGAGGGCGATCAAAGCCGTGATCTTCGCGCAAAAGGAGGCGCGGGCGCTGGGCGGGGACATGGTCTTCACCCAGCACCTGCTGCTCGGCCTAGTCGCCGAGGACCGCTCGGCCGACGGATTCCTCGGCTCCGGCATCACCGTCGACCGCGCCCGCGAGGCTGTCCGTGGCATCTGGGGCGGCGCCGGACCGGCGTCATCGGCGGCGGGGCAGGCGACGGACGTGCCCTTCTCCGTGAGCACCAAGCGGGTGTTCGACGCGGCCGTGGAGTACTCGAGAAGCATGCGATGCAACTTCGTCGCCCCCGAGCACATCGCCATCGGGCTGCTCACCGTCGACGACGGCAGCGCCGGCCAGGTCCTCAGGAGGTTAGTGATCCCCCACCCCCCACGAGCCACAGCACAAATTCCACTAGCAACCTTTTAGTGGTATTATTATTATTACTATTCAATGCCTCCGATTGGTCGATGATCGAAACATTATTTTTCAGAAAAGAAAAGAAAGAGTGGCGCGTAAAGAAGGTAAAAGAGGGGGGGAGTGGAGGACTTTCTCCATATTCCTTTGTGAGGTAGATTAAATGAGCCACAACAAAGTAGAGAGTTGTTTGGAATTGGATTTGATGTAGAACACTGAAATCCTTGGATTTTGAAATTACTGGTTTTCAGTGCAGTGGAAAATAGAATCCCCACAGCTTTGGTTTACGTATGTGGCCGGTGGCCCTTTCTGTTGAAAGGAATTCTCTTTGTAGAAATGTGGGGTCCTGATTGTAGATTCTTGGCATTTTGCCTTCAATCCAGAGATGAGGAAATCGTTAGATTTCAGTATTAACACCAATCCAAACAGAAGGAATCGGGGGCATTTAAGCGGATTTTAGTGTTTTACGTCATCCAAACGTCCCTTCAACTAAAATGTGCTGTTAAAAGGGGGTGTAACGTTGTGAAGTTCAAATTTTCGCCAATTTCTGAAAGCATACATCTAATTACATGTGCCCCTTGAATGCAGTCTGGGAGCAGACCTCAATCACTTGGCATCTGTGGCACTTGCCAGACTTCAAGGGGAGCTGGCCAGGGATGGCAGGGAGCCATCAGCACCGCCCCACAAATTGCGAGAAAGATCCCCCTCTGGAAAACCTACTTTCGCCAAGACATCGGAGAAGACAAAAGGTTTACACTAACAGGCAACTTTTAGTTAGATTGTTTTCCATGTTATCTTCTGGTGGTAATTGGTGTTGGAATCCGCTTAAAAACTTCATTGTAAAGCCCTACTTGTTTCTTTGTCTCACAGAGAAAAGTGTAGTAGCACAATTCTGCGTGGATCTTACTTCCCACGCTAGTGAAGGACTCATTGATCCCATTATCGGCCGAGATACTGAGGTTCAGAGAATTGTACAGATTCTTTGCCGAAGAACAAAGAACAACCCGATTCTTTTGGGGGAACCAGGAGTCGGTAAAACAGCAATTGCTGAGGGATTGGCCATTCGCATTGCTGATGGCAGTGTTCCTATTTTTCTTGTGGTAGGCTGGTTCTTTTGCTAGTGATAAATGCCTCTATAACTGTCTGCATGTGTGGGCAATGTGAGATGATCTGACGGTTGTCCTCATTGCTCTTAGTTCATTTCCTTTCTCCATGGTTGATTCATCTAGCTTTGTAATGTAAACATGCAGGGAAAGCGCATAATGTCATTGGATATAGGTCTACTCATGGCAGGTGCAAAAGAGAGAGGAGAGCTAGAAGCACGAGTTACTGGCTTGGTCAGTGAAGTGAAGAAAGCAGGTGGGCACAATATTCAGACTTTGAGTATGTAAATGTGCATGTTTTGTTTCCTGTTCTAACTTATAATTCGAAATGCAGGTGATATCATCCTCTTCATTGACGAGGTACATACGCTTATAGGTTCTGGCACAGTTGGGAGAGGGAATAAGGGGTCAGGCCTTGACATTGCTAATCTACTGAAACCTGCGCTTGGCAGGGGTGAATTGCAGGTGAACCTCTATCTACTTGTTATCACGGCATAGTGAATAATGTTCTCATACATGTCAACTTTAGTGGACTGTATAATATGAACAATCATTATCATCTATCCTGTCCAAGCTTCTGTGTTTGCAGTCATCTCACCCATGGCAGTTTTTCAAACCACATGTTTGGTTATTTGATTTAGAGTTTTTAGCACATGAGGAGAATTCTGTATTCCCCTTTCTGTTTGTGTCTATCAAGTTTTTTTGTTATTACAAACTTTCCCCAAGACAGGGCCATTATTAACCATTCACAATCAGTGGCCTTCTCTTTAGGCTTATAGATAGGGAGACCATTAACCTCCACCATTCTTTTCTCACAGAAACTCTGGATTCACAGCTATAGAGGGAAAAGGTCCTCCTAGATGATCTCTGTATGTTTTGTATGAGAATTGATGAATGTGATAGATTGACCATAATAATGAGGGCATGAGAATCGATGTTGCATACCTATTTGTTCTTCTAAAAATTTTAGGGCAGAAGGAATTCAAGAACACCAGCCAATCAGTCTTCTCAATGACATGTATTGATGTTATCATAGACAAGATGTTGGCATCATCACTACTATCTCTGGTAGATAAATTTGTGACCTGGAAATGCTTTCATTTAAGAGAGGCTTACACAGGATGCCTTTGATGGGCCCTGTGTTTTTGAGGAAATAGCATAGAGTGGAATATATAGATTTTAATGATGCATATTGACTCCATAGACTAGCAGGCAGTTTTTGTGGTGTAACACTGATGAGATGTAATAAAAGTTGCCTATACCAAGAAGTGCATTTCTTCAGCTTGATTTTATTGGTCCTGTAAATGGATTGGAGAGAGGACTATCTCATTTGGACAGAGGTTTATGATAGATGTTTTTGCTATTTCTGGTATATCAAATGATGGATTGCGTACGGAAGAGAGAGAGTAGTGCAGGTTCTAGTAAATGAGTTTTGGATTTTCCTCCTCTGGAGCTAAAGATTACACATTTATTTAATGACACCATTTCTTTCAGATCAAGGTTACTAGGGATCTTTCTCTTGTGACATATTGCAGGCGAGGAAACATTCATGGAAATTCAGTACCCTCTCTTCTGTCATGTTTGGGACTGGTGTAGTCCTTTTGTACACATGATGGGAGTTGCTGCCATATAAGAGAAACTCTGTAGGATGGAAGCGTCTGGTGCTCTCCGTGGAGGGTGAATGGTCATTGTTTAGGGACATTCTCACTGGCTCCTTACTCATTGTTCCATATTCTGAAGATGGTTATGTATATTATGCACATGATGCAGAGCATATTCTTGTGTCAGGTAATGCTGAGACAGAGTGAAAAAGGTGATTATGTTGTATGATGGAAAATTTATATAAAGTAGAGGAAATTTTATATAAAGTAGACTACTTTGTAGACTTTGAGGCACCTGGCAAATCTAAACCTTCTCCTTTTTGGCAAAAAATGCATCACTTCTTCTGTATCAATAGCTTCTGTTGACCTGTATGAGAGAAAAATAAACCATTTGTCTAAGATGCCCAGCTCAAAAGTCACTTCCTATGAAGGTGTTAGCCCTAGCTTATTCTGTTGCATAAATCTGAATGGATTGGACCAACTTATTTTGCATCTTAACTGTTGCACTTTTTCAGCATGCTTTCTTATAAAACTACTAGTTGCTTGATTTTGAGTTTTCTCTTTAACTGTAGTTCACTGTTTATTGGGAAGATTTATGACTGATGCTTTGAGGAGTCTCCTGAGATTACCCCAAAAAGTTTGACGACAGTACAAGTTGTTATAGCAATTCTTTTAGTATATTATAGGTGATTACATCTTGAATTTAATAACAGCAAGTCTGTACCTGGTGTCACTTCACCAACAGCCAACTGCCCACAGGGCTTCATGACATGCAATTAAGCTTGTGATCAGATGACAATACTAATACAGGTGACAAATAAGTTATTTCGACATACACTCAATGTTGTGCATGATTCCATAGAAATGCATGCCAACTGTCTAGTGCTTATATATGTGAGTTCTTACTGTGTATAGTTGCATTATATTAGATGAGGTATTAACGCTGAATATGTTGCCAGTGCATTGCATCAACAACTATCGATGAACATAGATTACATTTTGAGAAGGATAAAGCTTTGGCTCGTCGATTTCAACCTGTTTTCATAAATGAACCTACACAGGTAATTTGCACTCTGACTCCAATTTTCTATTGTAATTAGCAGCAGTCATCTTTAGCTCTTGCTCTTACTGTGCAACCTTTTAGGAGGACGCTGTGAGGATACTAATTGGTTTACGTGAGAAGTATGAAGCTCACCATAGATGCAGATTCACCTTAGAAGCCATAAATGCTGCAGTGTACCTGTCAGCAAGATACATTCCTGATAGACATCTTCCTGACAAAGCAATTGATCTAATTGACGAAGCTGGTAGTCGGGCCCGCATGAATGCATTCAAGAGGAAGAAAGAACAGAAGACCTCTATACTCTCAAAGTCACCGGAAGAATATTGGCAAGAAATAAGAGCTGTGCAGGCAATGCATGAAGTGGTAATGGTTTTATTCCCTGATTGGTAATAGTAGCATTTAGAACAGTTTACAGAAGTATTGAGAAATCCTATTTCCTTTTATGCATATAGGTTCTGTCAAACAAAAAGAAATACTCTGCAGATGAGGGTAGTGAAGAGCTTGATTCTATCTCTATAGATGGTGATGTCAAACTTGTCTCAGAACCTTCTCTCCCCTCAGATTCAGGAGATGATGAGTATGATGCTTAGCTTTCAGAAATTTGATTTCTCCCCAAACACTCTTAATTGCTTATTACCTTTCCTAATTGAAATGTTGCTCCATGCAGAATTGTTGTGGTGGGACCTGAGGAAATTGCCACAGTTGCTTCTTTGTGGTCAGGCATCCCAGTTCAGCAGTTAACTGCAGATGAAAGGAAAATTTTAATTGGTCTGGATGAGCAATTGAGGAAACGAGTAATTGGCCAAGATGATGCTGTTAGTGCCATAGCGCGAGCAGTAAAAAGATCACGTGTTGGTATGAAGGATCCTGATAGGCCAATTGCTGCAATGTTGTTCTGTGGTCCAACGGGAGTTGGTAAAACTGAGCTCACAAAAGCTCTAGCAGCCTCCTACTTTGGATCGGTATTCCCTATCCTCCATCTTCCCACATTTACATATGTCTTCATGCCTTGTTTCTGTAATTGTGTGTGGCATGCCCAATGTTTGATTTTCAAAAGCCTGAAAGAGGAGTAGAATTTGTTTAGCTGATTTAGTTGAATTAGTATCTGATGGGTTGATGATTCTTATACAATAGCATGTTTCGTATGCAACTAAAAGGACCTCCAGAAAAGCTATTTCTTCGGGTGCTATAACAAGCTAATAGAATGCAGATTGTACAACTGTACTGTTGTTTTGAAAGCCTTCTCCAACTATGCCTAAGAAATCATTTCATTGTTTCTCAAGGAAGATAAACTAGGTGCCCTACTGTTTGGACCTCTCGTTTTCCCTTCTTAGAAAATTTAGCCTTTAACACTCTGCATAGTCAGATAAGATGTACTCATACAGCATTCACTTTGTGGTTTTCTGGCCACTTTTTTTGTTTTCTTTTGTTACATATATGATTTGATGTAAACTGAAGGGCTGGCATAATGTTTACTGGTCTCATGGTGACCAATATTTAAGCTAGGATAGTTTCTTTGTTTTCTTGCCATTTTTTTCATTCGTGTTATTGTTTCTTGTAATATGTGAAAGCAGCTAACGCAGTTCCATTCTTGTCAACATTGCAGGAGGCTGCTATGCTAAGATTGGATATGAGTGAATATATGGAGCGGCATACTGTGAGTAAGCTGATAGGGTCTCCGCCAGGCTATGTTGGCTATGGTGAGGGTGGTACATTGACGGAGGCAGTTAGGAGAAAACCATTCACTGTGGTATTGCTTGATGAAATAGAGAAAGCTCACCCAGATATTTTTAACATCCTCCTCCAAATTTTTGAAGATGGTCACCTCACCGACTCTCAGGTGTGTGTTACATCTCCTTTCCTGTTAATTTAATCTTCAGAGAAACAACAGATTTGTTATTTCCATTTCTGACTCCACGATCCATCCCAGTGGGAACTTCCAACCAAAGGTCTGGAAAAATGTTCTGCGAGATTGTATATAATGGATCTTCAGGATCAAATTGGAGCTGAACGGACGAGTTCTTAATTCAAACTGTAGATACTAATAGGTTCTACTTCTGTAGCTTGTAGCTGGCAGCCTTACTGGCATAGCCCATACCGACTCTGATCTTCTTTAAAGAATGTATAGGAGCACCAATCCCAGTTCTCTCCTAGACTTGTCTATCATACTTCATACTGAAATGCAGTATCTTGTTAAAACTTAACTGAATCAAACAATTTATGTGCTAACAGTCTACTCCCAAAGTTGAAGTAATGTCCATTAAAGCCTGTTCCATGCAATTTTCCTCTTTGAGCTTTTAAGAAAACCATGCCCCACAATTCACAACTGTGCTCCATATCTCTGTTGTTCAGGCTACCCATTATTAATTTACCATGCTTGTTGCTAATATTGGGTCATGCAGGGACGGAGAGTATCATTTAAGAACACATTGATCATCATGACATCCAATGTGGGTTCCACTGCCATTTCGAAAGGCAGACGGAGTATCGGCTTTTTGATCTCAGATGACACTGATTCTTCCTATGCCGGTATGAAAGCACTGGTGATGGAGGAGTTGAAGGCATACTTCCGGCCAGAGTTGCTCAACAGAATAGACGAGGTTGTCGTCTTCCGCCCATTGGAGAAGACACAGGTTTGCCCTTTCTCTTAATCTTTGAATCACAACAACTCCATCTCTCTATTAGTGATTGTTAGCATACGATTTTCAAATTGTGCTACTGCATCCAGTCTAATTTAGACGATAAACTGAAAACAGAAAAGAAAAAGATGATTCAATGGTCAAAACTAGGCTCCTGAAAAGGAGACATAGGAATTTAGTCGGAGTCACTTGATATGATGATAATACAGGGAGAGAGAACTCTTAAGTATATATGTGCGTTTAAAAGTATCCCAATTTGTGGACAAAATTCTTGCCTTGTCTTGTGATCGGTCGGAATGGCTAGGGGCATTGAGTCTCATTATAATCTACACTTGGGCCTTACAACTTGTTCCAGATGCTGGAGATCCTGAACATAATGCTGGGAGAAGTGAAGAGCAGACTGTCAGCCATGGGCATTGGCCTGGAGGTGACCGAGGCGGCCATGGACCTCGTCTGCCAACAGGGTTATGACCGGAGCTATGGCGCCCGGCCGCTGAGGAGGGCCGTCACCAACCTAATCGAAGACGTCGTAAGCGAGGCGCTGCTGGCCGGAGAATACCAGGCAGGTGACACCGTTGTGCTTGATGTGGATGCCGCCTCAGGTAAACCGTTTGCCAGCCGTCATCTGACCGACCACAACGTCCAGCTATCAGATGCAGCATCCATGCTGTGACATTACTCTATTTATGTATATTCATTCACATCCTTACCATACACAAGTCGATTCTTTCGCCCCAAAACCAAGAGGGTTCTCTTACTATCTCTTTTCGTTTCCGCCCTTCTTTTGGTTTGTATATAGATGTTGGTTACATGATTTGTATGCATGTATACCTCCAAACGGAAGCGTTGGGTTGGTAACATAATCTGTATGTATGTACACTTTCAGAAGGTAATAAACAAAACCTCTTGTATCCATGTTCGTGTTTATACTTCGAATGAGAGCTTCAAAACTACGCTTACCGTTATCTGTATGGTTCTTTAGCCACCGTTTTCTTAGCTGCGCAAACAGATGGGTTGGAAATTGGTTGTTACAATCTGGGCTGGAAATTGGTTGGGCTGACTTTGAGCCGGCCCATTTTCAGTTTGAGCGAGCCCAAACTACCACCTGACCCGACCCAGCCACCCTAAGTCCCATCCCTGTTTAGTCATAAGTTATACTTGCGACACACCTGACCTAAATGCACACCTGGAGGGTGCAATGAATTTTATTTTATTTTTTTAAAAAAAAAGACCCCGACCTATACATTCTTACAAGGTGAATTACAATTGGATGGCTGCAAAAAATTTAAAAAAAATGATGATTAAAATTAAAAATATATATCATCCTTGATTTTTTAAAAAAAAATGAATCATTCAATCAAGGTGAGTCTTGTACAGGCGTGTAAGTAGAGAGGGTTCCGGAGATCAGAAAAAAAAATTTAAAAAAAAATCACTACAAACCAATTACCCCAGATGTACCGCGAGTATTACTCTTCGGTCATAAAGTCCTCCACAAAAGCAGGCAACTGGTTCGTCCCCGACTTATAAAACCTCCCAATAATCCATCCCGGTCATAGGCTAGAAGGGTAATCATATGTGTACTTGACCTATAGCCTATTCTTACAGGCCCTGTTTATTTATTACGGAATAGATTAGTGGGGATACCATAACCGGGTTTAAGATATATCAAAAAAATAAATAATATTATCTTAACTATATTCGGATTAACTTATTCCACCATTTTACTAGAACTAACTTAACTCGGATCCCGGCCGAAATATTAGATCCGCACGAACAAACAGAATAGGAGGAACGAGACGCTAGTATCTAGGTTACCGGCATCTTATTCCGCAAACAAGCAGGCCCGCAGGGAATGAGAAGGTGAACAGTGCTAAGTCTCGAACATGACTAATAAAAGAAAAAGAGAGAAGGGGAAACATTCTAACCGTAATGCAATATGCAACTCCACTAAGGAACACAGAAAAGATAAATAAATAAAAGAGTAATGCTCAGTATATCTCATATATTAATTATATCCATCGATATAATTAATGTAACATTTAATATTTTTTTAATAACCCCCAAATCTAATTAACTTGATACGTTGTTCACGTCATCAAATGACGTGACATGGAGATCAATTAAAAGAAAAATCTTAACCCTATGAATAATGAAATTAGACTAATTTTACGATTCACTGAGGGATAAAAAAAATTTTACGTGACTCTCACACCGCATCACCATCTATTCACAGAGATAAAAATTTTAACATCGTATGATGACGTGTACGACACACTAAGTTAATTAGATGTGGAGGATATTCAAAAAAAAATTTAAAAAATATATATTAAGTGTTACAATGATTACACCGGTGTATGCAATTAGTACACGGGGTGCACTAAGCATTACTTTAAATAAAAATCACCTCCACCAGCCAAAGAAATTCTTCAACCTCCAAATTGTGAAAAAGGTAACAATCTACCTCAACGATGAGTCCAACGTCGTCATCAATGACCAAACAACACAGCAATTTTCTGACAGGCCATTAGTTATCATCATGGCAATATCCAAGTGTCCTTATCATCCTCCCAAATCATCATCGAGCGTGGCATGCAGTAGAATCAACCAAAAGTTCCCGTGCTCAGCCAGGAGCCATTCCCTCTGCCACCACTAAATTTTGCGGAAGCATCATCTCACCCGCGCCATCCCATACGACGCATTGATTTCACAATCATGTTTATACATACCTTCAGACATTTCATAAAGAAGTCTAAATATGGCAATTGAAATATGGTCAGAAAAACAATTCATAAAAAAAAATAATGAATTACCATTTTTTTGCACTGTGCAGTAATCACGAATTTTGGAGCAGACTTTACATCCACACAACAACAACAACAACGTTGCATTCAAGGAGATGCTGACCCATTAGCATTTTTCAATAACATCATCAGCATCGAGGGAGAGTACCATAAGCTAGGCAAAGGGAGTGGGCTAAACGGGCACTACCCATCTTATCATCATCATCATCATCATAAGAGTCTTTTGCCCACAGGGTTGGCAGCATCAATCCCGCACCACCTCTTTATTCTATCAACTATCATGCTCATAGTTAAACCTTGAGAATCCAAGTCCTCACTATGTTGAGCCATTCTCTGCATCTTCAACAACAGTTAGCTGAAAAGGGAGATCCTCGGAAGGCATGAAGAAGACCTGGGACATGTAGGAAATGCTCCAATAACACTGAGGCCCCAAGATCAAGGGAGAGAGATGGCGGCGGCAGCTTCCATGTTCTCTGGAAGATACAGCAGGACCAGAGAGGAGAGGGGGTCACCAGGATCAAGGGAAGCCAGTTGGGTTTCCAACTTCAAGAGGGTCAAGGGTTGAAAAAAGGCATAAGAGGGTCAGCCCGGAAGCGGAGGGGTAGAAGAAGGAAAAGAAGAGAGAAACTGGATCTGCCCCAATGGGGCGCTGGAAGGGAGAACAAGAGAGGGGAAGAAAAGGAGGGGGAAGGGGAGGAAGAAGGTAGACTTACTTGAAGGGGAGGAAGCCAAGCGCCGACCCCTCAGTGTTGGCTGGGGACAGATCCTCCAGTGTTGACCAGAGACAAAACCTTCCCCTGGGGAAGGGACAAAGACTAGGGAGGAAAACCTTCCTGAACAAGAACACAGGGGACCGAGATGGAGAACCCGGGTGGCAGGGTGTAGGTGATGATGTTGATACCTCTACCAAGACCACAATTCATAACAATAAGAAAAAGATGCAAAGCATAAGATGGAACAAGTAACTACCAAGCTGGTAGACAAATGTTCCATTTCACCCCTGAACCAATTACACCCTCACCCTACAATTACAAGATAAAATTTCCCAAGCCATACAATATTTTCAAAAGCAAAATGTCAGACACCCTCCTTCCAGCATTACAATAATACCATTCCTGGAGGGAATAGATGCAACTCTTGATGATCTCTGGCAGTTGTCTGAATTCAACCCTAAAAGTTCTGTTATTCCTCTCTCTCCAAGTCGCCCACAACATAGCTGAATAGCTAGTAGACTGGCTGTGCACATTTTGTTGACACATTTCCTTGTTTCATGCTACTGGCTGAAGGTGTCTCTACTGTCCCACAAGTTTTGACAAATGTTGGTCGGCTGTCCACATTCCTTAGACCAGTGTGAAGAACAGCTTCTATATAAGCCGAAATGATGCCATATTGTGATGAAGATGTACAGGAGAACATGGAAGCCAGACTATGATGTGATCTGCCCCTCATGCAATATGGCTGATGAAGATATCGATCATTTACTGATTACCTGCACTGTCAGCCAGGAGGCTTGGAGAACCTTCAGGCATCTTTTAGCCATTAATTTCACATTCCGCAATGTCCAGCAAATGTGGCTACACTTCAAGTCACTCAAGTTAGCCACAAGCTCAAGTGCCCAAATTCTTAGCATTCTTCCACATGCAATCTGCCGGAGCATCTGGCGTGAACGGAATGATCCTGTCTTCCAAGGAACAAGCATCTACACTAAAATCATGTTTCCAGGCGCTCTCTTTACTGTATTCATGGTGTATATTTCTCATTATTATGCCCATTAATGATTGGAAGAGGAAATTGATGTAACTTGTCCGCTAGCTGATGTTTATTTTTCTTCAGGTTGAGGAATCTCTCCTCACATCTCATGATTGTATTACCTTTGTTTATCTAATAAGATAGGTGGTGCAATCCCCTTCCTTTCGAAAAAATAGTCCAAATGAGACCACATTCAAGAAACAAGTGTTCCAATCATTCTTCCAATGTACAAAGAATATGCACTCACTTATTTTGCACATAAAGAGTTTGATCTTAAGGGGAGGTTTATTATTCCAGACTTGATGACTCCATCCCACCTTCCCTCCTCCATCATCATCATCATCATCATCATCAGAGCCTTATCCCAATTAATTGGGGTCGGCTACATGAATCATGTTCCGCCAAAGATTTCTATCAAGTGCAATATTCGTATTTAAACCCAAGAAACTAATGTCCTTCCTAATAACATCGCACCATCTCATTTTAGTCCTTCCCCGAGTTCTTTTACTAGCATCCACTAAGATTTGATCACATCTTTTAACCGGCGCTGAGTTAGGGCGACGACACACATGTCCAAACCACCTGAGGCTATTTTTTCTCATTTTACTATCAATTGGAGCTATCCCTAAGTCCTTACAGATACGCTCATTCCTAATCTTGTCTTTCTTAATCTTGCCACACATCCATCTCAACATCCTCATCTCTGCTACACATATTTTGTGGATGTGTTCCTTTCGTACTGCCCAACACTCGGTACCATATAACAAAACAGGTCTCACAGCCGTTCTATAAAACCTCCCTTTGAGTTTCACAGGCATACGACGATCACAAAGGACACTTGATGCACTTCTCCATCTTAACCAGCCTGCCTTAATCCTATGTGTAACGTCATCATAAATCTCCCCATTCTCTTATATGATAGACCCTAAGTATCGAAAGCTACTACTCTTCGGAATGTTATGTCCATCAATTAGAACCATGTCTTCCTGAATCACTCTCCCATTACTAAAATTACAGTGCATAAACTCTGACTTACTCCTACTAATTTTAAAACCTTTAGACTCCAAGGCAAGCCTCCAACGCTCTAACTTAGCATTTAGAGCATCAATACTCTCATCAATTAAAACAATATCATCTGCAAACACCAAGGGATATCCTCATACAATTGTTTAGTTACTTCATCCATAACTAAGGCAAAGAGATACGGACTTAGTGCAGAACCTTGATGCAAACCTATAAAAACGGGAAATTCACCAGTCTCCCCAGCAATAGTTCGAACACTAGTAATAGCGCTGTCGTACATATCGTTAATCAAATCAACATATCCTTGAGAGATTCCTTTCTTTCTTAATGTCCACCAAATCAATTCTCTCGGTACTCGATCGTACGCCTTCTCTAAATCAAGAAAAACTATATACAAATCTTTTCTCATCTCTCTATACTTCTCCATTAACTGCCATAGTAAGAAAATAACTTCTGTAGTAGATCTATTTGGCATAAAACCAAACTGATTTTCCGATATAGTAGTCATACATCGGAGGCGTTTTTCAATTACTCTTTCCCAAAGTTTCATAGTATGACTCATAAGCTTAATTCCACGATAATTGTTACAACTTTGAATATCTCATTTGTTTTTATAGAAAGGAACTACAACACTTTTTCTCCAAACTTCTGACATTCTCCAATCCTTTAAAATTTTATTAAAAAATTTAGTTAGCCACTGAATACCAATATCTCCTACGTATTTCCATACTTCAATAGGTAAGCCATCTAGTCCTAAGGCCTTACCCACTTTCATTTTTTTTAAAGCATCCTCCACTTCTGACATCTTAATATGCCTGAAATATTGATATTTATCAAATATTGTGGACTCTTGGGTACCTTCTAAAGATAAATTATTGACGGAATCTCCATTAAGTAACTTCTAAAAATAGCTATGCCACCTCCCTTTAATCTCAAGATCCTTAGTTGAAACCCTTTGATCTTCACCTTTAATGCACCGAACATGATCTAAATCTCTAGTTTTCCTTTCTCTTAATTTAGCAAGTTTAAATATGTCCTTTTCACCCTCTCGGGTTCCTAATTTATTATATAAATCTTCAAATGCCTTTGATTTAGCTTCGCTAACTATTTTCTTAGCTCTCTTTTTAGCGATTTTATAGGCTTCTAGGGTTTGATCATTTTTGCTAGTTTGACAAACTATAAAGCATTCCTTTTTTACTCTAATGGTATTTTGAATTTCCTCACTCCACCACCAAGTCTCTTTTTCTAAATTCTTTTTACCTTTAGATTCGCCTAAGAGTTGTTTTGCAACCCTCGTTATACAATTCGTAACATTATTCCACATTGCATTAGTTTCTTGTTCTAAATTCCAAATATTTTCCTTTAATAGATGATTTTTAAATGTTTCTAAACTTTTACCTTTTAAATTCCACCATTTAATCTTGGAATAATTATTTATAATGATCTTTCTTTTGAATTTAGGGATAGTGACATCCATTACTAACAACCTATGTTGAGGGGCTAGACTCTCACCAGGAATAACTTTGCAATCTTTACATAAAACTCTATCGACCTTCCTAATGAGAAAATAGTCAATTTGACTTATATGTGTTCCACTCTTGTATGTTATTAAGTGTTCGTCCCTCTTCTTAAAGAAGGTATTAGTAATTGCTAGATCATAGGCCATAGCAAAATCAAGAATAGTGTTACCCATATCATTTCTATTGCCAAAACCAAGCCCTCCATGAATCCTCTCATAGCCTCTATTATCTTTACCCACATGACCATTAAGATCCCCTCCAATAAAGATTCTCTCTTCACTAGGGATATTTTGGATCAAACTATCAATAGCCTCCCAAAATTACTTTTTAATGCTCTCTTCTAATCCTACTTGAGGTGCATATGCACTAATTATATTCAAAGTATCCTCACCTAAGATAAGTTAAATTAACATTAGTCTATCCCCCAATCTATTTACTTCCACAACCCTGTCTTTTAAGTTTTTATCTATTATTATAGCAACACCATTTCTAGAATTATTATTACCCGTATATCAAATTTTATATCCATCAATGTCTTTAGCTTTATGTCCTTTCCACCTAGTTTCTTGTAGGCAAGCTATTATTCTAGACCTGATGACTCCATCCCACCTTCCCTCCTCCCTGTAACATAAATTTAGCTGCTGATCTCACAGTGAAAACACTTCCAGGCTCCCATCTCCACTTCCTCAATCCTTCAACTCATGCTTAATCTGTCATATTTTGAAGGCGGCCAGTGAGCTGGATGAATTCCTCCACCTCATGAACATGTAGACTCCTGCAAAATCTTAAATCCCATTGTCCCTGTCTTGACTGAGCCCAACAATCTCTGGGTTTTCTATTTAGACAGAGGATGTGGTAAAGACCCGGAGACCTGACCTTTAGTTTTCTGTGATCTATCCAAGCATCTTCCCAGAATAGTATTTTGCAATCCCATTGTCCCTGTCTTGACTGAGCCCAACAATCTCTGGGTTTTCTATTTAGACAGAGGATGTGGTAAAGACCCGGAGACCTGACCTTTAGTTTTCTGTGATCTATCCAAGCATCTTCCCAGAATAGTGAGTTCAGAAGAACACTGAAAGAAGTCCACATTTTTTTGAAGGTGCTGAAAGAAGTCCATATTGCTGATGATATTCCTCCACATTGGTGACATAATAGATCTACTTGGAAATTCTCCAGTCAAGAAAAGTCATTATGAAAGCACTTATGTTTTGCAACCTTTGTCCACAGGATGTGTTTCTCCCTTTCGAATCTCCGTAGCCACATTTAACGAGGAGACCTTTGTTCATGATGTCAATTGGAAATAAGCCCCCTTCAGTTTCCTCCTTACTCCTGCAGATTTGCTTCCATGCAACTAGATAAACAAGGTTCTCCTTTCTTCAATATCATGTGTCCCATAAACATCAGTAAAGGACCAACTGATGCGGACCAAGACTTGTTACGTCAAGCAATGGGCTGTATTTGTGCATCGCACGATGGCATCATTTTCACAGAAGACAATCGGAGTCACAATAGAGTCATCTTATTATATAGTTGTCATTATTTGGGTCTAATCTTATAGTCTCAAGTGGAATAGGATTTTCTAAGTTAAATTTTATAGTCTTATCGGGCTCATTTGGAGCAAGTTTAGCGTCTTTTCCATTTTTTTCTACATTTTCATGTGATTTTCAAACTATTTTCTTGAGTCCAGGGCCATTTTGGTCCAAAGGTGTTTAGGGAGTCATGGTAGGGTTAGGGTTAGCCTAACCACTATAAAAAGTGATGTAACTCTCTTTTTCAATTGATGAAAAATTTTGAGCTCGAGTTTGAAGACTGAGAGGGAGATGAGAGTGCCCTGAGAGAGGGAGGCCACGAGGACCACAACCCACAAACCCTAGCAGCCAGCAACCCACCCCCATCTTCCTTCTTCCTTATTCTTCCCCACCACGAACCCCCCTCCCCACCCAAACCATACCCATCGCCCCACCAACCGCAGCCGCAAAGGAGCCCGCCCCCGTGCCCGTCGCCACCATCGGCCATGGCCTTCCCACCTCTGTTCTCCCTCCTCTTCCTCCACAGCCGCGAACGCCACCACTGACTCCCAACACCGGAATGACCGCCTTGCAGCAGCTCCATTTGCTGCTGCCTGCAACCGTCCGTCGCATGCAACCGAACGTCGTCCGACACCCCCAGGGCCACCCTCCCATGCCAGCAAAACCCGCCGCCATCGTCACCCCCTCACCGACGAGAGCGCACGCACCCGCCGCCGTGTTGGCAGCTGCCCTACGTGGCCAGCCACGGCCAGTGCTGACCCACCAGCCGTCACCGCCCGCGGCCTCTGCCGCTGCCACTTCTCCCGTGTGTGTGGCCACCGTCGTGCCCTACCGCAGCACCTCCTAGCGTCGCAGCCTAGCCACCATGATCCCTAGCCCGCTACAGTAGCCGAGCAGACCCAACTGCCTGAACCCCACCCCCCCTCCACAGTCGTGCCGTGAATGCCCCCACCCAACTGCCTGAACCCCACCCCCCCTACACAGTCGTGCCGTGAATGCCCCCAGTCTGCACACCATGTGTTTGAGGCGTGTCATCTCAAACTGAACGCACAAAGTTTGGCAAGTACCCGCCCTTCAATGGCTCAATACGGCGTCAGTCAACTAATCCCATTCGTTCTGTATCAGATTTGGTATCAAAGCACATGGACCAATTTGTTCTATCAAATTGGGGGTCCAAGGCAATCTCTTGCGACATGTTTGAAGTAATTTCAGTATCAACATATATTTTCCGAACAAGGAACGAACAAGAGTAATTCTAGATGAGCGGCATTGGCATAATTATATTCCCCGGTCTATTGTAGATTCACTATTGAAAACTGGTGAGATTATTGTTGAAGGTGAAGGGTCTTTTGTGGAGTTCTATCAGTAGGTTAAAGGTGTCACCGCATTGAAAGTTGTTGCTTATATTGATGAAGCCTGGTGCCCTATTGATTCATTGGGTTCCTACATTAATCTGGGACAAAACTAGATGGAACAACATCATGCCACCATGGACCCTGAGCAGTCTAGTTGCACTCTCCACCCACCTCATGTGAAGGGTAAATTTCACTTTCTCAATTCATACTTTGTTTCTGCTAGTGACAAACAAATGCTTCCCAAGCAAACGATAACAGATGGAGAGCCAATAAAATTGACAACCATTGCTCAAGGTGATCATGAATGTGTTGAACCGATGGTTGAGGTTGCTTGGGATGTTGCATTGTTTGTCAAGTCGGGACTTCACTTGATATCTGATGATGTGTTTGAAGCAGGATCATTGTTGGCAATTGCCAGTGAACCCCTTGATATTGTTTCATGGGATCAAACACTCGTGATTGACCCAGACTTGGACCTACTTTTTGAGCACTTGTTTGAGGTCCAGAAGATTGTGTTCTCTTCTCGATATAGATGGAGATTTTGACATGAGATATGATATGGTGTGATTTTGAGACACATTTTCCGTGCCAACTCAAGCGTCTCCGTTTGGCTATCTCTGCGGAGTTAAGTGGTATTGCATGCACCCGTCACTCCTATACTCGTGTGCATACTCCAACATTTCAAAACTCAAGGATGAGTTTTTTTTGAACCGGGGCGATTGATGGGGAGGAAGAGTTGTTACGTCGAGCAATGGACTGTATTTGTGCATCACACGATGGCGTCGTTTTCACAAAAGACGATAGGAGTCACAATGGAGTCATCTTATAATATATTTGTCTTTATTTGGGTCTAATCTTGCAGTCTCAAGTGGAGTAGACTTTCCTAAGTAGTTTCCAATTTTTTTAGTTTTGTTTGGCTCATTTGGAGTCATTTTAGTGTCTTTTCTATTTTTTCTATATTTTTCGTGTGTTTTCACACTATTTTCTTGAGTCTAGGGGCTTTTTGATCCAAAGGTGTTTAGAGAGTCATGTAGGGTTAGGGTTAGACTAACCACTATAAAAAGTGATGTAACCCTCTTTTTCAATTAATGAAGAATTTTGAACTCAAGTTTGAGGAATTTCATTTGCCTATTGCAAGAGAGAGATGAGAGTGCCCTGAGATAGGGAGGTCGCGATGGCCACAACCCCAAAACCCCAGCGGCCAACCTCTCCCCCCCCCCAAATTTCCTTCTTCCTTCTTCCCCACCGCGAACCCCCCTTCCCACCTAAACCCTAGCCAGACCTTCATCGCCCCACCGGCCACAGAAAAGCCCACCCCCATGCCCCCCCTCCCCCCATAGTCGCCACCACCGGTCGTGGCCCTCCCACCTCCATTCTCCCTCCTTCTCTTCCTTTGCGGAAGCGAACGCCACCACCGGTGCCCAGCATCGGTATCTACAGGCTGCAGCGGCTCCGTTTGCCGCCACCTGCAGCCGTCCGTTGCCTACAATTGGACGTCATCCGACCCCGCCAAGGCCACCATCCCACGCCGGAGGAACCCAACGCCGTCATCAGCCCCTCGCCACTAAGAGCGCGCGCGCCCACCGCCTTGCTGACCGCTACCCTACGTGGCTAGCCACAATCTGCGCTGACCCACCAGCCATCACTACCTGCGGCCTCCGCAGCAGCCGCTGTGCCTACTGGGACCCCTGCCATTGCTCCCATGTCTGCGGCCACCACCACGCCCTGCTGCAGTACCTCATAGCACCGTCACGATCCCCAGTCCGCTAAAGCAGCCGAGCAACCCCAGCTGCCTGAAACCCCCCCTCCTCACAGTCGCGTCGTGAATGCCTCCAGTCTACACACCACGTGTTCGACAGATGTCCTCTCAGACCGAACATGTAAAGTTTGGCAAGTACCCGCCCTTCAGCGGCTCAATATGGCGTCAGTCAAGTAATCCTGTTCGTTCCGCATCACCAACTGAACCACTGTTAGCAAGGTTAAACTCTGTTGAAATAGAAAATTGTCCCGACTTCCTATGCACCCCATTGTATTATGGTCCCACAACATTAAAATTCCGCCCTTGCTTCCCTCCACTCGATTGTAGTCCCAACCCCTTAGTTTATTGTGACACGGCGGCGACGTGGAAGACGAATCGACGGCACTCCGGGACACGAACAGGACGGGACGGATAACTGCTATCTCACACAGCTCGGCCTCACGCCGGACGGTCTCACACCGGACGACGCTCAATCCTCACAAAGAGAAGAGAGAGAAGGGAATAGCACAAGGGCAAGATGCACCTATGTGTTAACAAAACTTGTTTCTTTCCATTCATTCATGCAACATACGTAACACATTAGCCTCTTTATATAGGAAGAGAGCTATAACAATATGACCTTCTAACTTTCACTAATTAGATTCATATCCTAGCCTAACAAGACAAACCCACCAACCAATATTTGACTTGTGGGTTTAACCAATTAAAATATAAAAATTACACACATGTTTATTTGACTTAGACTAGCCTAAGAAGACGAAAGAAAAAAAATACATGTAGGAATACATGTATACATACACACACATATACTCAAAAATACACACAAGTATAACTACTCAGTATGCCGGGTCTTCAATCGAGTCTCCGAGCCATAAGCTCGGTGCAGTCGGTGCGGTGCGGCGTCGGCTCCGAGTAGTGGGCCCAGTAGTGGACCCGGTGTCCCCACCAACCCTCCCGGGGCGGCTGGAACTCGACTCCATCGAGTAAGGGGGGACACTGCTGTGGTAGTGCTCCAGCAGATCTGGATCGAGGCGCTGGAGATCTTCCTGGCTGATCCAGGAATCGTCAGAAGGTGGACGGTCCCGTCAGCGGACAAGGTAGCGCTGGTACACCCTGCTCCGTGTAGTGGTCACCCGCTCATCCAGTATCCTCTCAATGTGCTCGCGCGGTACTCTCGAGGCTGTGGGACGCACAGGGGTGGGCTCACTCTCAATGGGAGGAGAAGGCTCGAAAGGGTCACTAGGAATCGCTGTGGGTTCCTTGTAGGCCACTAGATCTGCCACATTAAAAGTCGAGCTAATCCCATATTCGGGAGGTAAATCCACAACATAAGCATTGGAGCCAATCTTCCGCAGAATTGGGAAAGGTCCATCACTACGGGCCTGCAACTTTTTAACGGCTCCCGAGGGGAGTCGTTCGGGTCGGACCCGTACCATAACCAAGTCACCTTCTTGAAATTCATGGTGACGCCTATGCGAATCAGCCAATTTTTTATAAGTCTCATTACTGAGGTTGATTTGCTTGCTAATTGACTCATGCAGACTTTTGACATGCTGTGCAAATTCCTCAGCTGATTTGGACGTTCTAGACTCGAGGGGAAGGGGAATGAGATCCACAGGTTTCCTAGGTTTGTAGCCATGCACGACCTCAAATGGACTCATGCCTATGGACCTATTGATAGAGCTGTTGTATGCAAATTCGGCTCTGGGCAAAAGAAGATCCCAAGTGCGGGAATGTTCCCCTACAAGACACCTCAACAGATTCCCTAAACTCCTATTGACGACCTCAGTTTGCCCATCAGTTTGGGGGTGATAGGCAGTGGAAAACTTCAGTTTGGTGCCAACTAGGTGCCAAAGTGTCTTCCAAAAATAGCTAGTGAACCGGACATCCCGGTCAGACACGATGGTTTGGGGGAGACCATGCAGACGCACGACTTCATCAAAGAATAAATGGGCTACTCTAGATGCATCAGATGTTTTGGAACATGCAATGAAGTGGGCCATCTTAGAGAACCTATCAACGACAACAAAGATGGAATCATGCTTGTGAGCAGTGCGTGGTAATCCAAAGATAAAATCCATGCTCACATCAACCCATGGTCGATCAGGAACGGGGAGAGGAGTGTAGAGACCAGCGTTCTGTTTGACCTGTTTGGCCATCGTGCATGTCCTACACTGGGCTACAATCTTGGCCACATCTCTCTTCAGGCCAGGCCAATAGAAGTGCTCCTCCACAGAATGGATATTCTTGTTACGGCCAAAGTGACCAGCAAGACCTCCAGCATGCATTTCCCAGACTAGAAAGTCCCGAACAGAAGTCCTCGGGACACAGAGTTGCTGCCCTCGAAACAGAAAACCATCCTGGAGTAGATAGTCAGCAAATGCTGTCGAGGATCCAGCAGACAGAGCAGAATAGGTAGGGCCAAAATCAGGACACTCTCCATAGAGTTCCTTCATGCGATCAAATCCCGTGACCTCTACCCGAACAGTGGAAAGAAGGGAGACCCTTCGACTTAAGGCGTCGGCCACCTTATTGTCCTTTCCAGCCTTATGATTTAGGACAAATGTGAAAGACTGGAGGAATTCTACCCACCGACCATGCCTAGGGTTTAAACCCTTCTGAGAGCTAAGGAATTTTAAAGCCTCGTGGTCCGAGTATAAGACAAACTCTTGTGGTAAGAGATAGTGTCTCCAGTGTTTGAGGGCTTGGATCACGGCATAAAACTCCTTATCATAGGTAGAGTATCGAAGCTTTGCATCAGAAAGTTTCTCGCTGAAATAAGCCACAGGGTGGCTCTCCTGGCTAAGCACTCCACCTATTCCTACGCCAGATGCATCACATGAAACCTCAAAGACTTTGGAAAAGTCTGGTAGCGGGGGACAGGGGCTTTGGTCATAAGCTCCTTTATGGCAAGAAAAGCCTGGGAGGCGGCTTTGGTCCACTCAAAATTTCCCTTACAGATGCAATCCGTAATGGGTGCCATAATGGTGCTAAATCCCTGGATGAAGCGTCTGTAGAAGGTGGCTAGCCCGTGGAAACTTCGAACGTCATGGACATTCTGGGGCTCTGGCCAGTTACTATAGCTCGGACCTTGGATTGGTCCACAGACACTCCATGACTTGAAACCACAAATCCGAGAAAAGTGACCCGGTCTGTCATGAATTCACACTTAGTCAGGTTGGCAAACAGGGTTTCTTTCCTCAGGGTCTCGCAGACCTCCCTCAAATGATGAATGTGGTCCTGAGGGTTGTGGCTATAAATGAGGATGTCGTCAAAGTAGACGACAACAAAGCGACCAATGAGGGGTCGAAGGGTTTCCGTCATAAGCCGCATGAATGTGCTGGGGGCATTGGATAGTCCAAACGGCATGACGAGCCACTCATACAGACCTTCTTTGGTTTTGAAGGCCGTTTTCCACTCGTCCCCTGGTCGAATCCGGACCTGGTGATAGCCACTTTTCAAGTCAATCTTGGAAAAGATAGTGGCTCCACTCATCATGTCAAGCATGTCATCAAGACGGAGAATGGGAAATCTATACTTGACAGTGATTTTGTTGATGGCGCGGCTGTCAACACACATCCGCCAGGTGCCATCTTTCTTTGGTGTGAGCAAGGCAGGAACAGCACATGGGCTCTTGCTCACCCTGAGGAAACCTTTGTGGATAAGGTCCTCGACAATCCTTTGGAGCTCAGCATGCTCCTTGGGGTTCAACCTGTAGTGGGGAAGGTTGGGTAGGGTGGACCCGGGGACAAGATCAATGGCGTGTTGAACATCACGCATGGGAGGGAGTGTTGAAGGAAGGTCTTCCGGGAAGATGTCTTGGAAGTCCCGCAGGATTGCCTGGACTTCGGGTGGGACGGAGACCTGGGACTCCTCAGAGGTAATGGTGACGACAACAGCCCAGACAGGGGCACCCTCGGCAACCTCTCTATTCATCTCACGAACACCTATGAAGTTAAGGCGCCTAATCGGGTCATGGTCAACCTTAGGGGCCTTAGGGATGGACATGACAGGTGTAGGAGAGGAGGGAATGGGAAGCTTCCCTTTGGTGGGGGTCGGAGCATTCTCCCGAATTTTGGGGGATGCAGTGGGTGTGGAGGTAGGACTCTTTCCCGTGACCACCTTTGGGGGTGTTGGGAGCAACTGAATCCTCTTCCCATTGTGGGAGAAGGAACACTCATTGGACCGACCGAATGTAGTAAGGTCTACATCGTAGATCCACGGTCGTCCTAGGATGATGCTACCGACCTTCATGGGCACTACGTCACATAGGATCTGTCCTTGGTAGGACTGGAATTGGATGGGAATGACACACGTAGTGGTGACTGGAATAGACGTGTCGTCAACCCAAGCCACGTTGTACGGCCTAGGATGAGGATGAGTAGGTAGACCTAGACGGGAGACAAAGTCTGAAGAGACTGCATTGATACAGCTCCCGTTGTCGAAGATCACCTTGCAGAGTTAGGTTTTCACCATGATATAGGTTTGGAAGATGGAGGTTCGACGCCAGTCGTCCTCCTGTGGGTGTGCCAGGATGCAGCGGACCACACCCAATCTTTCATGGTTAGAACTCTCGGCAATATCTCCCACTTGCATGTACTCGACATGCGTGCCATCATATCCTGCATCTAACTCCTCAAACTGGGTGATGAGGTCGGGATCGGCCTCATATCTCTCAAGGGTTTCTCCTTCCTGAGGTGGAAGCTCCATGAACTGGGGGTCGGTGATAACCAAGGCTCGGGTTGGGCAATTGGTGGCAATATGCCCTAGGTTATGACATCTGAAGCATCGGACTCCCGAGACAGGGGCTGGTTGGGAGGTGCTAGGGACGACTCCTTTTCCCTTGTCATCTCTCCTCTCAACCGGTGGAGTGTACTCCAACCTAGGCACAGCTGCGGGTGCAGGTAATGGGTTCCGTGGGAAAGGAGCCGTAGGGGCAACGGCCCTAAGTGGGGTAGCAGTAGGGACGTAGGAGGTGGAGGGGCCAGCTCTCTCAGTATAGCGGACTATGGGGTTTCGGGGTTCAGATTGGCGGTAGATGGGAACCCGAGGTGGGGCCACCCTTTGAAACCTCTCAACATCTCGTGCAACCTGGTAGGCGTGCTCGAGGGTGTTAACCTCCCGCAAGAATAATTCCCGCTGAATACTCTCGTGTAAGCCAGCCCTAAACCGAGAGAGGGTGACAGAGACATCCTCCATGACTCGACTCCGAAGGAAGTAGTCATCAAATTTGGTGATGTACTCGTCCACGGACTTTCCATCTTGGGTGAGTTTCTGCCATTGGTCTAAAAGACGCTGATGGTAGGAAGGTGGCAGATACTTATCCCTCAATTTCTCCTTCATTTCTTCCCACGTGCTAATAGGCTCCTCTCGTCTCCGTGCTAGGAGATTCTCAACATTGCACCAGTAAGTTTTGGCTTGACCCAGGAGTTTCATTTTGGCAAACCTCACCCTTGTGGCAGGGGTCATGCGGCGATGCCAATCAAAATATTGGTCCATCCCGGTCTCCCACTCAAGGTATGTAGCGGGGTTGAGGGACCCATCAAAACTTGGAGCGTCAATCTTGACGTTCCTTAGGATGATATCTTCATCGTCGTGGTCTCTCTCTCGAGGCGTACGGGCCTCTTGCTCTCTACCTTGGGGAGCCTGATTCGGGCGGACTTGCTCTCTTTCCTCCCTAGGATTGGCTACGGGATTGCCGTGGCCATTCACTCTTCCTTCCTCCCCTTTTAATCGATCCTCTAAGGCTCGGATCCTCTTATCGAGTTCCGTCCGTAGTTGGCCTATGGATTCTTCAAAGTGGGCCACAAGATTATGCTCGAGCTGGACTAGCATAGCAGTCACGCTCTCTTGATCCATGGGTAGCGTTGAGGGACGCTCTAGACGGCCAGATGAATTCCTAGACCAACGTGGCATGCACGACCTCGGGCGTAAATGATGCAATCCTATGACCGAGAATTAGCAAGCTATAGATTTGAATTTTGTTGGCTAATTGGCAAAGGGCCAAGTTTGAAGGGACTGGTCAGGGAGAGTTGCTCGCCCGTAGGCGAAGTAGTTGTGAAACTACCTCCTGACAATTATGGTGCCCTAATATGACAGTCTAGGGCCTAAAGGATAGGTACAAGCAAGCATTCTCTCACCGTCCACAGCGATGCACTCAGGAGACTGGCTGCATGGATCGGGCTCTCGCTCACTTCGTCACGCGGCAAATGATAAGGATACTAAATAAGCAAGTGATTTGGAGCACGTACCTAGCTGACTGAGAAGTCAAGCTCCGACCGGAGACGAAGGCGAGAGGGGACGTGCGTGCCCGCACGAAGTCAATGAAGCTTGGCCAGTTACAAAAAAAATTCACTCCACGCAGGGAGGATTGAATTATTACAAGACCACTTTAAAATTTCCCGCGCAGGGGAACAAATTAGTCCAAATTCTCCGCGCAGGGAGACTCAGAGGTACCCACGTTCCGCAATTGACGGACAGTGTGTCGGCAGCCGGGTGACTTGGGCGGCGATCGAGTCGTCGTTGTGGACTTCGGGTGCCACCTCAATAAGTTAAAAGATATATATAAATATATATAGAGAGATATATATATATCCCATATATATATTGTATATATTCAACTCTCTTTTTTTTAATCGAATAATATATATAGATATATATATAAAGATATATATAATACTATATATATCCCATATATATAATATATATACCTTTTCAAACTTTTTTTTTTCTTTCAAACCACGTTTCTCTTTCTTTTCAAACTTCAACCTACTTTTTTTTTTTGACTTTCTTTTTTCAACCTTTTCAACTCTCTTTTTTTTTTTCAAACTTTTCTTTCAAACTCCCTTTTTTTTTTCAACCTCCCTTTTCAAACTTTTCAAATATATCCTGCGTATCCCACGGTTTATGTAGGTCAAGAAAGCCGGCAGGCGGCCAAACGCAGGGACGCTGGGTCAGAGAGAGAGAAAACCAAGCGGGAGATGGGCCAGCGCGGGTGCTAGTAGGTGGAGAGGAAGACGTGGGGTTGGGTAGTGTCGGAGGTGGTAGGGTTCGCAGTGGAGGTGGCACAGGGGGCCGGCGACTGTGATGGGAAGGGGGAGTGGGTGCCACGGCTGTCGGTTAGGGAGGAGGTGGCGGGGTCTGGTTAGCAGAGGGGAGGAGAGGGTCGCGAGGCGGCCGGAGATGGTGAAGTAGGTGGAGGAGGTAGCCGGCCGGGGGCGTGCACAGGGCTGCCGTGGGAGGCGGACTGGCACTGCGGCGGGGCCGGAGAGGAGCCGGCGACTGGCGGGCGAGGTGGCAGCGGCCTCGGGCGCGGGCGACAGCGGCGCGCGGGCGGGCGCCTGCAGGCTTGCAGGCGTGCCGGGTGCAGGGGCACCGGCTGGCGCGCGAGGGGGGGGGGGGGTGGCCGTGCCTGCAGTCTCGGGCGCGGGCGTGGCCTGCCGATGCAGGCGCGGGCACGGGGGCGCGGCGAGTGCGGGCGGGGCAGCGGCAGGGCGGGCGCGGTGGCGCGGCGAGCGCGGGCGGGGCAGCGGCAGGGCGGGTGCGGTGGCGCGGTGCGGGCGCCGGCGACCGTTGCGGCGGGGGGGGGGGGGGTTTAAACCCCGCACGGGCGACGAGGCTGCCGCCCCGCGAACCCTCTCTCTCCTTCTTTTTTTTCTTTGCGTTCCTTCTTCTGCCGCGCTGGAACGAGGGAGAGAGAGAGAATACAGAGAGAGACAGAAAGAGCGGGAGAGAGAGATTAAGGGAGAGAGAGATAACCGAGAGATTAAGGGGGAGAGAGAGAAATGAACAGAGAGAGATTAGCGTGAGAGAGAGAAAACAGAAGAGGGGGAGAGATTAACGTACAGAAACACAGTGAGATTTCCCCTTTTTTTTTCTAAATTTTTTTTTTCCAACATTTCTTCAACCGATCTCTCTCCACTTCTGTTCTTTCTTTTTTTTTTGTTCTTTCTTTTTTTTTTTCTTCACTTCTAGCAATCTAGAGAGAGAAAGAGAGAGAGACGTCGGAGACGTCGGGTTGACGGAGGCGCCGTTTGTTGGGCTCTGATACCAATTTGACGCGGCGGCGACGTGGAAGACGAATCGACGGCACTCCGGGACACGAACAGGATGGGACGGATAACTGCTATCTCACACAGCTCGGCCTCACGCCGGACGGTCTCACACCGGGCGACGCTCAATCCTCACAAAAGAGAAGAGAGAGAAGGGAATAGCACAAGGGCAAGATGCACCTATGTGTTAACAAAACTTGTTTCTTTCCATTCATTCATGCAACATACGTAACACATTAGCCTCTTTATATAGGAAGAGAGCTATAACAATATGACCTTCTAACTTTCACTAATTAGATTCACATCCTAGCCTAACAAGACAAACCCACCAACCAATATTTGACTTGTGGGTTTAACCAATTAAAATATAAAAATTACACACATGTTTATTTGACTTAGACTAGCCTAATAAGACGAAAGAAAAAAAATACATGTAGGAATACATGTATACATACACACACATATACTCAAAAATACACACAAGTATAACTACTCAGTATGCCGGGTCTTCAATCGAGTCTCCGAGCCATAAGCTCGGTGCAGTCGGTGCGGTGCGGCGTCGGCTCCGAGTAGTGGACCCGGTGTCCCCACCATATTGCCTCCCAGCTTATACGCAAATTCCTCAACACTTTGATGTATACATAACAAGTCAATATGTAATCTCCACACCATAGAGCAAGTTTCCCTGATTTTCTCATCCCCGTGAATTCCTCTAATGCTCCAGGTGACCATTTTCATTGAGAATGTGTTGCTTACCCTTTCCCCAAGTCCTTTCTAAACCTGGGACATTCCAGCTTTTGGTTGATCTGAATGAACCTCAGTTTTCTTTGACTAATTTTAGAACCTCCTCCACTACCTCCCTTGCTTAAGCTTAAGGAAAGAGATAGGTCCCTCCTCGTCTTAGGAAAATCCTGACCACCTCATCTTTTCCTGAAAAAGAAATTCCAACTAGCATACCCATTTCCAGAAAAACCTCATCCAATCAATCTACTGACCCATAGGATTTGAAAACTGTGAATGGTAAACAGTCCTGCACAATGTGTTCTTCAAGCCTTTGCGAATCACGGCTTCATAAAACAAGACTCTTGCCCAATATTGGACACTGTCTTCCTGAAGAGGTTGGGCTGCATTTTTTTTGGTACGATGAGATCAGGATCTTGGATTGACCCTCCATGCTTCAACGTTAGACAGAAGTCTACCCCTTGTGATATATGCCATTACCTATGTCTTGGAAGCCTACTTCAAGCCAGTTGTTAAGGGTGTCAATGTGTCAGATTCAGATCAGGTTTTGCTTGACCCAAATCCAGATCCAAATTGATGGGATCTGAAATTGAACCAAATCCACATTTTCTCCCTTCTCATCACTGAGCCCTTGTTCTCCACATCTACCACTTCCTCCACTCCTCCTACCTCCACCAGCAAACCATGTTATGCGGGACGGGGAAGAAGGATAGAGGTGGGGGTGTAGGTTTCGTGCCCTCCCTCTCACAAGGACCACCTAGGGTTTGGGATAGATATGGGGGTGTAGGCGTCGCACCCTCCCCTTCGTAGGGACCACCTAGGGTTGCCTCCTCTCAAGACTCTCTCCTCTCCATCGCAGAGAAGGGAGAAAAATTCTGTAAAATCGCAACTGTAAATTCTTCATTAATTGGAAAAGAGGGATTACAAGATTATTTATATAAGTTAGGCTAACCCTAACTCTAACATGACCCTTATATGCGAAAATACCCCTAAACTCAAAAAAATAGTGTGAAAATCGCACAAAAAATTACAAAAAAATAAAAAGACAATTAGCCCCAAATGAGCCCAATAAAACTATGAAAATTAGAAATTTAATCCTACTCACTTGTGACTAATAGACTAGACTCAAATAAAGATAAAATACATAATAAAAATAAAAATGACGTTACTACAACTCCGATTGTCATCCGTGTAAAACGATGTCACCATGTAAAATCGAGTCCGTAATCTAACGTCATGAGTCTCGCTCCGCGTCAATCTCCCCCGGTTCGAAAAAATTCATCCTCGAATTTTGAAATGCTGAAGGACGAGAAGACGAGTACACAAGGGTAGCCTGAGCGACCGGGGCAGACAATGATATGAAAAATCTCGAGTTGCCGATACTCACGTGCCGCGCAAAAATATAGCCACACAACATCGACGGGAGAACGTTCTCAAGATAGCATAACATCAGATAGACCAATTGATTGAACAACTAATGGACCATCCTCGGATATTATGTTGTCAATCAAATATAACCCGGAAACAACAACCAAATCATGATCCGAAGCATCCTGCAACATAGACCCTTCTCGCATCTCTTCTTCATATTCCTCGGTCAACACGGGGTCGACCTCATAGATCACTTCCTGCTTCTTTTCTTCATACTCATCGGCCATTGTTGGGTCGACCTTATATACTACGTCCTGAACCGTTGGTTTGACAAAATCAGATAGTCGTCCCTCCATAACATGGAGTCAGCGCTCTATATACTTGAAACACTCATACAAATGGAAATAGTCGACCATACTGAGACTGTACCTGAATAGCTATCGGACCTCAGCTTGTAAGGACAAGTCGATTCCCTAAGCGATTACGTGGATGGGCTAAATGCAGTGCAAGGACGTTGTTGGGCCTGCTCTGTTGCTCTTGGGCCGAGTGGAAGTGGGTCCATTTAGCAACTTTGACCGCGGCCCATGTGGAATCATGGAGCTTGATCCTCTCTCTGGTACAGTGTTGCCCAGGGGGAGGGGGGGCAGTAGACGGTAGGAGAACAAAAGAGAGAGAGCACGAAGAGGTAGGGGAAGTGACGGAGTGAGCAGAGAGAGGGCGTTGTCCCACCGATGACGAGGAGCAGCACAGGGAGAGAAGGCGGTGGGGTGGCAAGGTGGACAGAAGGAGGAAGAGAAGGTCTGTGTGGTACAGGTGGTGGGTTGCAATGGGGTTGGTGCACACAGGAGTGACCGGGCTGGAGCAAAAGAGGGGAGAGGGGCCGAACTAGGAGAGGCGGACGGCGAACCGGACCGGCGAGGTGGCGACGGGACGTCGGCACAAAGATGGTGGCACTCGGGCATTCTTATGGCCAAGGGAAGGAGGAGTAGGCGTCCATCCAGCGTACGGCGCGGGTAAGGGTGTATGGGGTGGTTATAACGGGAGGTCCCAACCCGTCAGTGGCGGGTGTGAGGACCACCGACGTCCGGGCGGAGGTCGTGCACCCACGAGGGGGGGGGGGGGGGCTTCGCACGAGTGGGGAGTCGACTGTAGCTGGCGCCGATGCAGGCGAGGGCACGGGGTTCGGCAGGCAGGCCAACGGAAGAAGGAGAGGTCGGGGTGATGCTAGCCGACGACGAGGGAGAAGAATGATGGTGGCGTAGGGGGGCTTCCGGCTAGGGTTTAAAGGGGATGAAGGGGGAGGAAGGAGGTGCGTGGAGTGATGGCTGCAGACGGGGAAGGGGGTGATAGGAGGGAGATCAGGGACGGGAGACGACGTTGAACAGCGGTTGTGGCGGCGCAGATCGGATCTTCGACTCCGTAGAAGTCAAGGCTAACTCAGATACCAAAATTGATGCGGGACGGGAAACTAGGGTTTGGGATAGAGGTGGGAGTGTAGGCTTCGGGCCCTCCCCTTCGCAGGGACCACCTAGGGTTGCCTCCTCTCAAGACTCTCTCCTCTCTATCGTAGAGAAGGGGAAAAATCTATAAAATCGCAATTGTAAATTCTTCATTAATTGGAAAAGAAATATTACAAAACTATTTAAAGGAGTTAGGCTAACCCTAGCATGACCCTTATATATGAAAATACCCCTAGACTCAAGAAAATAGTGCAAAAATCGCACCAAAAATTATAGAAAAATAAAAAGACACAATTAGCTCCAAATGAGTCCAATAAAACTATGAAAATTAAAAACTTAATCCTACTCACTTGCGACTACTAGACTAGACTCAAATAAAAATAAAATACATAATTAAAAAAATGACGCTACTGCAACTCCGATCGCCATCTGTGTAAACGATGTCATTGTGCAAAATTGAGTCCGTAGTCCGATGTCGCGAGTCTCGCGCCGTGCCACCATGGCAAGGAGAAGAGAGGAGCGAGTGGTGACCCCCAGCAGCAGCAGTGACAGGGTGCAAGCAGCAGGTGGAGTGCTCGCAGCGGCAATGGGGGTGCTGATCCCTCAGTAGCAGTAGCAGTAGCAGTAGCAGTAGCAGAAGGCGAGCTGTAGTATCAGCGGCAGCAGGAAGAAGGTGGACCAGGGCGAGCTTGCGGCAGTGGTGGGAGGGGGCAAGCCCAAGGCGGCGGCGGCAGGAGGGAGACAAACTGGGCCAAGGCTGCAGCGGGGTGAGTCCACAGTATCGGGGGGGGGGGGGGGGCAAGGGAGCCAATCTTGCAGCTGTGGTGGCAAGGGGTGAGCCTGCAGTGTCATTGGTGGCAGCAGGTGAGGCGATCCCACTGTGGGGCCGGCAGGCAATGTGTCTGCGCTGGCTAACGTGGCAGGAGTTCAATCGGGGCATATGTGGTGGCTGCGGGAAGGCCCAATCTCACAGCAGCAGCAACAAGGGCGAGCCTGCGGCAGCAGCAGGGGGATGCCTGTGATGACAGCAGCGGCAGGGTGCTGCCTGAAATGGTGGTGTCTTGAAGCCACAGCAACGGCAGCAGGGGACTGCTTGCGATAGCAGTGGCTCTTCTTCCTGCCCCTTTGCGCTGGGTTGGAGCAGATGAGGTATTTCAAGGCATGAGATGCAGCAATTCAAAAAATGATGCACAAACCAATCCAAATGTTGGGATCTCAAATCAACCCGACATCTGTTAAACCCAATCCGATTACTAATTTCGGAATCGGGGCAGATCTCGGATCCTAAGGATCCATTGACACCCCTACCGGATGTATCCAAAAGTGTTCGATGATAATTTGGGATCTCCAGATGCAGCTTCAGCTGGATAAAATATGCCTCCTTGTACGAAGCCAACTCCGCCAGATCAACCTCCACCTAGTAATTCTGACTCACCAGACACACTAACTCTTGATTTCCTTGTCCAATCATGAGAGTCCCTATCTGCAAGAGTTTTACTGGCGCCGGTGCTCCCTCTGTGTGCGGAAGACTGAATCCCACATTCCAAGTTATTGATGACTGCTCCAAGTTGATTCACCATGGTCAGTAAATGAATCTTACCCCTTTCTTGTGTTCTGGAGATTTCATGCAGAAACTGTAAAACGGGGTGTGTCGGGATTATTTGGGTGAGGAAGGAGAGTCCATGGGTCAACAAGTAGATAGCAGGGTTGCTCAAATGACTTACACAAAATGCTTGGGTGATCAAAGGACCCGTCACTCCTTCAATCCAGACATAATGGAGATGATCACTGAATATAGACTGCATTTGGGAACCCCATAGAAGTTATTCTAAACGTCTTCTCCTTCTTAAAAGAGCATTTCCGTAAAAAAGGGAACCATATGGTAACTTTCTTATATTTACTTCACCCACAGGAAGGAGAAATCTCACTCCACGCCTAAGGAGAGATTTTCTCCTTCCACATGGAGTAGTTTTCTCCTTTTTGCAGGAGGAGGAAAAAAACTAAGGAAATGGCATCCTTGCCCTCGTTTTCCATTCATGTGGCCTTCTCGTTCTCCCTTTGTCTAGGATTCCTCCTCCATTTTTCCCTCTCTCCGCTGGGAGTTCCATGTTAGACGTGTTCCAGTTTTTTGTTGCCTCATCATCTTATCTTCCATATTCTTGGATGACAGCAAGATATGCATCAGCATTTTTCTTCTTCTAGTATTCCATTTTTTTTACTTTGGGGAAGGGACAAGTTCCTTGCACCTCCAATCAAGTAGTTCATGGGTTATCAAAGTATGCTATCGTATTCCCCACCAGGATACATTTTGTGATTCCTATATAATCCAGAAAAGCATACTTCTTGTTTATTGGTTGTTAAACCACCGTGATGAATAAAAAGAGTTGAACTCCAAATTTTGCACAAAAAAGGACTTGGGGCTGCAGACTTTGCATGGGTTTTAAAATTGGGCTCCCGACTTGATAAGGGCTGGGGGTTGGGTTTTGATTTAACTTATTAGGTGTGCTATTATTTTATTATTTTAATCCATCTTCAATGCTTTTAAGATGGATTTACTGTCCCTAGTTTAAACAGCATGCACATGTTTGACTAATGATGGCTGCGACCTCCATATTTGCATGAGGGTTTGCCGAGGGGTTTTGATTTTATATTATTTTAATATACATTTAATCTATGTTTAAAGTAGGTTATACTTGTTGGATTTCCATAAGTTGTGTTATTTTAAAAATAAAAGGATATATGATAAAAACATCAAGGACATGAGTTTTTTATTAACTAGGTGTTGGGTACTTTTGTCAAACTTTTTCACGAAGTATTTCATATTGCTATGTCTATTTTATGCATCCAAACATCTTTTACTTCTAAGATAGGAAGCACTTTCCTTCGAAGTCACTTCTATCCGGAGGTACTTCTATGTGAATTGTTTCACAAAAACTCCCAACATGGTTTGCCGACTCGAGGATCCGTATCGGATCAGATTTCCCCTGATCCGATATGAGTCAGCTCGACTCGAACCCAACTCTGCCGAGTAGCATATTTAAAATAAATTAAGCAATAGAGTTTAATTCTTTTGACCCATTTAAATGTAAGATTTATGATTATTGTTATATCATTATTATAGTGTTTAATTTTTTTTAAAGTTTTTATATTATTTTTAGATATTATATTATTATTTAAATAGTTCATAGGGACTCGGTGCAATTCACTCGACTTGCAACTCAGATTCCACTAGATACGATCCAAGTCGCCCAAGTCGGGGCAAGTCAGACCGAGTCGGCAAACCATACTTCTCAAATGCAGCCATAGATCCTTACTCTTCCCTAAGTATAGATGAATCCATGCCTGTTCATGTGATCATCAATGATCAACTACATGATTATAATGGACCGCCTGGAATTCCACCTTGGTCACCCTGTCAACTTGACAACCATGTTCTTATCTTTCAACATGTTCTACCGGAAGATTGTGCAGCATTAATATGACAGAACTTCAACCTCCATGATGCTCTATACTTTAGGTTCATAGTTCTCTGCATATGATATGACTAGTCAACACGTACATGATCTATCCTTTTAGAATTTTTACTCATTTACTTAGGCAGGTAAAAGATACAACTGGCAGACATTATGCGAGAGTCAACCTCTAAAAACAGTCTGTTGGAAGAAGGAAAGGGCATGTACCCTTCACCAAAGCAGAAGAAAAGATCGTTCTTGTCAACATGGGTGGCCACCAGAGTCACCCACACATCCCACACGCCAGATCCCCAAAGTCACAGGTTGGGTTCCAAGGGGAGAAAGAGTAGAGGAGGGAGAAAGGCAGGGTGACAGCTAGAGCATCCTCTCTTTCTTGAGTCCCCAGGGACTCCATATTTATAGTCCCCTATATCCCTAGAGTCCTAGTTAATAAGAGGCATGGAAACCAACTTATCGGATTCCATCTTGGACTCTATCCAAGGTGGATGACCATATGTCAACAGAGTCTAATGGAAAATTATTTCAATGCCTTCCTTGGCAACTTGGAATACCTCTTCCTTTCCCATCTGAAACATGTTTTCCAATTTCTCAGGCTACTGTCATGTATATGTTAACAAGTCACAACTTGCAACAAACATGCTGTAGATAGAGATGTGGCAGTACATAAAACTGAAAACATAGATTGGAAATTTATCTAACCATGATTAGCAAAGAAATGACAGAGAGATAACAATAACTTGAACAATCACAAGTCTCGCTATAGAACACATGTAATCAAAACACAACCAGGGAGAGGCGCATCGTTGCCTGTGTTGTTCTTTTTATGGAAGGGGGGCGTGGCGGATATCACCAATTTTGCTACTGAACTGAACAAAGTGAAGAGTGCCAAAAGCAGGTGCCAAGTTGATTTAGGTGATTTTACGCTTCTAGTCTCAAAAATGAAGTGAACAGGTACCACTTGATTCTCACAAAAGTCCAAATCGAAACTCACTCAGGTAGCTTTCCAAACGGTTACCCGAACACAATAAAACAGTGGAATGAAAAGTCGCTAATTTCGGTTCAGACATAACATGGTAGGTCTTAAAAGAAATGAGGAGAAATGTGTACCAGAAAAGGAGACAAAAAGAGCAAACATGTCCAGAATCCAGCCGCTGTTCTTACTCATCCACCATGCCTCCATCACTGTCGGGATCATCACCCCTGCTCAGATGCCCACAAACGTTACACTCCATGACATCCGAAACCACACCCTGCGGAGATGGCGGCAAGGGTGCTAATGTCCCCCTACAACTCTCCCTCTGGCACATGTACCTCACAAAGAAGTAGGCATGGGGGAAGTCCCCATCTTCCCCTGCCTCCATTTCCTCAATCCCCTCATCATCTCCGCCAGTATCCCCACCCTCCACCTCCTCGCCATCCATGGCCTCCTCCATATCGTCCTCCTCCTCATCCTTCCAGTTCTTCTCCACCATGCAGCGGTCGCACTCACATGTAAACCCGTAGTCCTCAAGAAGCCTCCTTTGCCTCTCCTTGTATCTCCAGTTCACCGGAAAGTAGCTCAGGCACACCTCCCTCCCCTCCGGGATGTCGTGGATCGCCCGCACGAAAATGTCGGTGTTCCGCCCGTTGCCGCCGCCGTCGACGTAGTCAAATCGGCAGGCGTTAGGGAGGCAGTCGTGGTTGAAAAGAGACGCCTTTGGGTAAATCCCGTAGGCCCTAACCCTCCTCTCCCCGGTCCCGCCGCTGCCGATGGCCGGCTCCATCAGCCCGAAAGCGTTCATCTTGTCCTTCGCAAGGAGAGAAGCCGTCAGCTCGGGGGAGAACCCGCCGAGACCCGGCGGCGGCGTGGAGAGCGACGCCACCAGGGAGTGGAGGGCAAGGGCGGCATGCTCCGGGGCAGCTTCCCCCTGTAGGGAGAGGAGGAGGAGGAAGCCGTCGGGGGAGATGGCGGCTAGGTTGTAGGCGGCGATGAGGAAGGCCGCCTGGGAGAGGGCGTCGGGTTGGTCGTCGAGGGGTGGCGCGAGATGGGGAGCAGCGGCCCGGAGCATGGAGAGGGCGCGGCAGGCCCAGTTGGTGTGGGAGGAGGCCGCGGCCATGGCGCGGCAGGCGTCACCACAGAAGAGGGCATGGCCCGAGCAGGCCGGACAGGGGAAGGAGGCGTCTTCCAACCTCAGCGCCTTGTAGCAGTGGGCGCAGAACGAGGAGGAGGAGGTGGAAGAAGAAAGAGAGGAGCGGGCGACTTCGAGGGCGGGGTACAGGAGGAGAGGGGAGTCGACAAGGAGGACGTCCCCAGGTCTAATAGCGCGGGCAGCGACCAGGGCGCGGCCTCGGCCGGGTATGTTGGGGACAACCCGGACGACGGGTTGAGAGGGCAGCGGCGCCACAGGGGATGGTGCTGCTTCGGAGGAGGACATGGCGGCGGCGGCGATGGTGGCGAGAGCTTCGCTTCGCTGTCAGTAGAGTGTCTAATATACGCACAGGCTCAGCGTGCTGGCTGTTTTGCTTTTGCCTTGGCGTTGGGCACGCCGCGGGAGAGAGAGACTTGGCAGCGTTTGGAAACACGGGATTTGGGCTTATCGTAAAAAAGAGAAACGATAGCTACTCTCTTGGACACCGTCTACTGTGTTATTGATCCATATCATTAGCACGTCCGTCTCATCTATTAAATTTTTTTAATAATTTTTAAATATTTATATATACTCTCATCTAGTTGTCACATTTATTCATATATTTATTATTAAAAAATAAACAGTGTAACAGGATAACATCGTGATAATAATCGGACATTAACATATAAATGACAAACTATAATACAAGTACATACGGGATTGATTTAATCAAGGACGACCATGAAATAAGATTAACAAGTATGATTATAGAGTACAGCATGATAATAAAGCAATTAATATGAAATACACAATACGAAGTAGAAGCGTCTCGATGAGACTCTCCTTAGAGAAGATATCGCCCCACATTAGAACGGTGCGACGGATATGACGATCTTCCCTCGGGATACGACTACCAACACGAGATTCTTAAGCACACTCAAGAATCTCGTAAATATGCTATGTGAGAAACCTAGATCTCTTCGTAAGAAAAGTGCAATGGTTGAAGAGCATGCACCGAACACCGCAGAAAGAGGGCCGCTAGAGAATAGTAGTGCAGCACGACGTTTGTGTACGCGTACAGCGACGAAGAAGACGACATCCCACGCACAACGAGTGGCGAAAACACAACGAGGAGGAGGACGATGGCGAACCGCGGTCGCGACAGGGAGGCGAGAGAGAGATAGCCAACACACTAGCGATTCCTCTGGGAAGTAAAAAGCGTAGTTAGGGTTAATTGTGATTAAAAGAACATTAATCACCCCCTTTTCTGTACCCACGCCCGCGACAGTTCACCTTCAAACAGTAAGTTCAGAGACCCCTCTTTCTCTCCAAGAGCGGGTAAAATAGCAAAAAGAATTCCAAAAGAGTGCCAGTGCAAGCCGGCTGGATCCACCTCTCACATGCGCGCGCCCGCCCAACCCGGCCCGGCCCGACGCCTGCGTGCATGTGATAGGATCTAGCATACCTCCACTATTGTCCATAAGACATAGTCTAGGGGACCCTAGAAACTATAAGGTCCCCTCACCTCTTTGTATTTTTTAATGCGGGACTAAAATCCCCATACAAAACACAACACTTGAGGTAGCACCCTTTGGAAAAACCTTTGAGTTTCCCTTTCTTATGTGTGCTCCCAAACATCTTCAACCCAACATTCCCCCACAAACTCAAGGTTTGTTCAAAGGGAACATATAGAAGAGGAATGAACATATCATGCTTTCAGCAAAGGTACCTTTCGGGTTTGAACATTTACCTTAGTGTTCCAATTTTCACTCCCACAGAATCGAAGTGAATTAAATCTTGAACTTGATTCTTTATGTGAGAGTTATTTATTAGAAAACAACATGATATAAGGCTTCATGGGTAGCAATATGTGTAACTGGCACTTTTAAAGGCCATGTGCCTAATCCTGATTCATGAGTACTTTCAAGATCAACCCAATTCCTTAACTGCGGCCTCACAGTAATACTCATTTAGGTGGGCTTCTCCAAGGATGAACTGCTAACATCCTGCCTTACCAGGCTTGAACCCATTAAAAGTATATAACTTAACATTAACTTGTAGCGGCAGGCACTAGTTTTAGGATTACAGGGGAGGAACTTAGATACAAAGTATCTAATTGAATGAGTGCCTTCCAGTCCTCTCAGCAGCTTGTTATTACCACACTGAACCTTCTTTGTAGGATCTCTACTCAGATAGGTTGGGTTGCCACTGTAGGAGAACAGTTGATGGGTTTCAGTACCATCCCCATCCTAAACTTTTGGACTTGATTTTATTTAGTCCTTTAATCAGAGGATCAACTATGCTATCCTTGGTACCAACAAAATCCACAGCTATCACTCCCTGAGATACTAATATCCTTACAGACTTAAAGTCTGAGTTGAATATGTCTCCTTTCCTTTTGATTGTACTTTGAACTTTTGACCTTTGCAATTGTGGTCATGTTATCACAATGCACAGAGATCGCAGGTATAGGCTTACTCATCAGAGGGAGTTCAGAAAGAAGACCCTTGATCCATTCAGCCTCCATACCAGTAGTGTCCAAAGCACACAACTCAGCCTCAAAAGTAGACCGAGACAAGATGATTTGTTTAGTCGACCTCCAGGCGACTGCAACCTCCTAGAGTAAAGACATACCATGTGACACCATTACTCCCTGAGTTCTTAGCTATCCAGCTTGCATCACTATATCCCTCAAGAACAACAGGGAATTTCCCAAAATGCAAGCCTAGGGTCATGGTACCCTTCAGATACCTCAGCACCCTATCCAAGCCTTCCCAGTGAGTATGGTCAGGACAGCTTGTGTATCTACTGAGTTTAGACACAGCATATGAAATGTTTTGCCTAGTATAGTTTGCCAGATACAGTAAGCTTCCTATGACCTGGGAATATCGCAATTGAGACACAGGATCAGTACTCTTGTTCTTGCAGAAGATTCTAGAAGGATCATAAGGTGTACAGACAGCTTTGCAATTCTGATAGCCAAATTTCTCTAAAACTTTCTCAACATAGTGAGACTGAGAAATTGCTATCCCCTCAGCTGATCTAGTAAGAGTCAGCCCCAGAATTACATTTGCCTCACCCATATCCTTCATTTCGAATCTGCTACTTAAAAATGATTTGGTCTCAATTATAATTCCCAAATCGCTTCCAAATAACAAGATATCATCTACATATAGGCATAAAATTACATATTCATTACCCTTAACTTTGTAATAGACACACTTATCAAACTCATTGACTACAAAGTCAAATGACATGATAGTCATGTCAAATTTTTCATGCCATTGCTTAGGGACTTGTTTCAAACCATACAGAGACTTGATAAGTCTACAAACTTACTTTTCACTACTTGGAGCCACAAATCCTTCAGACTGATCCACATAAATCTCTTCATCAAGATCACCATTAAGAAATGAAGTCCTGACATCCATTTGATGGACAGTCAGATTATATAAGGAAGTCAGTGCTACAAGCACCCTGATTGTGGTCATCCTAGTGACAGGGGAATACGTATCAAAATAATCTATCCCCTCCATTTGTTTGAAACCCTTAGCAACTAGCCTAGCTTTATACTTGTCAATAGTACCATCTAACTTGAGCTTCTTCTTAAAGACCCATTTACATCTAATGGTCTTTGAACCAGGAGGAGGATCAACTAATTCCCAAGTGCCATTAGCAAGAATGGAATCAATCTCACTCTTAATGGCATCCTTCCAATGACTAGCTTCAGGTGAAGCCATAGCGTCTCGAAAGGTTGGGGGGTCACCCATGATCTGGAAAGTGACAAAATCACTTCCATAATCCTTGGCAACCCTTTATCTTTTACTCCTCCTTGGTTCAACTTATTCCTGATTACTAGTATCAGGATGAGGTCCGAATGCATCAGCCCCCACATTTGTCATTCTTTCCACATATTCTAGAATAGAATCAGATGTAGAAGTTACGGTCTCAAAAGACAGATGTTGAGGCACACCAGTCTTCATGGGAAAAATATTTTCGAAGAACGTGGCATCCCGAAACTCGACTATGGTGTTAACATCTATGCCAGAAATTTCTGATTTGATAACCAGAAACCTGTACGTGTAGCTATTTTCAGCATAGCCTAAGAAGACAGCGTCAACTGTCTTAGGCCCTAACTTCTTTCTCTTGTGCTCAGGAACAAGTACCTTTTCAAGGCACCCCCACATTTTGAAAATTTTCAAACTAAGTTTCCTATTTCTCCAAAGTTCAATTGGACTACTGTCTTTATGTTTCAGGGGAACATGGTTCAGAATAATGCAAGCCGTATTCAAAGGTTCCCCCCACATATACTTAGGTAGTCCCGAACTCTACAGGAGAGAGTTGATCATATCTATAAATACCCGGTTCTTCCTTTCTGCTATCCCATTAGACTGAGGAGAGTATGGAGCACTTGTTTCATGAATAATGCCATGATCTTGACAATATTCCACAAACAGACTAGAAGTATACTCTCCTCCTCTGTCAGACCTCAACCTCTTAAGAACTCGGCCAGATTGTGTTTCTGCTTCCTTTTTAAAGATGATAAACTTCCGCAAAGCCTCATCCTTAGATCTAAGCAAATACACAACAATGTCTACTACAGTCATCTATAAAGATAATGAAATATTTTTTCTAATCCCTTGTTAACACACCATTAAACTCACAGATATCTGAATGCACCAGATCCAGAATCTATGAATCTCTAACCACAGAATGAAAAGGTTTTCTAGGTTGTTTAGCATGTCCACAGATATCACATTTCTTGGTTTTATCAACAGTATGCTCAGGAATCAATTTCAGGTTCATCATACGTTTCAAAGAATTGAAATTAAGATGTCCTAGACGTCCATGCCACAATTCAGATGAATCTAAAACATTATAAGCAATAGGAATAGTAATAGAAATTGAAGCATTATCATTCACATTTCTGTTCACCACATGATCCACAAAGATTTTAAACAATCTATCAGAAAGATAACCTTTAGCAATAAAAGTTTTCAAGTAGAGTATCACAACTTTATTACACTTAAAGTTAAGTTCATAACCCTCTCTCACTAAAACAGAACCAGATAAAATGTTCCTCTTGACACTAGGAACATGGTACACTAAGGTGTCGTTTGGTATTGGGATAACTTAAGTGAAGAATAGGTATAAGTCATTCTGGGTTAATTTATTATTATTCTTATTCTCGTGTACGTTTGATATGCGAAGGGATAAATATGAAAATATTCATATTCTTCGTTTGGTAAAAATTGGGGATACAAATGAGAATAGGTGCTGAAAAATGACCATATTGTCCTTCTTATCCCGGGTTAAGGCACATGATGTTATTCTTTGTTTGGATGGGATAAGAAGATTTAAAATAATTTATTTAGTGAAATTAATTACTTAATTAGACTTTACAATCATGATTACGACTAATAAAGATCCTAAAATAGATTTTAATAGATAAATTTTATTATTAGTAATAAAATTATTATAAAAACTATTTTATTAATAATCTAAGATAATATAAATAAAGATATTATTGAAGAAAATTTTCCTTTAAAAATATTTAGTAAGAATGATAATAATGATAATAATTATTTTTTCATAATTATGAGTAATTAAATAGTATAACTTAACTTTAACATGTTTATGGAATGTAACGATGATTAATAATAATGTTCAATTTAATATGAATGCCATATCATCGGTAACATAAATCCAACTACTTTAATTAAGATTAGTGATAATAAAACTTCTAATTAATTTTTTAGTTCAAATTCTTTCTCAGTAATAATGAGACTTTTGATCAATCTAATTTTTTATACATTGAATTTAATTAGTAGTAATGATATTAAAATTTTTTCTTCAAAAAGATACTTAATAATAATAGTACACTTCAATAACTATTTATTATTGTTAACTAAAATCAATATAATTAATTAATATTTTGTTATATGTTTTAATTATTTGTAATTCATCATCAACGTACATCAATACAATTAAATCTATTATAATCTTTCTTGTCTTCTTTCCCTTTCTTTTTTTATTTTCTTTCTTTCATCCCCCCTTTTTTATTTGTTTTTGAGAAGGACCCAATAATGAACAAACATTTTTGAGTTCAGTGAGATATGTAAGCACTATTTGTGTCACGTTTAAATTGTGTTTACCCCTTCATCTCCCCCTCTCCCCGCGCTGAAATGGGACTTGAAGCTCTATCTTAAATCGGGCCAAAATCATTTAAATTTTGATTACTCATTTTATTAGTTTCTTGACATTTTGGTCACTCAAAATGTGACAGATGTTGTAACTACTATCATATTTGGATTATTTACTTTGGTTAAAACGTTATGCTTTATATACTATTTTACGTGCACATAAAAGATAAATAATTCACATGTAATCTAAGTAACGAGTACGGATGCCCCAAATAATATACGTACACATGCAATACACACTAATATTTAGTAAGCAGAAGTTAAGGCGGGATAAATGATAACAATGGGAGCATTTTACAAAAAGATAAAGTTTTACAAAAAAGAGTTTCACGTGTACATGGCCTTACAAATGATAGTCCTTAAAAAAATTCATATCACTTTTTATTACATACTTTCAATTGATCAAATTTTGCCAACAAAATTTCACATAGCTTCATAGTTCGATCGGCTGAAAATTTTTTCATCTCGATTGTTCTTCTTAAATCTTCCACGAGTGCATGTTCATAAGCATGTCCTCCTGTTGTAGATATGATAGGCATTTCTACTGTCCGCTGGTTCAAAATCTTTTCCTGAAAAATGTGTCTGATATAATCACAAATTAAACCATTGAGTGCAAAATATATGGACTTGATAAGAGTAAGGAGATGAGGCTCAGACCAATATGACATAATGTAATCACATGGATCATGTTCCATCATATTAGTTGGGGGTTGTCGTTAGGCCATCCACCCAATCATCATTGCCTCGTGTATACCTGATAAGACCAACGAGAGTTTGACATTGGGAAGGAGTTTAATCCACTGTCACACACACACAAACACAAAGGTTGTCTCCACTGTCACACACACTGAACACACACATAAAGGTTGAACACACGTACACACACAAACACAAAGGCTGTCTCCACTGTCACACACACACACACACTAAACACATACACACACCCTGGTTGTCTGCACTGCATGCACACACACACACAGACGCACAAAGGCTGACTGTCTTCACTAAACCCACACACACACAAACACAAAGGCTGACTCCACTGTCACACACACACACACACACACACACACACACACACACACACACACACACACACACACACACACACACACACACACACACACACACACAAAGGGTGTCTGTCTTCACTAAACCCCCCCCACACACACAAAGAATGTCTCCACTGCATGCACACATATAATCTGTCTCCACTGGACACACACACAAAGGCTGAACACATGCGCACGCACACACACACACAAACACAAAGGCTATCTCCACTGTCACACACACACACACACACACACACACACACACACACACACACACACACACACACACACACACAATATGTCTTCATTAAACCCCCCCCCCCCCACACACATTCAATTATGAAACATGACAACCACACACACACATCTCTGCCCACTGTCACACACACACAACAGTTGAACACGCACACACACATCTCTGCCCACTGTCACACACTCACACACACACACACACACAATCTATCTCCACTGCACACACACACCCACACAATGTCAAACATTCTGTGTCCCTTGAACACACACACACTATCACATTCTGTCGACACTGCACACACACACACACACACACACAATGTGTCGACACTGCACACACACGCACACACACAAATGAAGAAGGCCAATAGTTAATGTTAGAATAAATTTTAACTAAATTCATTGTTTCCCTTTTGAGGCCTTTCTAAAAAGCTCCAATTTGATGCTCGTCTAATTAAAAGCTAAAGTGATCAATAAGAAAAATAAAGATGATGGCTCCGCTGTCCACATCAATATTTCTACATAGTTTACGTTTTACCTTCAGTGTCATTAATTGGCTTCAACTTCTGTTTCTATGTAGGTATCTTCCCAACACATTAAGCATCAATTTTTCATTCACTGACAGGAAAAAGGGAGAGATATAGCTAATCATAACAAAACCTTAGGAAAAATGGCAACCTTAATTTTTTGGATTCCCTTTTCTCTTCTTTTGAACATAAACATGCAAGTCCCCGAATAATAAACGAGTTAATACTACATTTTCTCCGCACTGTTAGCATTAATTATCTAGTGAAGGGAAGTTGTCCCTCTAACATGCCTACACCCATAAAATTTTTGAATTAAAAAAGCACAGCAACTCTTAAATTATGAAAAGAGATATGACATACAATTCCCTATAAATTTCACAGCACACACTCGGCTGTTTTAAATTAAAATAAACTAGCTCATGCATTCACAGCACACACTCGGCTGTGATAAAATACAGGAAACTCATGCGGCATCACAGCACACACTCGGCTATTTTAAAATCATAGAAACTCATGCGACATCACAACACACACTCGACTGTGATAAAATACGGGAAACTCATGCGGCATGACAGCACACACTCAGCTGTTTTAAAATCATAGAAACTCATGCATTCACAACACATTCACATTCACCACAATCTAACAAAAGATATGAGAAATGATATATACCGTTGACATTTCTTCCACCCACTTGAAGAACCCACAACCCGATGTGGACTTGCCAGCCTGCACATACATAAAAGATAAAATAAGATAATGTATAGTTGATAAGGAAGGCATAAACAATAACACTAATGAAAATGATGGTCACACACATACCTTAGATTCTGGGCATACATAAAATACTTTCCCTTTATTCTTACCCGTATTTGAGGTACGCCTTCTACACGGGCCTTTGCCACATGGACATATTAATAATTCATCCACCCACATGAAGAATCGACATGCCTTATCATTCCCAAGTTGTGAGCATGTATATAAGAGAAAATGACATTGATAACAAAAACACACATGCATATATGTTGCTAAGTAAGAATAACATACCCTAAGTGGGCAGTAATAATAAGGACGTTGTGGATTACTACTGCTACGAGATAACTTGATAAGACATTCCCCATTGCCACATTCACATTGAATACGATCATATTTACCATCACTCATATGTTTTGAATCCATTTTCACGATATCCTGAAACATAATTATGCACATTGAATATAGTGATTTGTAATGGGTGATGGTATTGGGCTCAGCTGGACATCATTCATTCGTTTAGATTCCTTGAAGTACAAATGCTGCAGTCACATTCCATATCACCTGCAGTAAATCCCATCATAAGAAGGGGTAGACCTTAGGCCGCCAAACCTACTATATGTGTGAAGTACAAACTGGGATATGGAATGAGATGCCCCTACAGTACTCCTCATCACATGTATACTTCTTCCCATCATCATTGCCTATCATGCTAGGGACAAAATAGTCAACCTGTAAAATCAAATATGTTAAGTACATATAATAGAGCAAATATGTTAGGTATAGGTATACGAGCAAATATGAACACACTACATCTATGATAACAGATAAAAGACCAAGTCTAAAGTGTGCACACAAAAATAAACATCTAAGTTATGTGCAGTGTAGCAGCCTGAAGCCCCTTTGTAAGTGTCATGTGAGCCAGGCTGCTTCAAAAAATTATGTGAGTGTTGAATATTTCAACAGAGTATATAGTTAAAGTGTATCCCATGTTCGTCAGACCAAGAACACCCCATATCTATGAAATAGTTAAGGAAATGAGATGAACATATTAAACTGACATCGTTAAAAGTGTACAAAGAATTAAAGTGCCAGAGTAGTGTGTTATGACATTATTACAACATGTAAATTGTCCAAGTACAAAACATTATAAATGATCTAGACATTATTACAACATGTAAATTATCCAAGTACAAAACATTATAAATGATCGAGACATTATTACAACAAGTAAATTGTCCAAGTACAAAACATTTTAAATGATGTACTTCACAATTGCATGGGAAGAATGTCAACCATCATTTTCGGCTTCCCTTTCACGATGCCTGCAAAGTGGAAGATGTAGGTTAAATGTAAACTTCAATGATGCAATCAATAACATGAGGCAGTTGTTCACCCAAAGTAGGAGCCTTAGTAAGTACCCTCGTGTGTTATGGTGGACCCATAGTCGAGTGGCCATGCGGTCTCGAAGTCTCTCCCCTCTAGTAACTTCCCTCCTATTAACATTGTCTTCTTCATCTACCTCCTCATCTCCAGCCACATTGACGTCATCTTTGGCCTGTTAGAAAATTTGATCAAGCCCTTGCTCCTTTCTAATGAAGTTATGGAGTACACAATAGGCCATTGCAATCATGGCTTGTGTCTTCATTAGATAACTGTGACGCTTCACTAGAATTGTGAAACGTGACTTCAGGACACCGAAGGCACGCTCAACACAATTGCGTAGTTGAGCGTGCCTATGGTTAAACAAGTCTTTCTTGTCTCTGTGTGTAAGCCTAGTCCTATCAGATCTTTACTCCGATAGATGATATCTTATGCCACGATATGGTGCCAAGAAATGGGGTGTGTTTGCATACCCTGCATTGACTAAGAAATATTTCCCTACGACAAGGAAAGTGTGGAATGTTGAGCATGTTAAATAATGTAAGTATATCAAGTCACACACATTTACCTTCTGGTACAGTAAATCCACCTTTCTCGATAGCCCACCTCAAGACCTTCACGTCTACAGCTGATCCTTCCCAGCCCACAACGACATGACTAAATAATAGATCAAAATTGACACACCCCATGACATTCTGAGATGTTTCACCTTTTCGATTTCGATAACGAGGGTGATCAACTATCGGCACTTTTGCAGAGATATGCATACCATCAATTGCACCCAGTGCATTCTAATCACATAGGTCAAATTTCACGAACAATAATTAATAAAGCATATGAGAGAGGAAATTAACCAAGACATAGGCAGTTGATAACATGAATATATTGCACATCACCTTGAAGAAAGGGTAGAACTTTGGGTCATGGCAAGTTTTTCGATGCGGGAGATCATCAGTAGTGGGCATCTTAATATAGTCGTGATGTATAGATAACACTGCCATGAGTACATTGTTGAAATGTCGGCTAATCGTCTCTCCTGAATGTTGGAACCATTCTCTGAGTAACCTATTACCAATCCCATGGCCAACCTCTAGAAGGAAGATAGCTAATTGCTCAGTGGCCGACATATTCTCGGTATCATTCAGTACACCTCTTTCCATCAATGTATCTTTTAATCTTAAGAAAAGATGAGGATGCACACGAAAACTAGAGTATGATCTGCCCACATGACCAGCCATTAACTCTTTAACCCACCTATGACCTCGACTAACATCTGTGTGCATTGGAGTCCTAAGTATAGGTGTGTGGGAAGACAACATTTGATAGGCAACAATATGTTCAACTGATGGCGGCATCACTTACCCCTCCACATTTTGAGAAGCTCTGATGGATCGACGGTTTGCGCCATTGTGTTCTTCACATTTTTCTGAGTCTATCCATGTAATTTTTATATTTTATTTGAGTTATAAACAATGTAATTTTCCCTTTATTTGAGTCAGGTACCTAGGTATAAGGGTCATTTACCTAAGTGTTGAGTCATGTTGTTAATCAAGTTGTCTTTTGGGCCCAACTAGTGGGCTTGGCCCAGGGGCGCCCTCCCTTGGATGACTGCTTTGGTCATTAGTTGTTTTGTCAGGGTCATTTTAGTCCTAGAAAAATATGAGTGCCTATAAATAGGCCACCCCACTCCCTCATTTGTAATCTTTTGGTCAATCAAAAAAATTGAGTGCATTTTAGTGTAATTGGAATGGATTCTCCATCTCTCTCTCCCTCTCTCTAAGGGGTGGATTCCCCTCTCTCTCATATATCTCTCTCTCTAAGGGGGTCGCCCCTTTCTCTCTCCTCCCCCTCCTACCTACTTTCTCTCTCCCCTCCCCACATTCAATAGCCTCCTCACTTCCCCATACCTCTCCATAACTCCACCCTAGCCCCAAGAAGGACTCCTCCAATCCTGGCTCCACCCTCCAACCACCAACTACCCTCTTCCCTTCCCCAAGCACCTCTCCACATCCCCAAGGCTGAAGGGGCTTCACCCAAGGTCAAAATTTTGAATTTCCCTCCCTTGCTGGCTGCCCCTCACCCCTCCCCAACACCCCCTTCCAACCCTGGTCGCCCTCCCCATTTCCCCCTTGCTTCCCTTGGCCATCCCACCCTCATACATATTGTTGGAAATAAACAGTGTATTGGGACAACATCATGGCAACAATCGGACAATAAAATATACAAGGCAAACCATAGCATACATGCATACGGGGTTGATTCAAACAAGAACAACCAAGAAGTAACATAAATAAGCATGATTGTAAAACAGTTAATATTAAATAAACTAAAAGAAGTAGAAGCACCTCAAAGAGACTCCCCTTAGAGAAGATATCACCCCCACAAGGATGGTGCGACGGGTGTAGCGATCTTCCCCCAGGATACGACTACTAACACAAGATACTTAAGCGCACTCTTAAGAATCTTGTAAACATGCTATGCAAGAAACCTAGATCTCTTCTAAAAGTTTGTACAAGTTGAAGATCATACACCGAACACCGAAGAGCGAGGGCCGCCAAAGCAACAAAAGAGGACGACGTCTGTGTGCGCGGACAGCGACGAGGAAGACGACGCACAGAAAGTGGCAACAAGATGGCGGCGTTGGTGAGCGACGGACGGCGAGCGGCGGCGGTCGCAGCAGAGGGAGACGAGAGAGAGAGAGAGAGAGCAGCGCGCACAGCGATTCCTCGGGAGAGTTGAAAATGGCACAAAAATAGGATAACCCGTAATTAGGGTAACGCTAATTACCCCCTTTTTGTGTCCACGCCCGCGACGGTTCGCCTCCGAAACGGCAAGTTCGGAGACCCCTCTTTCTCTCCAAGAAATAGTAGAGCAGTAAAAAGAATTCCAAAAAGGTGCCAGGGCAAGCCAGCTGGATCTGTACCTCACACACAGGCGCGCCCGCCCAGCCCCGCCCGGCCCGGCGCGTGCGTGCGTGTGATAGGATCTAGCATACCTCCACTATTATCTATAAGACATAGTCCAGGGGGCCCTAGGAACTATAAGGTACCCTCAACTCTTTGTGTTTTTCACTGTGGGACTAAAGTCCCCATACAAAACACAACACTTGAGGTAGCACCCTTTTGGAAAACCTTTGAGTTTCCCTTTCTAAATACACTCCCACTCTTCTTCAACCTAACATTCCCCCACAAACTCAAGGTTTGATAAAAGGGAACATACAGAAGAGACATTAACATATCATGTTTTCAGTAAAGGTACCTTTCGGGTTTGAACCTTCACTTAAGTGTTCCAATTTTCACCCCCACAGAATCGAAGTGAATTAAATCTTGAACTTGATTCTTTGTGTGAAAGTTACTTATAAGAAAACAACATGATACAAGGTTTCATTGGTAGCAATATGTATAAATGACACTTTGAAGGCCATGTGACCAATCTTGTTTCATGAGTACTTTCAAGAATAGCCCAATTCCTTAACTGCGGCCTTACAGTAATACTCATATAGGTGGGCTCCTCCAAGGATGCATTGCAAACATCTGCCTTACCAGGCTTGAACCCATTAAAAGTATACAACTTATCCTTAACTTGCAGTAGCCGGCACTAACTTGTTTAGGATCATAGGGGAGGAACTCATATACAAAGTATCTAATTAAATAAGTGCCTTCCAGTCCTCTCAGCAGCTTGTTATTACCACATTGAACCTATTTTGTAGGATCTCTACTCAGATAGGTTGGGTTGCCACTGCAGGAGAACAATTGATGGGTTTCAGTCCCATCCCCATCCTAAACTTTTGAACTTGACTTTTATTAAGTCTTTTAGTCAGAGGATCAACTATGTTGTCCTTGGTACCAACAAAGTCCACAGCTATCACTCCATGAGACACTAATTCCCTTACAGACTTAAGTCTGAGTTGAATATGTCTCCTTTCTTTTTGATTGTACTTTGAACTTTTAATCTTTGCAATTGTGGTCATATTGTCACAATGCACATATATCGCAGGTATAGGCTTACTCATCAGAGGGAGTTCAGAAAGAAGACCCCTGATCCATTCAGCCTCCATACCAGTAGTATCCAAAGCACACAACTCAGCCTCAAAAGTAGACCGAGACAAGATGATTTATTTAGTCGACCTCCAGGCAACTGCACCACCTCCCAAGGTAAAGATATACCCTGTGACACCATTGCTCCCTGAGTTTTTAGCTATCCAACTTGCATCACTATATCCCTCAAGAACAGTAGGGAATTTTCGAAAATGAAAGCCTAAGGTCATGGTACCCTTCAGGTACCTCAGTACCCTATCTAAGCCTTCCCAGTGAGTATGGTCAGGATAGCTTGTGTATCTACTGAGTTTAGACATAGCATATGAAATGTCTGGTCTAGTACAGTTTGCAAGATACATTAAGCTTCCTATAACTTGAGAATATCACAATTGAGACACAGGATCACCACTCTTATTCTTGCAGAAAATTCTAGAAGGATCATACAGTGTACATACAGCTTTGAAATTCTGATAGCCAAATTTCTCCAAAACTTTCTCAACATAGTGAGATTGAGATATTGCTATCCCTTCAGCTGATCAAGTAAGTCAGCCCCAGAATTACATTTGCCTCACCCATATCCTTCATTTCAAATCTGCTACTTAAGAATGATTTTATCTCAATTATGATTCCCAAATTGCTTCCAAACAACAAGATATCATCTACATATAGGCATAAGATTACATATTCATTACCCTTAACTTTGTGATAGATACACTTATCAAACTCATTGACTATAAAGCCAAATGATATGATAGTCATATCAAATTTTTCATGCCATTGCTTAGGGGCTTGTTTCAAACCATACAGAGACTTGGCAAGTCTACAAACTTGGTTTTCACAACCTGGAGCCACAAATCCTTCAGGCTGATCCATATAAATCTCTTCATCAAGATCACCATTAAGAAAGGTAATCTTGACATCCATTTGATGGACAGTCAGATTATATAAGGAAGCCAGTGCTACAAGCACCCTGATTATGGTCATCCTAGTGATAGGGGAATAGGTATCAAAATAATCTATCCCCTCCATTTGTTTGAAACCCTTAGCAACTAGCCTAGCATTATACTTGTCAATGGTTCTATCTGGCTTTAGTTTCTTCTTAAAGACCCATTTGCATCCAATGGTCTTTGAACCAGGAGGAGGATCAACTAACACCCAAGTGTCATTGGCAAGGATGGAATCCATCTCACTCTTAATGACATCCTTCCAATGCCTAGCTTCAGGTGAAGCCATAGCATCTCAAAAGGTTGGAGGGTCACCCGTGATCTGGAAAGTGACAAAATCACTACCATAATCCTTGGCTACCCTTTGTCTTTTACTCCTTCTAGGTTCAACCTCTTCCTGATCACTAGTATCAAGATTAGGTCCGGACGCATCAGCCCCCACATTTGTCATTCTTTCCACATGTTCTGGAATAGAATCAGATGTAGAGACTACAGTCTCAGAAGACAGATGTTGAGTCAAACCAGTCTTCATGGGAAAAATATTTTCAAAGAACGTGGCATCTCGAAACTCGACTATGGTGTTAACATCTATGCCAGGAATTTCTGATTTGATAACCAGAAACCTGTACGCATAGCTATTTTCAGCATAGCCTAAGAAGACGGCGTCAACTGTCTTAGGCCCTAGTTTCTTTCTCTTGTGCTCAGGAACAAGTACCTTTGCAAGGCACCCCCACACTTTGAAAATTTTCAAACTAAGTTTCCTATTTCTCCAAAGTTCAATTGGACTACTGTCTTTATGTTTCAGGGGAACATGGTTCAGAACAATGCAAGCTGTATTCAAAGGTTTCCCCCACATATACTTAGGTAGTCCCGAACTCTACAGGAGAGAGTTGACCATGTCTATAAATACCCGGTTCTTCCTTTCTGCTATCCCATTAGACTGAGGAGAGTATGGAGCAGTTGTTTCATGAATAATGCCATGATCTTGACAATATTCCACAAATAAACTGGAAGTATACTCTCCTCCTCTGTCAGACCTCAACCTCTTAAGAACTCTGCCAGATTGTGTTTCTGCTTCCTTATTAAAGACGATAAACTTTTGCAAAGCCTCATCCTTAGATCTAAGCAAATACACATAACATTATCTACTACAGTCATCTATAAAGGTAATAAAATATTTTTTATGATCCCTAGTCTACACACCATTAAACTCACAGATATCTGAATGCACCAGATCTAGAATCTCTGAATCTCTAACCACAGAATGAAAAGGTTTTCTGGGTTGTTTAGTCTATACACAGATATCACATTTCTTGGTTTTATCAACAGTATGCTCAGGAATCAAATTCAGGTTCATCATACGTTTCAAAGAATTGAAATTAAGATGACCTAGACGTGCATGCCATAATTCAGATGAATCTATAACATTATAAGCAACAGGAACAGAAGTAGAAATTGAAGCACTATCATCCACATTTCTGTTCATCACATGATCCACAAAGATTTTAAACAAACCATCAGAAAGATAACCTTTAGCAATAAAAGTCTTCAAATAGAGTATGACAACTTTATTACATTTGAAGTTCAGTTCATAACCCTCTCTTACTAAAACAGAACCAGATAAAATATTCCTCTTGACACTAGGAACATGGTACACTAAGGAAAGAGTAAGAACACGCCCTGAAGTAAACTTCAGGTTCACACGTCCAACTCCTAGCACCCTAGCTGTACTTCCATTTCCCATTGTCACGGAGCGATCATAGGTTGCCTGATAAGACATAAAATTAGCGCTGTTAGCACATAAATGCACTAGAGAGGGGGATTTCTGTAGCCCACCCAAAGAGCAGCCCAACTAGACCCAACAGGGTCCAACGAGGCAAGCCCACCCGGGTGACAGCCCACAGGGCCCACTCAGGGAAGAAAAGCCCAATAAACAAACACTCGAGGAACCAACTCTCCCCGGCGGCCTCTAGGCTCGGAGGGCCCGAGTGATGGTCAGGTCATAAGGAAGGTCCGGCCCAAGCCGTTTCCCCACCCGGGAGAGACAGGCATTAGCCGACCTATCCGACCCCTCTTCCACCGAGCTATGCTCATCGCCCGGACAGGGCTGGCGTTTCAGGAGCTCGGCCAGACCAAATATCAGCCGTTCAAGAGTCCCCAACGGATAGGGGAGTCAAGAAACGGGCGGACTTCAAGGCGATAACGTCCCCACGATAAGGCCATGAAAGCCCACGTCGAGGACGTAACTCCCGTCGGAGACCCCTCAGCTTGCAGGACTCCTGAAGGCGGCACACTATTTAAACCAGGGCTACCCTCCGACGGAAAGAGAGTCATCCAGGTACTCATATACCCAAACTCCTGAGCAATCCGCTTCACCCTCTGGTGGAGAGGAATCTCGCGCGCTAGCTTTTCTCCTCCCCATTATTACTTCCACCATAGCTCTACTGACTTAGCCATCGGAGAGTTTTACCCTAGGGAAGCCCACTGGGCCCTCTGATACGTTTCCCTGTCTTGCAGTTCATCTTCAGGTGATCTACAGCCCGCTCAGGATACAAGTGCGAGATTTCGCCTCTTCATCTGGCGCCGTCTGTGGGAAACACACGAAGAGCCGAGATGGTAAGAAGAAGCTCAGGGAGGAGATCCACCGTCGAGAAGGGCAAGGCCGTGGTGGCGGCAGGAGATGGCCCCTCTAGGGCCTCACAGAACCCTCCCTCCAACGCCAGCGTCCCCACCAACGGACGGCCGCCCCCTCCGACGGCGACGGGGGTACCCCCCAACGGTGGCGACGAGGTCTTCCAGGCCCTCAATAAGAAGCTTGACGTCCTCGTGGAGCTCATGAGGGCCCAGGCGGCAAGGGATGCCAGGTCCCGCGCCCCGTCCGGGAGCCCCCCCCCCCCCCCGAAGTGCGTCCCAGCATACCGCTGGGGGCCGCTTCACCCTCCGCGGTCAGCAGCTCATCCGCAACAACGTGGGAGGACCCTCGCAAGCTCCGCCCCCGGAGCAAGAGGCTTCCTCCACACCCAGAAAAGGGAAACAGGGGGCGAGGCCGCCACGCCCGAGCGCCGGCGGTCCTGAGGATCGCCACGACGCTCCCCCCAGTCCCACGGCATGACCGCAGCCGGAACTTTCCCTCCGGCTGAGGGACTTCGAAAGACGTTTTGCAGAGCAAGAGCGCACCCTCCGCGCCCTGCAGAAAACCTCTTTCCCGGAGGATGAGGAGAAATCCCCTTTCTCCGAATACATCTTGAAGGCAGAGGTGTCTCCCAGAACCTCCATTCCGACCTTCAAGCTCTATGATGGCCAGGGCGACCCAGCCGACCACTACGACAGCTTTGACGCCCTGGTGACTCTGCACGGAACACCGGATCCTATTAAATGCTGAGCCTTTGCCGCCACTCTGGTCCAAGGCGCTCAGGCATGGTTCCGGGCCCTCACCCCTGGGTCCATCCGGGACTTCAGGCAATTCGGGCGAGTCTTCAAGGAGAGCTTCGCCGGAAGCGCCCCCCCCAAGGTCAGTAGCGGGGCTCCTGGCCCTCAAACAGGCGCAAGGGGAAAGGCTCTGGGCTTATGTCCACCGATTTAAATCGGAAGCCCTCAGAATTCCTCGCCTGGATGTGGCCTCGGCCACGACCGCTCTGACCGGGGGCACCCGGGACGAGAACCTCCGCCGCGAACTTGTCCTCCACCCTCCCTCGACCCTGGCCGAGCTAGTGACTCTGGCACTGCGCCACGCTGAGTGCGAAGAAGTACTCAACGCCTGCCGAGACACAACCGGCTCGGGTCGGGAGGGGGACAAGAGGCGAGCCTCCGAGCCAAACCCTGGCTCGGGCAAGAAGCGCGATCGGGAAGGAGAGCGCAAGAGGAAGTATGAGCGGTACACCCCGCTGACCGCACCAGTCTACGAGATCTATGAAGACATCAAAGACTCGGGACTCCTCCGCCGGCCCGAACCGATGAGATCGAAGAACCGCAAGCACGACAGGCATTGCCTGTTCCACGGCGACCACGGGCACCATACCGGCGACTGCCACCAGCTCCAGGACGAGATCGAACGTCTCATCCGTCAGGGGCACCTGGCCCAGTTTGCAGCCGGGCGCAAAGAAGACCAGGACGCCACCGAGGAGATCGACAACGCCCCCCGAGGGGTCCACATCAATGTCATCTCCGGAGGAACGACGTCGGGCGGCGACACCAGCCGAGGAAGGAAGCGTCATGCCGAGCGGGCCAGCCAGGTCTTAGAACCCTCCAGCGGCCCGCCGAGGGAGCCCCAGGTCATAGTCTTCTCCGACCAAGACCTGGAAGGGCTGAAGACCCCGCATGATGATGCCCTCGTTATCTCGGCCACAATAAACCATTGTAACGTAGATAGAATTCTGATTGACAATGAGAGCACCCCCGATGTATTATCTTACGACTGTTTCCTTAAGATGGGGGAAGACCCATCCAAGCTCCGCCCGATCCGAACACCCCTTTGCGGGTTTAACGGCCTAGCCACCTACCCCGAGGGAGCCCTAAGCCTGCCGGTCACCATCGGCACCCCACCCAAAACCGTTACGGTCATGGTGGACTTCATAGTGATTAAGGGTATGATAACGTACAACGCCATTTTCGGCCGGAAAATCCTCAGCCGGATAAAGGCCGTACCATCTACCTATCACCAGAAAATGAAGTTTCCCACCAAAAATGGGTTGGGGGAAGTCCGAGGTAACCAGGCCACGGTTAGAAGGTGCTACAACATCTCGGTGGAAGCCTCAAGGCCGGACGAGGGAGATAAGGGCCCCAAGGGAATCGAAGGGAAGACCGTAACTGCCGAGCCCGGTGGTGAATTGCTAACGGTATTCCTAAACGATGACTCGGCCCTCGGAGTAAGGATCGGAGCCGACCTACCACCCATGGAACAGCAGCAATACAAAAAATTCCTTTCTGAGTACGTTCAGGTCTTTGCTTGGTCCGATGATCAACTCCCTAGCATACCAGAGAAGACCGTGATGCACAAGCTCAGCCTCGACCCTACCGTGAGGCCCGTACAACAACGGAGAAGGAAGCATGCGCCCGAGAAACAGGCGATCATCAAGGCGCAGGTCACCAAGGGATAAGAGACAGGCCTCTTCAGACCAGTCCTGTACCCTACGTGGCTAGCCAATGTCGTCCTGGTGCCAAAAGCTACAGGCAAATGGCGAATGTGCGTGGACTTCACCGATCTGAATAAGGCTACCCCCAAGGACTGCTATCCGCTACCGAGCATCGACCAATTGGTTGATTCAACCTCGGGCAACGAGATACTCAGTTTCCTGGATGCCTATTCAGGTTATCACTAGATCAGAATGAACCCAGAAGATGTCGAGAAGACCGCCTTCATCACTGACTGCGGCGTGTACTGCTACACCCGGATGCCTTTGGGGTTGAAGAACGCCGGAGCCACATATCAGCGACTGGTAAATCACATGTTCGAGGGACAGCTGGGTCGGAACATCGAGGCTTACATTGACGACATGCTCGTCAAGACCCCCAAGGCCCAAGACCACTTCACCGACCTTGCCGAAACCTTCGGCACCCTCCTGAAGTACAACATGAAGCTCAACCCCGCCAAGTGCGCCTTTGGAGTAAAATCCGGGAAGTTCCTGGGTTTCTTGGTCACTCAGCGCGGGATCGAAGCCAACCCCGACAAAGTCCAGGCCATCCTGGACATGTGCCCGCCCACATGCATTAAAGACGTTCAGCGTCTGGCAGGGCGTGTGGCCGCTCTCAGCCGCTTCCTGTCCCGTGCGGCCGAACGACGCTTGCCCTTCTTCAAACTGATGAGGGACCCAAGCTAGCGTCTGCTACGTTCGCATGGGATGAGGAGTTCCAGACAGCGTTCGCCGAGCTTAAAAAGTTCCTGGCTTCGCCACCAGTGCTCTCCAAGCCCGCCCCAGGCGAAGTCCTGCTGCTCTACCTCTCGGCTACGCCATCCACGGTCAGCTCGGTCCTAGTCAGAAATGACTCGGGAATCGAAAGACCAGTCTACTACACCAGCAAGGTGCTCAATGAGGCCGAACGGAGGTACCCCGCAACCGAGAAGCTCGTGCTAGCGTTGGTTACCTCCGCAAGGCGCCTCCGCCCCTACTTCCAGGGGCACCCCATCACCGTGCTAACTGGCGAGCCGTTGAAGAAGATTCTGGCCCACCCCGAGGCCTCAGGGCGACTCGTCAAATGGGCCATTATGCTCGGGGCCTACGACATCTCGTACCGATCGCGATCAGCAATCAAAGGCCAAGCGCTCGCCGACTTCATTGTCGAAAGCACCATCCCCGCCGAGGACAGGCCTCCGACCACGACCGGGCCAACCTGGGAACTGTTCGTCGATGGATCGTCCAATTCGGCAGGCAGCGGTGTGGGGATACTCCTGAGGTCCCCCGAAGGGATAGAGCTACAGTACGCCTTGAAATTCAACTTTCAGGCATCCAACAACGCTTCTGAGTACGAGGCCCTTATCTCGGGAGCGCGCATGGCCCGACGGCTGGGGGTCGAGCGAGTCAGGATCCACACCGACTCTCAACTAGTCGCAGGTCAGGTCAACGGCGAGTATGAAGCTCGGGAGGCACCCATGATCAAATACCTTCAGTTGGTCCGGAGCCTGGCCCAACAGTTCGAGGAATTTGGGGTAGTCCGGATAGCTCGGGAGCAAAACTCTCGGGCGGACGCCCTCTCTCGATTGGCCTCCTCCCTAGACCCGGAAGGTACACGGTCGGTCCTCCTAGAAGAGCTAGAGCGCCCGAGCATTGACACGGAGCTCCTCGCTGTTGACTCGGCCACTCCAAGTGACTGGCGCTCCCCCTACCTGTCCTGGCTACAAGACTCCCAAGGGCCCTCCGACCCTCAAGAAGCCCACCGAATGAAGTATCAAGCTCGGCGCTTCGTCGTCTTCGACAACACTCTCTACCGAAGATCGTTCTCCGGTCCCCTCCTGAAGTGCCTCGGTCCCGACGAGGCAAGCCGAGCCATCCAAGAGATTCATGAAGGCCTGTGCGGAGCGCACTCAGGGGCAAGGTCGCTGGCCAGAATCCTGTTACGACAGGGGTACTGGTGGCCCACCCTGCAGCGCGACTGCTCGGCCTATGTTCAACAGTGCGACCGATGCCAGCGGTTCGACCACTTGGTCCATCAGCCGGCTACGGAACTTGTCACCCTAGCCGAGCCTTACCCTTTCGCTCGGTGGGGAATCGATATCCTTGGGCCCTTCCCAACGGCCCAGTCCCAGAAGAAGTTCATCATCGTCGCCATCGACTACTTCACCAAGTGGATCGAGGCCGAAGCTACGGCGAGGATCACCGAGACAGTCGTTTGGGGCTTTGTTTGGAAATCGATCATTTGTCGCTTTGGCATCCCCCGAGTGATAGTAAGCGATAACGGTCGGTAATTCGACTCTCGGTACTTCCGAGATAGATGCGCTGACCTAAATATCCGCAACCACTTCACTTCGGTCGCCCACCCTCAGGCCAACGGGCTGGTTGAAAATGCCAACAAGACTATCTTGAAAGGCATAAAAACCAGACTCGGCAAGGCTAAGGGTAGCTGGCTCGAGGAACTGCCTAGCGTATTATGGTCGCACCGAACAACCCCCAGGACGGCAACCGGTGAGAGCCCTTTTCAGTTGGTATATGGCACCAAAGTCGTCGTTCCATTGGAGATCGCCAATCCGTCTCTCCGAGTGATCAGCTTCTCACTCGAGGCAAACGGGCAAAAATTGCTCGAGAACCTCGACTTAGCAGACGAACTCCGAGAGATCGCGAACGTCCGGGCAACGGAGTACCAGCGCCGCCTCACTCGATACTACAACGCCAAGGTCTGAGACAGACATTTCCAACCAGGGGACTTTGTCCTCAGGAAGGCCGAAGCCTCTCGACCACTAGAGGCGGCGGGCAAGCTATCCCCCAACTGGGAAGGGCCCTACCGAGTGGTCGAGACGCTCGGAAAAGGTGCGTACAGGTTAGCGACAATGGAAGGGGAACCTATTCCTCGGACATGGAACGCAGCCGCACTACGCAAATTCTATTTTTGAAATTGTACAGCAAGATGGATGGAATAAATCCCTTTTCTTTTCATTCCAAACCATTGGTACATCAGATAGGCAAATGCCAGTACATCACATAGCAAAAGGCAAAAATCCGTCTAACACCGCCTCAAGGGGTCATCGCTCGGCCGACTCGGTCTTGATCTCCTCGCGTCCAGCCACTGACTCTGCCTCGTGCGGAAACTGGCTCGGACAAGAGGTGGTCAAGCCAGTTGCCTCGGGTGGCCCGTGACAAAGGTGACAGAGGGATTGCAGGAGGGAGGCCACCTTTAAACGTTGAGGAAGGCTACCTCCCAAGTTGGCAACAACCAGGAAAAAGGAGCGCCGTGAAGACCTCCCCTCTTCCAAACTGCCAACTCCTTGGAAGGAAGGAGAGAGCAAGCAGCCCCCGAAGAGTGAAAGAAATGAAGAGCAGAAGAGGGAGAAAGAGGCTGCAGACGGAGGAAGGCTTCGGTGAGGAGGGAGCTTGATACGCCTCCTCCCCTCACACGGAGGGAAGTAACGGCGGGCTCCCCTGATGCCCCCATCCGTCCTCCGCCTCGGCGTCCACCCGGAAGCCACGCTGGAACTGAGAAAGGGCAAGAACCGTGCCTTCACACGTCGAAGCCCTCTCCAGATCTGCGCGGCGACCGTTGGACCCGTCTCGAGCACGCGCGGCGACCGTGGGATCCGTTCAACATTACAGGGCAGCGGGAGCTCGCCGCTCCCCATCGTCGGCGGCGTCACCCTCCGAAGGATCCTCCATGCTCCGAATACAAGGGCACAACGCACAGTGAAGAGGAAGGAGCGAGGAAAGACTGTTAGAGAAAATCCCAAGCAGTGAAGAGGAAAGGGCGCCTTTCGGTCCTTCTTATAGGCCAAAGGAGGCTACACGCCTTAAATGACCCCCCCCTCCTCGGAAACACGCCAAAGAATTTCTCCCCTGAACAGTCACCTCCAACTCCTCGTCCCCCGCCCTAGCGGGATTCACGAAGCGGCCTGACATTCAAAGCATGAGGAAACGGAAAGACGCCCCGTCAAAAGCCTACCAAAACTGCATGTGAAAACCACGCAGGACATATCGGCACCTCCCAACCACTCAAGATCCGCCAACCAAATCACGGCAAGGATGGTACTCAAACAGAGCAAGTCATTTATTATCACGCCAAAAGGAAACCCTCTAAAAAGAGGGAAGAAAGACAAGAAGGGAAGGAGGTAAAAGTACATCAGGCCTCGGGCCCACTCTGACATTCGGGAATGGTGGAAGGAGACGCGTCACCCCCGGCGCCTTCGGTGGCGGCCGGCTCGGACACTGACCTCGCCTGTGCGAGAACTGTCTCGTTCGTGAGCCCTCCCGAAACACCCGGAGCTGGTGACCCCGATGGAGGCGACCCCTCCGAATCTCCCCCGACCGACGAGGAAGAGCTGGAAACCGACTCATCTGAGTCATAACACTGGCCGAAGGGAACTCGATCGCGGAGTTTTGCTCATCGGCGTAGTCCACCGCCCGGCGATAGCCTTGCTTGAACCCCTTTCGAGCACCCCGGCGTAGTGCTACCTCGTAGTAGGGTAGGGCGGCTTTCATCAGGTCGGCCGAGTAAGCATCCGAGCTCCTGTAACGCTCGATTGCCTCCGCCTCGACCTGCCCCGCCCTTCCGACGAGCTCGACCCGAGCCCGCTCCGCCTCGGCCGCGCGCTCCTCTGCCCGGGCCCGGTCCACCTCAGCCTCAGCTCGGAGATGCTCCGCCACCTCCGCCCGATCTAGCAGCTCGGCGCGTTCGAGCTCCCAGCGGTTGTCCAGCTCGAGGCGGCGCAGACGCTCCTCCTCAAGGAATCGGCTTGTCCTCTCGAGAGACTCTCGGGTCTTGGCGAGCTGTTCGGCCAGCACCTCAGCTTCCAGTCGGCTCGCCCGCGCCACCTCCCGGAACGCGGAGAACTCCTGCCGGAGCCCCTCATGCCCCCCCTTGAGTCGGGCCAGTTTCCTCTCGCAGCCCCCAAGGGTCCAGGCAAGTTCCGACCGCTCCGCCTCCGTCCGGGCGTGCGCCTCCGCCATCAAAGCCGCCGACCGAGCTATGACCAGGCCGCCCTCCATCAAGACATCAAGGATCCCGGGGGGGGGGGGGGTATTGCGCCTTTCTCCCCCCTTCGTCCTTGCGGCAATCGACCGGCAGACCCGATACAGGTCGCCTGTAATGCCGAGCCTTTCCAAGGGCTCCGACAGAGGGGACCGCCCCGCCCGGGGCACCCCGCCAGAAGACTCCGCTCGAGTGACGGAGCCAACCGCCTCGCGCGCCACGGTCGGTTGGGGTTGCGACGCCTCCCCGGGCGAACCCCCAACCTCGACCGGCGCCGCGGGACCGACCGCACCAGGAGCTCCAAGCACCTGGGGCTGCAACGCCCTAGCGGGCGAACCCCCAGCCCTGCCTGTCTCGGCCCGCACCTCGCCGACCGAGACATCCCCGCCTTCGGCCAATCTCCCGGCCTCGGCGCCAGCTACTTCGACATCGGCCCCCTCTGCCTCCGTGGGGGGGAGAGCCGACCCAACGCCACCCTCTGATGGGCCCCCGGTCTCCTCGGCCCCCTCTCGCCTGGCAGGTGGGGGAGCTGGCCCCAAGGGGTCGGCCCCATCTTGCCCTCGAGAGGGGAGCGCCGCCGAGCTGGAGTCGCCCCCGACGGTAGGAGGAAGACCGGCCTTCTTGGCCCGTTTCTTGGCCTTCACGGCCTCCCGCAACTTTCCCGCCATGGGATCCTTGCGCTTTGTACCAGTTGGCCGTGAAGACCCCGCGGGAGCCACCCCCTTGCCCCTATCTCGGGCTTGGGCGCAACTCGTAGAAGCATCTGGTTCATCGGCCGCCGAGTCATCTCCTAGATCAATGACCTCAGCAGCTTCCTCCAGATGTTCCCGCCTAACGTCTGCCACAAAGGGAGAAAACCCGGTCAGGAGAAAAAAGTAACTACCATCCCAGGAGAAGAGCCTCGAGAGCGGTACCTGTCGACGTCAACCGCGTAAGCAAGCACCGTTCGATGTTCTCCGGCGTCACCAGCTCCTCGGTCGACTGGCGGTTACCCAGCAGACGAGCGGCCTGCCGCTCCACGTGGGGAGGGAACTCCTCCGGGCGAGGGGGAAGATTAGGATGAAAATTGGGCGAGATCGGACATCTCCAAAACTCGTCCGTCGCCTCCGCCTTCACCCAAAAGAATTGGGTCTTCCACCCCTTGTGCGAGGAGTCCTTCGCAGCGAGGGAGATGTAACTCCTGTTCCTCCTTGCCTGGATGAAGTAAAAGCCCTTCCCCGCCGACGGGTGCGCTTTCAACTCGAAAAAATAATGAAAGAGGTCCAAGGAAGGAAAAATGTCGTGCTGACGACAGAGAATCCGAAAGGCGGAAAGAAGGAGATATGAGTTGGCCACCAACTGAATAGGCGCCAACTGGAAAAACTCGAGAAGCTGGAGTACAAGAGGCTCGAAGGGAAGGCGGAACCCACTCTTCCAAGCCAGAAGGAAAGTGCAAATGTGCCCCGTACGGCTATCCAAACTCGTCTCATACGGGGCGGTGGCAGCAAAGCCGTACCTGAGAGGCAAGCGAAAGCGATGCTCCAGTTTCCTCACCTCGGCCTCCCCCAACTCACTACAGTTGGAGACAGGCTCCCGCCTCACCTGCCCGATTTCCAGAGGCAGACCAGCCATCGAGCCGGAAGATGATCCCTCGCGCGAGCTCGAAGACTCCGGAGGGGAAGGAAGTTGCCGGACCGCCTCTGCGGTTATCCTCGCCAACTCCTCAAACGCCGCCGCAAGGCTCTGCGCCTCCACTGTGCCCTCACGGCGCATCAAGGAGCCCCAGAAACAAAGAAACTAAGGAAAGCCCAAAACCCTGAGAAGCCTAGAACGACGAACAGCGCCCAACGCCTATAAAACCCTGGAGGGAGGCGGCGCGTCGTTCCGTGCTCCGAGAAAAGGGGGGCCCCTTCAGTTCAAATCCGTCAGGATCATCATTACGGGCCCAGGCGACCACTATACGTGGCTCCATCACGCCAACAGAATTCCACCCACCTGAGCCACGCCGGTCCAAAGCCTCAAAAACTACTCGACCGAGCCTCCATGGCTCGGGAGTAGGAGGGGGACAAGTGGAGAGGGGGATTTCTGTAGCCCAACCAAAGAGCAGCCCAACTAGACCCAACAGGGTCCAACGAGGCAAGCCCACCCGGGTGACAGCCCACAGGGCCCACTCAGGGAAGAAAAGCCCAATAAACAAACACTCGAGGAACCAACTCTCCCCGGCGGCCTCTAGGCTCGGAGGGCCCGAGTGATGGTCAGGTCATAAGGAAGGTCCGGCCCAAGCCGTTTCCCCACCCAGGAGAGACAGGCATTAGCCGACCTATCCGACCCCTCTTCCACCGAGCTATGCTCATCGCCCGGACAGGGCTGGCGTTTCAGGAGCTCGGCCAGACCAAATATCAGCCGTTCAAGAGTCCCCAACGGATAGGGGAGTCAAGAAACGGGCGGACTTCAAGGCGATAACGTCCCCACGATAAGGCCATGAAAGCCCACGTCGAGGACGTAACTCCCGCCGGAGACCCCTCAGCTTGCAGGACTCCTGAAGGCGGCACACTATTTAAACCAGGGCTACCCTCCGACGGAAAGAGAGTCATCCAGGTACTCATATACCCAAACTCCTGAGCAATCCGCTTCACCCTCTGGTGGAGAGGAATCTCGCGCGCTAACTTTTCTCCTCCCCATTATTGCTTCCACCATAGCTCTACTGACTTAGCCATCGGAGGGTTTTACCCCAGGGAAGCCCCCTGGGCCCTCTGATACGTTTCCCTGTCTTGCAGTTCATCTTCAGGTGATCTACAGCCCGCTCAGGATACAAGCGCGAGATTTCACCTCTTCATGCACATTGGCTCCAGTGTCTACCAACCACTCATTTGGTTCATAAATAGTAAACAAGTGAGGATTAAGAGAAACATACTCCATACCAGAAGAAGATCCCCCGGCCACTACATTGACCTGTGCTGGGATTTCATGGGTCAGCAGGGTCTTGTTTAGCAATTTTTCTTTCTTTTTGGGACATTCATTGTGCATATGACCCTTATCACCACAAGTCCAGCACTGTCCTATCACCTTCTTCTTATTTATCTTTCCCTTTGGTTTCATCTGAGCAGTGGAATCAACCTTGGCCTTGCCTTTTGAATCTTTACCCTTATGCCTCATCACTAGGTTTGCACTTGCATCCACAGGCATATTGGGCTTCTCCTTCCTATGTTCCTCTTCAATAGCTATAGCCCTCATCAAATCATCAAGAGAGATGGCCCCTTTGCGATGCTTTAGGCCCATGCCAAAATCCTCCCAGGATCTAGGCAACTTCTCTATGATGCACATGACTTGGAGCTTTTCAGGTATTTTCATGTCTGCTTCAGCCAAACCATGGAACATAAGTAGAAGCTCATGTGCTTGCTCCCCTATAGACTTATTCTCAACCATCTGAAATTTAAGGAACTTGCTCACGGAGTACTTTTCCAGAGCCTTGGTCCTCGGTGTTGTACTTCCGATCAAGTTCATTCCACAGAGCTTTAGTAGTGTTGAAGGTGGAAGTGCTATAGACATCAAACAGGACATCAGACAGTGCAGTTAGAATGCACACATGTCCTAACCTGTCTTTAGTGTTTCACTCTTCAACCTTCTTAGCACTCTCGGGGTCGTTTTCTTCTATCACAGGGGGGTCCTATTCTATCAACGAGATTAGACCAACCATGGTGAACCACATCTTCATGCGTTGTTGCCAACGCTTAAAGTGTTACCCGGAAAACTTCGCGGGCATCCCAGACATGTCCACCCTGGTTCGAAACTCATTGAAGATGACGATGCCATGAAAGATATATTCTCTAAGACGGTTGGAAATAAACAGTGTATTGAGACAACATCATGGCAACAATCAGACCATAACATATACAAGGCAAACCATAGCATACATGCATACGGGGTTGATTCAAACAAGAACAACCAAGAAGTAACATAAATAAGCATGATTGTAAAACATTTAATATGAAATAAACTAAAAGAAGTAGAAGCGCCTCAAGGAGACTCCCCTTAGAGAAGATATCACCCCCACAAGGACGATGCGACGGGTGTAGCGATCTTTCCCCAGGATACGACTACTAACACAATATACTTAAGCGCACTCTTAAGAATCTTGTAAACATGCTATGCGAGAAACCTAGATCTCTTCTAAAATTTTGTATAGGTTGAAGAACATGCACCGAACACCGAAGAGCAAGGACCTCCAAAGCAACAAAAGAGGACAACGTCCGTGTGCGCGGACAGCGACGAGGAAGATGACGCACAGAAAGTGGCAACAAGACGGCGGTGTTGGTGCGCGACGGACGGCGAGCGGCGACGGTCGCAGCAGAGGGAGACGAGAGAGAGATAGCAGCGCGTGCAGAGATTCCTCGGGAGGGTTGAAAACGGCACAAAAATAGGATAACTCGTAATTATGGTAACGCTAATTACCCCCTTTTTGTGTCCACGCCCGCGATGGTTCGCCTCCAAAATGGCAAGTTCGGAGACCCCTCTTTCTCTCCAAGAAAGGGTAAAGTAGTAAAAAGAATTCCAAAAAGGTGCCAGGGCAAGCCAGCTGGATCTGCACCTCACACACACGGGCGCCCGCCCAGCCCTGCCCGGCCCGGCACGTGCGTGCGTGTGATAGGATCTAGCATACCTCCACTATTGTCTATAAGAAATAGTCCAGGGGGGCCTAGGAACTATAAGGTACTCTCACCTCTTTGTGATTTTCAATGTGGGACTAAAGTCCCCATACAAAACACAACACTTGAGGTAGCACCCTTTTGGAAAATCTTTGAGTTTCCCTTTCTAAATACACTCCCACTCTTCTTCAACCTAACACATACAACCCTACACCATTAGCCTATTCCCAGCTCACAGGCAACAGAATACCAGTGACTTTCATAGGCTGTCACGACATCACCAAGAAGCTTCAGAGGGTGTACCATATACCGTTGGAAGCGTCTCCCAGTCCTCTTTGCAACAGTGGTCGTCTCATCCCAGTCTGAGTTCGTGGCTGCCTAGGAGAGCCGACATCACTGGACTGCGCATCTTCCTCCTGACAGTCATCCAGAAGTAGATTGCAGAGGCTCCCATGGCCATTCCCCTGAAGTTCTTGAAGCGGGGCTTGGCTGTGGTCTTATACTACAAGTCTCCTGCCACCACAAAGAAGCGGCACTCCGTTCGGCATCTGAAGCTGTGAGTTCCAAATTTTCTCCCTCCGGTGCGCTGATCAGTTTCCTCTGGAATTAGTCTGATACCCCGGCACTATTCGAGTTCTCCCCATCTGCTCCGACCTCCTCGGCATTGCCTTTGGTCTTTGATTAAAGAGGACTCAACCACGAATCCAACGACTCTAGCCACGCCTAAATCAGAGCTCGGGAGCCTCCGTGGTGGCCTCATCTTCTTGCTGCAGAGGTGTAGAAGCTACCAGTACCAGCAAATAGAGACCCTGTTCACGCCTCTGCCCCGATGAACGCCATCATTTAGAAATTCCCCCAAAAATTGGACTTCCTCCCAGGTCAACTACGAAGGTTTTGCCACCGGTTTTGTCACAATCGGAGTTCTGGGGAGTCCACAGCAGTGCCGATAGTGATAGTCTGTCCCCTGTTCCTGAGAGTGGACAGATTCGGCGGATTTCTTGTCTTAATCCTCTAAGCTAGTTTTTCCCCTCCCCGCCTGGCCCGCTTACCAGCCCTCTCTGTGGGAGGTAGTGTTTGGATGTAAAATTGACTTCCCCACCCCTAGTCCAACCCCTTGCAAGGGGCGTAGTGCATGTATTAGCAGGTTGGCGACCCAAGCTTCATCGATGCAGCGTGCGGGAAATACCCACGCTTCCCCGCTCGCCTCGTCTCCAGCCGGGATCGGCGTTTTCACGCCGATTAGGTGAGCTCCTGATCACACTCCTCTGCTGGTCTCAATTTTGCTTGATCTAGTATTGCTTCTTAGTGCCGTCGACGGTGAGAGAGTGCCCGGTCCGATTAACCGTCAAATTGTGTGTGAGCACCGCGGGTGAGTTGTGAGAGCCCCCTTCATCCCACGCCCTCGGCCTGCCAACCACCCTTGAATTGGGCATCCCTGGCCCATTGGGGTCCTCCCCAAGCTAGCCATAGCCCTGGAACCTCAAAGTCCAACCTCGGACCCTCACCCCATCATCGGTCTGCCTTCGGACCAGAGTGTGTGCTATGCGGGTGAACCCACTTGAGTGAGTCCGCCATCCGGTTCGTGCTTGCTTGCTAGGTCCAAGGGGTTGTTCGGTCTAGGTTCTACATTTCCTTATGGTGTATCACATCAAATTGATATCAGAGCAAGTTCACAACTTGTCTCTCCACAAGTTGGTCCTAGGGCGTGCATGTGCATTTAGAGTCTCCCAGTGCATCGCTCTTGTCCACTAGCATGGCCGCCTTATACCGACCTTACCCATCAGCCCTCTCCATGAGTCCAAACCCCCAAGAGAAACCCACCACCAATAAACATTGCCTCCACGGCCATGTCGACTACCTAATGGGAGCCATGACATATGCCAATGAGTGGCTTGATAGCCTATCGGGTCGACTCAACCAATTAGAGGAAAATGGGCTCACCCCAAGAGCGACCGGTAGGAGTGCACCTTCCCACCCACCCACCTTTGATGGGTCTAGCAAACCGAGCCACTATTTAGATTGGGAAGTCTCAATGGACCATTACTTCACTTGGTATCCCATGTCCGAGGGTGTGAAAGTCCGATTTGCCAAATCACAACTTACCAAACGGGCTCAAACCTATTGACTGCAAATTGTCGGGCTAAGGATAATTAGAAGGGAAGATCCCATCACCACTTGGGGAAACATGAAGGAACAACTTAGGGCTAGATATGTGTCCCCTTCCTACTCGCATCATCAAAGCCCAAGGAGCACTTCAACTCCTCCATCCCCACCCGACCAACCCAAGATTCCAGTTCCCCAATTCCCCCCACCCCAACCAAAACCCCATTCCACAACCCACACCGCTCAAGCCCATTAGCCCCCTACGCCACCCCTCGCCTCACCCCTTCTCAAAAGGGAAAGAGCCCTATGGAGATAGAAGTGAGTGAAATAACCTCGGGTAAGTGCGAGCCGGAATGTTATAGGTGCCACCAATTGGGACACATCGTCGGACAATGCCCCACAAGGAAGCATCTTCCCATGCCCCTAGTGGTGGAAACCTCTCCCACCCCGACCATCATTTTCCCTCTATCGTCCCCCAACAGGGACACCCCTCCCAAGGATAATATTCCTAAACCCCCTCAACCCACCCATCTTCCTCTCCCTACCCCAACCCAACCCCAACCTAGACCTCCACTACTTCCCTTACCAATCCCAACCCAAGACCATGCTTGTTCACCACCTCGGGTGCATCACACACCGGCTATCACCATCACCCCACCCCCAAATGACTGTCCCAGCCCCTTGGTAAAGGAGACCATGGTCCACAAACCCACTCAAGAAGAGGTGGGTACCAATCCAAACCCACCTCCCACCATAAAGAAAATCTAAGAGCTTCCCATTCCATTCACCTCTCCTAGCCTGGTCCTTCAAGAACTCACCACCACCACTCATGACACCCTCACCGTGAATGAGTCCATACTCCAATGGCTCAAGCGAGGCCCCACCATCCCTAGTTCACCCCCACACCTCTCACCTATGGGACATCAATCCGAAATTGTGCCCCTCCCCTCCTTTCACACCACGATCCAATCCTACTATGAGGTAGAGGGTTGGGATGATCTCCTCAAGAGTCTAGGGTGGCAATTAGACTTGACTTGCTTGTTGACCCTAGGGGTGGACCGACCTAAGAGCCTTGACCTCATCCACCCATGCGTCGGGTCTATCACCTCGGTTTGCACTGCTGGTTGCTACACTAGCGACCTCCTTTTCCTTCTCCCCATGATGGAAGAACCCATCACGTGAGCACCTTCGACAAGGCAAAAGCCATGCAGGATGGGCCTTCATGTTGGAATGCATATGGCAAAGCAGCTTCAACACGCGGCTTGCATGCGACATGTGGAGAGGTCAGCAGCGAAGGGTCAAACCGGCTAAGCCGCTTTTGCACAAGCAGACCAAGGGGCGTGAGCATGTGGCTCGATCACTCACGCGGAAGCTGCCAAGGTAGTTGGCAGGTCTCCATGCGACCGGGTCAACGCGTGTGCATGCTGCGGCTGAAGGCGAATGGGCAGGCGGTGGCGGCTTCACACGCGATCCACGAGTCTGCATGCGATGGGAGGCGGTGGCTCGCGCTTCAATCTTTCAAGCGACAGGTCGGATGCAGCGTCAGCTGGAGGCTTCAACGCACATTGGCCGGTGGGCGGCCTTCTTCACGTTGCTTTGCAAGCGAGCGACCGACGTGAAAACAGAGAGAGGCAGAGAGCAAAATACAGAGAGAAACAGGGCTACCCTAAGGTCTATAAAAGGGAGGAAATGAGGTGTGTTTTGGGAGGATAGCTTCAGAATGTATTTTTGAGTTCTTTTGTTGTTGTTAATTACTGTGAGTTTGTTCAAGTTCTATTTTGGTGATTTTGAAGAAGCAAAGAGAGAGGGGCGGGAGGCCCCTTCAGGTTCCAATTTATTTCATTGTTATTGTTCTTTGAATTTCTTGTGCTCTCTATTTAATCTTATCTTTTCAAATTAAGTGAAATTGATATTGTTGTTCTTCTTGTTCATCCATTTACGTTTATTTTCTCTGGTTCAAAGTTTAGTGATTTTGTAATTCTGGCATTTTACTTTCACTTGTCTCATTACTATTCAAGCCCGAGTTTTCATCATTCCTTCACTTTGTTTAATTAATTTCTCAATTTCAATATCAAAGTTTCAAACCAACTCTCATGATTTTCAAATCTCAAAAATCTAAGGTTTTCAACTCTCAAATCTAAACTTCTCTGTGGATTCGACTCGGTCTCACCACTTAACTATTCTATTTAATTTGTGGGCCGGATATTTAAATTTGGTAGCGGGGCGTATTAACGACATGCGTTTTCCCGCCATCAGTGACCCACCCGCATCACCCACCACCCACCCTTTCTTACCCCCACCCACCATGTTGGGCCAAGCCCACCTCATCCATGACCCAGGTTACACCATAGGAACCATGACCTTAGGCAACACCCGCCTACAGATTGAGGAAGTGCCCCACCCCATATCCACCTTCCTAGATACTTTCGACCCTTTCACATGGAAGTTCAAAGGTTGTCCTACACCTATGCACATGGAAGTCATCTTTGGGATAAGCATGCATGTGTCTAGGCTTACCACACCACTTGGCATGAACACTATGTTGGGTCCATTTATTCACATCACCCACATGTCAAGTAGGAAACATGAGTGGTCCATATTCGGATGTAATGGTCCTCCTTCATTCATCATGGGTCGTAGGCATGATAAGAGCATTCATGGATGTCCTGGTCCCTTGGCATTTGTCACCCCCATGCATGATTGGATCACATATGGATGCCCAGGCCCTCCTAAGTCCATCAAAGTCTACATGGCGGCATTGCATCATAGGTCCACTTATGGATGCCCCGGTCCTCCCAATTCTATCAAAGTCTCCTTGGCGTTAAAGCATGACTAGTCTAAATATGGTTGTCCTGGTCCCCCCTTGTATATCATACATTCCCCACTCACACCGCATCGTAGTACATGGTATGAGTATTTAAGCAAGCAACAAGCAACGAGCGGTGAGAACCACAAGAAGCGGGCAAAAGCTCGTGAGCGCCACTTGGAATTCCAAGTTGGCAACTGGGCGATGATGACTTTGGAGTGGCTCTACCCTAGGGTCACCTCCAATTTGAGGGCAGGAGGACTTGGACCTTTCCAAGTTCCGAGTGGCTTTGGCAACCCGACTTTTGGGTTGGACTTGCTAATGGGTTTTGGGATTCACCCCATTTTCCACGTGGCGGATCAGGCACCCTATATGGGCACCGCAGTGGATCCTAGTGAGTGCTTTGAGCCTATACCTTCCTGTAAGAGGGACACCCCTGGAGAGCCACCACAAAACAACCTGAGAGCCCGACGTGTGCACACGGAGGCAATACTAGGCAAGCAAGGTATCATTGCCGGCATGAGGATGTGTCCGTGCCACTTTGTGAAGCTGAAGCGCCATCCCCCGGCCATGGACGCGGGGTTTAGTTTGGAGATCATGGCTCGCCTGGAGCTACATTTGGTGTACCACTTCTCCGGTGGATCCATACTCGACGGGTTCGAGTTCTCCACACCCCGAGGGTATGATGGGGGCATCACTTACCCCTCCACATTTTATGAAGCTCTGATGGATGTACGGTTTCCGTCATTGTGTTCTTCACATTTTTCTAAGTCTATCCATGTAATTTTTATATTTTATTTGAGTCATAAACTATGTAATTTCCCCTTTATTTGAGTCTGGTACCTAGGTAAGGGTCATTTACCTAAGTCTTGAGCCATGTGGTTAATTAAGTTATCTTTTGGGCCCAACTAGTGGGCTTGGCCCAGGGGCGCCCTCTCTTGGACTACTGTGACGACCCAGAGCTCCGGATACCGATATACCGATAAAATCGATACACTGATACCAAGAACTGGGGAAGCCACCCAAGAGGCTGATGAGGCCCCTGAAGGGTTAAAGAAGTTTGCTGAGGAGTTGCATAACGAATTAGGACCGCAGGCGCGTAATATTAATTAAGATAATAATTAATAAATAAGTGCGGAAGCAATTTAAAATATCAGAGTGGTAAAATATATACAATAGTCCAGATTTACAGATAAAAAGAGGTCCACTGAACAACTACACGGGGCATACCCCGGCACAAAATAACAAAAAGACAAACCGACACAGCTGGCACTCTAGCGGCGGTCGGTACAACCTTGAGAAGAACCGGCGGACGACTGGGGCGGCTCACCTGAAAGAAGGAAGGGTGAGTCACAGTCAGACTCAGTAGGGGTCACGCGGATCCCTACCTCAAACTAAACAGACAAGCAGGCAAATATAACAGCAATTAGAGCATGCATTTAAATAATAAACAGGCAAATGCACAATTTAATAAATAATAACGACAGGAAAATAAATCTACCAATAGAATAAACTATCGCTAACCAAGTGAAGTGAGAGACGGAACAACCCACTAGAAGAACAAGACCAGACGCGTCCCCTGACGACTTACACTGCGTCTCGGCAACTCGCAAGTCTGGCTCACGACAAGCGAGAGGCGTAACAGGACCAAACCAAGTACTAGTCAGAGCGACACTCGTCAGTGCCAGTCCAAGTCTCCGACCACATGTACACACACTGACTCTTGCCTAGAGCCAGGCATCTAGCTAGTCCCCCCCCGTTAGAATCAACGGTAACCGCAGGGGCCCACGGTAACTAGCTTAAAAACCGTTTGACGGGAACACCCCTCCACCTCTCCCGGGTGGGACGACACGCTCGGTCACTGGGCTACGACTAGTGGTTCCATCACAAGGAAAGAGAAAGCAATTCTATCGGGATAAAAAGGATGCCACATTTTATAAAATACTTTAAACATGGTGAATAACTGCATGAATTAACTAAATATGCTAAAATAATCACAACAGGAGTTGGGCGGTTGACACCAGACCGCAGGATGGACGGTCGCACGATGGACCGCACAAGGGATAAGCGGTTCCCCACTGGCCGCACTACTACGAACCGACTTAGGACACGCGGCTGAGGCACAGCCGCTCAACTGGATAGGCGGTTAGGGCAAGGCCGCTCCACTGGGATGGACGGTCTGAACTGGGCCGCTCTAGTGTGCCTTCCTATGGTCCCAAGGATGAACGGCTAGAGTGTAGCCGCACTAAGACTTTAAACGGTCCTACTCTAGGCCGCACAAAGAGGATGAACGGTTTAGTCTAGACCGCTCATGTGATGAACGGTCCAAGGACAACCATATAAACGGCGTCACGGCGGGTGACAACCACACCGGGTCGGAAATCCGCCCAGAGGGCTACAAACGAATGGGAAAAAAGAAAAAGCTAACCTGCCAAGCCCATGCAATAGTTCTACAGCTAATCATGCTGTTAAAATTGAAAACGAAGCCTATAATAATCAATTTCACGAAATTGAACTAAAATAGGCTAACATGGGGATATGCACGGAAAACGAGGAAAACGGCCGTGCATGTGCGTGCATGTGGCGTCAAAACGATCCTAGCGAGGTGAGGAGTCCATCCCCCTACCTCGATCGCGACGAAGACGGCGATTCGATGCCGAACGGACGAAGGGACGCCACGGCTACTCTCGGTCCCACACGCCTCCACGTACCGCGGATCGAGACGAAGCTGGCGTCCACGCGATCCTCGAGTCGAGCCCGTCCCATCGGTACCTCCCGCGCCTCGATCGGGCCCCGTCCGGACCGAAATCGCGAGAGAGGGAGAGGAGAGATCGTGAGAGAGAGAGAAAGAGAGAGAACGAGTGAGGGAGAGAGAGAGTTCGATGGGGGAGAGAGAGAGTGATAAAATTTTTATAAAAATATTTTTTTTTGATAATTTAACTCAAATTACATTTTAACCCCCAACGAACCGAAATCGTGAATATGCCCACACAATTCTAATAAATCTTTAACTAATTCAATTAATTACCAGAAAATAGCCTAAAAATCCGTAAAAATAGCCTAAATGCACAGAATAAAATCTAGATCCGAACCACTAAGGATCCGTTTAAGAGACGGGTCTTATAGTCCCTCCCCCCTAAAAGGAATTTCGTCCCCGAAATTAAATGGAAGGACAAGGAGGAAACTGGAAGAAAAATACACCCAACGGCAGGAATAAACAAACGAAAGGAACGGAAACGGATACCTTGAAAATAAAAGGCTGGCTTTCCGCGTGGCATAAAATAGACGTGCTTGAATCTGCAGTCAACCACGGCACTATACAATTCCAGCCAGTCCATGCCTAGAATAGCGTCATACTCGGCCAATTGCAATGCATAAAGCTTCACAGGCATCTGCCGATTGCTGACGACAATAGGGGAATCTTCTAGGCACACCGGAGTGGACATGAAATATCCAGAAGGTAACTCAACGAGCAACGCACAGGGCACTTCGGTCATCGGCTCCTCAATACGAGCAAGAAAATCCTTGGACACAAAAGAATGAGTAGCTCCAGAATCGAAAAGAACATGAGCTGGACGACCGAAAATCAAAACCGTACCTTCCACCAGATTAGCTACCACAGCTTCTGCACGAGTGATGTGAGTGACCCTGCCTCTCGGAGGACGGCCGGCTGCAGAAGACTGCTGGGAAGAAACTGGAGCAGGTAGGTAAGACGGCTGAGGTTGAGGCGGCGGAGGAAGATGAAACTGAGGTTGCTGCAGCTGGGTAAACTGCGAGAACTGCACCGGTTTCGACTTCTGTGGACAGTCTCGAACCACGTGACCCATCTGATCACAGCGATAACAGACGACCGGCAAAGAACACGACACACCAGGATGACTGCCACCACACCTCGGACACGGACATTGCTGACCACTGGAAAAATCTTGGCGCGGTCAAACAGAAGGAATGGACAGCTGACTCGGATCGGGAGACGCGGAATGCTCAAACTTCCTCTTCGACTTCTTATTCTTGAATTGCCGGAAATGGGAGTCAGAAGAAGAAGAAACACCGCTGACGGCAGGAACGGCAGAAGGAACTCCTGGAACAGACGGCTGGTAAGTCGGCTGAAACTGCACAGTCGGCTGCACCATTGTTGCCTGAGAAAGCCCTCGAGTCCTCGCCATTTCCATCTCCACTGAAACAGCTGCCTGGTACGCTGAATGCAACTCAGACACTCGGGTAGCGAACAACGGAAGGCTCAATTCCGCTTTTAGTCCGCGCAGAAACTGCTGAGTCTTCAAAGCTTCATCAGCAAAAATATGAGGCGCATACCTGCCCAACTCGATGAACTTATCTCGGTACTGTAACACAGTCATGTCACCTTACGTCAGCTCCAGAAACGGATACATCTTTGCTAACTTGAGGCAGGCTGGAGTGTAAGCACGCTCGAAAGCAGCAGCGAACTCAGCCCAGGTGATTTGCCGAAGCGGACGGGAACGGAAGGTGACTTCTCACTCTGTAGTCCACCACGTGCGTGCGGTACCTTGAAGCTGATAAGTAGCCAACATTACTCGCTCATCATCCACGCACTCCATCGATTAGAACACGCACTCCGTGGCATCAAGCCACGACCTAGCTGCCTCCGGATCTGATTGACCCTCGAAAGTCGGTGGGTGGAACAACATGAATTCCTTAAACGCTCTACCATGACCACCGGGCACTTCATCACGCGGAGCAGGATTGACAGGGGCAGGCACAGCTGGGGCAGAGGAAGTGCCACTCTCCTCCTGAGGAGCCCGAGCCCTTTTCCATCCACGAGGCAACATGTTGAACCTAGAAAGCGCACGATAACGGAAAACCATCAGCAATCACAAAAAACATCCTAAGCCAGCAACAGACGACTCAGTGGACTAGCTCTGGACCAGCGCGAGTTCCAATTCCTAATACAAATCCCCAACACGGCTCTGATACCAACTGTGACGACCCAGAGCTCAGGATACCGATATACCGATAAAATCGATACACCGATACCAAGAACTGGGGAAGCCACCCAAGAGGCTGATGAGGCCCCTGAAGGGTTAAAGAAGTTTGCTGAGGAGTTGCATAATGAATTGGGACCGCAGGCGCGCAATATTAATTAAGACAATAATTAATAAATAAGTGCGGAAGCAATTTAAAATATCAGAGAGGTAAAATATATACAATAGTCCAGATTTACTGATAAAAAGAGGTCCACTGAACAACTACACGGAGCATACCCCGGCACAAAATAACAAAAAGACAAACCGACACAGCTGGCACTCTAGCAGCGGTCGGTACAACCTCGAGAAGAACCGGCGGACGACTGGGGCGGCTCACCTGAAAGAAGGAAGGGTGAGTCACAGCCAGGCTCAGTAGGGGTCACGCGGATCCCTACCTCAAACTAAACAGACAAGCAGGCAAATATAACAGCAATTAGAGCATGGATTTAAATAATAAACAGGCAAATGCACAATTTAATAAATAATACCGACAGGAAAATAAATATACCAATAGAATAAACTATCGCTAACCAAGTGAAGTGAGAGACGGAACAACCCACTAGAAGAACAAGACCAGACGCGTCCCCTGACGACTTACACTGCGTCTCGGCAACTCGCAAGTCTGGCTCACGACAAGCGAGAGGCGTAACAGGACCAAACCAAGTACTAGTCAGAGCGACACTCATCAGTGCCAGTCCAAGTCTCCGACCACGTGTGCACACACTGACTCCTGCCTAGAGCCAGGCCTCTAGCTAGTTTTCCCCCCCTCCCTGTTGGACGCAACGGTAACCGCAGGGGCCCACGGTAACTAGCTTAAAAACCGTTTGATGGGATCACCCCTCCACCTCTCCCGGGTGGGATGACACGCTCGGTCACTGGGCTACGACTAGTGGTTCCATCACAAGGAAAGAGAAAGCAATTCTATCGGGATAAAAAGGATGCCACATTTTATAAAATACTTTAAACATGGCAAATAACTGCATGAATTAACTAAATATGCTAAAATAATCACAACAGGAGTTGGGCGGTTGACACCAGACCGCTCAAGGATGGACGGTCGCACGATGGACCACACAAGGGATAAGCGGTTCCCCACCGGCCGCACTACTACGAACCGACTTAGGACACGCGGCTGAGGCACAGCCGCTCAACTGGATAGGCGGTTAGGGCAAGGCCGCTCCACTGGGATGGACGGTCTGAACTGGGCCGCTCTAGTGTGCCTCCCTATGGTCCCAAGGATGAACGGCTAGAGTGTAGCCGCACTAAGGCTTTAAACGGTCCTACTCTAGGCCGCACAAAGAGGATGAACGGTTTGGTCTAGACCGCTCATGTGATGAACGGTCCAAGGACAACCGTATAAACGGCGTCACGGCGGGTGACAACCACACCGGGTCGGAAATCCGCCCGGAGGGCTACAAATGAACGGGAAAAAAGAAAAAGCTAACATGCCAAGCCCATGCAACAATTCTACAGCTAATCATGCTGTTAAAATTGAAAACGAAGCCTATAACAATCAATTTCACGAAATTGAACTAAAATATGTTGGGTTCGGTGCAAGTATTCAGAGGGGGGGTGAATGAATATAGCCTATAAAAAATTGCGCCCAATTAAAATCTAAAGCAATCAGAGATGCGGAATTAAACAAACACACATTAAGATCACTAGAGTGCTAACAAGACAGATTTAGACAAAATATAGCTCAACTAGAATTTCGCTCTCTTGACAAATTAAAACACTCTAAGAAGACTAATTAACTCTTCTGCTCAACCAGAAGCCAAACACATTAAGCGCCCCTATGCATTCATCTAGCGGAAGCAAACCATAAGCAATCAAACCACAATGCAAGAGGGGTTTTTAGGTGGTTCGGTCCTGCAGACCTACATCCACCCCACACTCAAACCGAGTGTGGATTCCGCTGACTCACAGCTTGAACAGCTGGGCATCACAGCTTGCCATACAACCGCTGGGCAACACAGCTTGCCGTCTGCGGAATCCTCCTCGCCCCGCTGAGCAACACAGCTTGCTGTCCAGTGGAATCCTCCACTACAAACCGCTGGGCAATACAGCTTAGCCGTCCAGAGGCAGCACCTCTGCAATCCGCTGACTAACAGCTTGAAGAAGATGTAAAATAGAAAACAGAAAATGGAAATAAACAGCAATCTAAAAGCTGTAAACAATGAAGCACAATGTGGCTCTTAAAGAGCTGGATGGCCTGGATTTGATCCATGGTCCATCAAGAACAGATCTCCCTCGATCTCACTCTCTTTCTTCACTCTCTCTCTTTCTTCTTCATCACACTCTGCTCGAGCTCTCTATCTCTTTCTCCTTCTACTTTCTCTTCTTCTTCTGCTCTTCTTTCACTCTCTACTCTTCCCTTTTTCTTCTTCTTCTCTTTTGCTGGATCGAAGGTCTTTCTGCTCTCCAGTTGCTCTTTCTGCTCTCCAGGCTTCTTCTTCGATCGGCCTCCATCTGAAGACGAAGGCTCCAATATATACCAGCAGCAGTAGGGAGATAGGGCGTGTGCTTCCCACGCCTTCCGTCCAGAAGATTCCTCCTCAGATCACGTGCTCAGCACCCACCTCAAATCACGTGTCAGGTGCCAACTTTGGGTCACGTGCCCATTCATCAGTACGCTCAGCAACTGGAGTTAAATGACATCAACCCACTTGCTCCAAGGAGTTGACGCACCCTTCAGAGATCTTCAACCCTTTTTAACTGCTGCGTCGACGCTTCCAACCCGTGGCGTTGACGCATTGATGCGTTCCAGTGAGCAGGTCTTTAGCAGATAGACGTGCTGCGTTGACGCATGGAGCTGCAGCGTCGATGCTGCCAATGTACTCCAGAGGCTGCAATAAGGGATACTTGAACTGCTGCGTCCACGCTACTTGATCAATGCATTGACGCACCAGAGTAATCCACAAGCTTCTTTCTTGATTGTTTGAACTACTGCGTTCACGCCACTTGATCAAGGTGACGCATTGGTGTGTTCCAGCAGCGGAAATTGGATGGCTTCAGCCCTCTTGCTTTAAGGGGTTCATTAGTCTCTTCAGTCCCTGTCAGACAGATGAAACGAAGTCATCAGTTCTAAGTTTATGCATTGCATTGTATAGACTTTGCTGTGAAGGTAAAGGCTAAAGCAACGTACAGACTTTATGATACTTAGATGAAAAACAGGCGAAAGCAATGTAGAGACTTCAGACTGCAGGAACGTGTGAATAACCAATGTGTAGACTCTTCAATCGACAGGCTTTGAAGCACAAGGGCAATGTACAGACTTTGCCTTAAAATGAATGTAAAGACTTAGAATCAAAGAGGCATTGTGTAGACTTTGAACCAGTGTACAGACTTGGAAGCTTGAGCCAATGAATAGACTTGAAACGCTTAAGGCGATGTACAGACTTGTTGAGGCTCAAGCAGTGTACATACTTGACTATGCTCACTCAAAACCGATGTATAGACATGATGAACGAAGAGTGGCTGTACAAACTTGATAACGATGCAGAGCGAACGGATGTACAGACTTCATGTGAAAACCCAATGTACAGACATTGAAGAACAAGCAGCTACAGTCCAATGTGTGGACTTGTCGTTCACTGGTGAGTGTACAGACTTCGAATGAAAACCAATGTGTAGACTTACCACCGACCATTGTGTAGACTTGAAGAATGTGAGACGATGACTAAGACACTGCACAATCGGATGTATAGACTTTACTTAACACAGTCCGATGTACAGACTTGGAATTTCAACTGAAGGGTGTATAGACTTGACCAAACAGTCCAGTGAATAGACTTGAATAGCTGAGGCCAGTGTACAGACTTCGAAGGATGCAGACTCTGTATAGACTTCAACTCAAACATGCATAATGTATAGACTTTGTGAAACGTGAATGCGATGTACACACTTGCTGAACCACTGTATAGGCTTATAGAGATGACGCTGCAGACTTGAGAATGCTGTGTACACACTCACAGCGTTGATGCTGCAGACTTGAGAATGCTCACAGCGTTGACGCTGCATGAGACGTAGGCTGTACAGACTTAGCCTAAGACAATGCCTGAGACGGACGATGTATAGACTTGCGTTACTGTAGCAACGTGTAGACTTTACCTTAGACGCTAAGTGAGACGCTCAATGTACACACTTTAAGTCCAGTGTATGGACATTGCCTTAGACTCTAAATGAAACAGACTTTAGCCAATGCAATGTATAGGCTTGAATGAAAGTCCAATGTATAGACTTGCATGATGCACAATGACACAGTCCAGTGTATAGACTCTTAGCCATGAATAAATGCAATGCAGTCTGATGTGTAGACTTTGCAACCGACAGCCAATGTATAGACTTGGCCAATGCTGTCTAGCCTATGCACAAAGTGAGACATGCAGAAACATGACATCTGACAAAATACAATTCAGATATATAAAGAACAAATGCCATCAATGCTAAACATCATCATTCATGTTGCTATCATATGCAGAATGCTCAAGGATAAGAATGCACAGAAATGCACTTTGTTTATTGCAATCATCAAAATACAATATCAAATGCACTCAAATGCACTCACTATCTTGCTATCATCAAAATCAAATAGCATTGCTATCATCAAAGCAACGTAGCACATGCTTGTGCCTAAGGGGCACAACATTCTTCCCCTTTTTGATGATGGCAATAAACAGTGACAGTGAGTCTCACACAAAATTTTCTCCCCCTTTGACATAATCGAAAAGGGAAGAACAATAAGAACATGAGTGCAACATGGCAGTATGCATGCAAGTGACTTCTAGAGCAATAAACTCCCCCTGAAGGTATGACTCCTCCTGAATTATTTCTCCCCCTAAATAAATGCTCCCCCTTTGAGAAGGAATATGAACAGATAAACAAGGTAGACAAGGTAGGAGGGTCACTTGACAACAGCTGAATCATAGGTTCAGAAAGGAAGCATGATTATAAACAACTGTTAAAGTATAAGAATCAGCAACATACAATTTTGACAAAAATTCAAGTTTAACAGTGATAAACCTAGAGTAAAAGATCTGACCCCTGAAAAAGAGTTTATAGATTCCATTTATAGCAATGAATCTAGGGCACATGGTATTAATAGATAAGTCAGAAATAATACCCTTTTGTGATTAAACATGGAAGATCAAGAAAGGCAACTTGAATATGTATTAATAAGAACAATTTTCACTCATTGACTTTTGATTTTTCGAAGGGTTACAGCAGTTTGATTTTCACCTTTGAATTTCAGAACTTGAACTAAGTGAATAGATCAGTGGCATTTATGCTGTTGACATTAGGTGTACACCTTGATCAGAGACAGGTACCCCCAGTTACTAGGCATAAACTACTAGACCTATTTCAGATCAGAACCCACAAAGGATAGTCTTCACTTTTGACATTAAGGGTACACCTTGATTAGAGGCCAGTACCCTCAGTTACTTGGTGAGGACTCCCCCTAAGGATTTGGCCCTATGAACAGAGATACTCTGAAGCACCTCATGACATGTGAATTCTCCTGCTTCTTTGGAGGAGTTCACAGTTTCTCAGTGCAATCAGCCATTGCTCTGTCACTGTGTTCAGTTCTTAACATTAATGATCTTATTTACTGCTGCCCTTAATTCTTTTAGAGTGATTGTTTAAAAATCAGCACACACTCTTATTAGCCTGTTCTAGACATATCCAGTTCAACACATTTAGGCATTATAAAACCTTTTTCTATTTTAGCCATGAGACAAAGATTAAGAGCTATAAAAGTTTTCTTTTATCTCAAATTTTGAAGTGCAGACACTTAACTCCCCAATTTATAAAGGTTAAACCTTTAGTTCCTTTCAATTTGTAAGAGTGATTCTTATAAGTGAACAATTGTAATAATCACAATTCAATGTGCTAAACCAGATGCAAAGCTGTTGTTCAGTGAGAATGATGGGGAAAAGAAATCAATTGGCAATATGGTTCAATGAGCAACTGATGTCAAGGAATGTGAATCATTTGAATGAGAACACTGAGAAGTGAATAGGATTCAATGAATTGAATAGAACTCTCAGCTCCCCCTGACATCATGATGCAAGAGATATGCTATGCAACATACTGTCCTACATGCAGACTATGCACCAAGGATACATTAGACAAGTATGCAATCAATTCAGGTTTATGCATCCAAGTCATGAGTATTTTTATCCTTTTTCAGATTTTTCAACATATGATGCAGTGCACTGTTCTACATGAAGACAGGACCCGTGGTACTTGGCGGAGAATTTGGACTCAAAGACCATCTGACACATGGTAGAAACCTCCGAACAGATTTCCTTGCCCTTTAGTAACATACCATTTTATATACCAGGGTTAAGCAAATGATAATGCAGTGCAAAGCAGCCCTATTATGCATAGAAAAACATGCAGTCTACGACAATAGGCAAATGACAATCATGCAAATCAGTTCTATATGCATTGAACAACTTCAAAGTCAGTCATGCAAATAATGTATGCAGACATTAGACACATGCAATGACTCTATACACTGAAGAACTATTCACAATCAGCAAGTTATGCATTTAATAACAAGCATGCAATGCATTGACACAAAACACATGCATCGACTCTATACATTAAAGAACCGTTTAGCCTAGTGCAAAATGCAGTGCATCTAGCATCTCATTCATTTAGTGCAAACAACAGCATGAGAAGAGTATCAAATATATTCAGAATTGAATTCAGTGAAGAGATCATCAAAATTCAGACAAGCAGATCAACATGAAATTCACATTTTTTTTCATACTCACAAATTCAGATGATAAATTTTAAAACAAAGTTCAGAACTGACCTGAGATGTAGAATCCTGGGGCTTCCTTTTTGAGTGCCTTGGCTAAATTACCCCTTTTATTTCTCTCACCAAGGCACACCTGCAACATATCAATCAATATGATCTTACAGGAACCCAAGCTGCCTTGGGTCCTGTATGAGCCCTAACAGGTGTTCTGACTGGTCTCTCAACAGAATTATCATCATAGCCCATCAACTTATAGCTGGACAAGGAATAGCCAAATTGACCAGACTTACCATGATAACTAACAGAATTTAAGTTCCTTTTATGCACCTTATTGTAAGTATTAAATTCATGTGCATGAACGTCAAAATTTCTGTTGTGTGCATGGGCATTTTGTTTTCTGAACTCTGCCACCCAGCACTCAGAGGCTTTGTGGCCAGGTTTTCCACAATTAAAACAAGAAAATTTCACAAATTATTTTGCATGGAATTTGACAGCATGGGGGTTAATATGATTCTTCTGAACATGCCAACAGTCCTTGACTGTGTGGCCATGTTTTCCACTTTCAAAATATGAAGAATTCATTCTGTCAAGATTCTTATAGAATGCATGTCTTTTTACAGGGATTATAGCAGTTTTGGAGTTAATTGTTCTTCCCTTAGCATGCCAACAATTTGCAGCAATATGGCCCAATTTGTTACAATGAAAGCAATGAAGTTTCTTTTTCAGATATGCATGATTCCTATCATGAAGCTCTTTAGCATTCAAATCATCTTGCTTCTTTAATCTACAATCATGCATAAAGTGGCCAATTCTATGACAGTAAAAGCATTGAATTCTCTTATTTTGATGATGAGAAGGTTTCTTCGATTTAGAATTCCTAGCATGAATTCTATCTGATTTCAGTTCATCCTCTCTCATGACAAAGCAAACATCCATCTCATGGCCAGATTTACCATAGTAGAAACATTTCACATTCTTTCTTTTAACACGAGATAGTTTGGCCTGAGAAATTTCAACATACAAATTTTTATTCTGTTTTGTTTTCTTTTATTTTTCTATCTGATTCGCAGGCAGACATGAAGGAGAAGCTGAAGTGGTAGCTAACTCAGAGCTACGCACAAAGGTTGTATACATTCTTTTTCTCTCTTCCTGTTTACTGCCTCCATCAGAGACTTTCTTCTTAGAAGCAGCCTTTGAATTTTCTTTGTTTTTAAATGACTCAGACAGAGAATTGTTCAATTCAGTGATTTCATTTTTGAGAGAGGAAATGAGAATTTCAGAATCTATGATCTTTTCATTAAGTAAGACATTAATGGCTTTGTAGCTATCAATCTCTTCTATTAATGCAGTCACTCTCTCACGTTCATTTTCAATTGAACTTTTCCCTCTTTCAAGCATTAAGAGTCTCTCGGACATAGCAAAATTTAGCAACCTTAATTCTTCATTTTCTTTTCTTATTTGTTCATTCTGAACTAGTTCATTAGTTAAGATTTGATCATTTCCTAATGAATTCAGCTTATCTTCTAGTTCAGAAATCTTGGCAGTAAGTTCATCATTTTTATATTCCAATAAAGAGATTTGTTCCTTACTCACATTCAGATCAGCTAAGCACATATCATGAGATGTTTTTAGTCTTTGACAGTTTTCACAGGAAACATTAGAGTTAATCTGTTCACATCTCTTTTTCAACCTTCTATTTTCAGATTTTAATTTCTTGGATACTTTGAACAAATCTTCATACATTACTATCAATTCATCAAAAGTGTATCCATCTGATTCGGAGCTTACCTGAGATGAGGTTTCCTCATCATCACTTCCCCGGTTGGCCATTAAGCATATGGACTTTTCTTCTTCTTCATCAATGTCCGAGGTGTTCCCTTTGAGTTTCGATAGTTCTGGACAATCATCCTTCTCGTGTGGCCAGCCTTCCTGCATTTGTAGCAAACATTAGTGTCAACAATCTTGGCAGGATTAGAATTATACCTTGTTTACTTTTTGCCACCATCAAGCTTTCCTTCTCTTTTTCTCAGAAGTTTCCTGAAATCACTGATCACCATTCCAATGTGGTCTCCATCAATTTCAGACCACGACAGGCTGATTTTCTCGCTTGATGATCCACTGTGGCTGGATCTATTTGCTTTGCTGGAGCCAGCCTTCAACACGATTGGTTCCATTACAAATAATCTGAAGACACAGAAAAACTGAAGCACCTAAACCAAATAAGCAAGACAAAGCACTAAGTCGGAGAATCAAAACAACGAACACAGAAAGCACACTCTGAAATGCACCAAACACTAGCAGGATCCTCTGCAGATTGTTAGATCTGATAGATCAGAGACCCGCTCTGATACCAATTGTTGGGTTCGGTGCAAGTATTCAGAGGGGGGGTGAATGAATATAGCCTATAAAAAATTTCGCCCAATTAAAATCTAAAGTAATCAGAGATGTGGAATTAAACAAACACACATTAAGATCACTAGAGTGCTAACAAGACAGATTTAGACAAAATATAGCTCAACTAGAATTTCGCTCTCTTGACAAATTAAAACACTCTAAGAAGACTAATTAACTCTTCTGCTCAACCAGAAGCCAAACACATGGAGCACCCCTATGCATTCATCTAGCGGAAGCAAACCATAAGCAATCAAACCACAATGCAAGAGGGGTTTTTAGGTGGTTCGGTACTGCAGACCTACATCCACCCCACACTCAAACCGAGTGTGGATTCCACTGACTCACAGCTTGAACAGCTGGGCATCACAGCTTGCCATACAACCGCTGGGTAACACAGCTTGCCGTCCGAGGAATCCTCCTCGCCCCGCTGAGCAACACAGCTTGCTGTCCAGTGGAATCCTCCACTGCAAACCGCTGGGCAATACAGCTTAGCCGTCCAGAGGCAGCACCTCTGCAATCCACTGACTAACAGCTTGAAGAAGATGTAAAATAGAAAACAGAAAATGGAAATAAATAGCAATCTGAAAGCTGTAAACAATGAAGCACAATGTGGCTCTTAAAGAGCTGGATGACCTGGATTTGATCCATGGTCCATCAAGAACAGATCTCCCTCGATCTCACTCTCTTTCTTCACTCTCTCTCTTTCTTCTTCATCACACTCTGCTCGAGCTCTCTATCTCTTTCTCCTTCTACTTTCTCTTCTTCTTCTGCTCTTCTTTCACTCTCTACTCTTCCCTTTTTCTTCTTCTTCTCTTTTGCTGGATCGAAGGGCTTTCTGCTCTGCTGTTGCTCGTTCTGCTCTCCAGGCTTCTTCTTCGATCGACCTCCATCTAAAGATGAAGGCTCCAATATATACCAGCAGCAGTAGGGAGATAGGGCGTGTGCTTCCCACGCCTTCCGTCCAGAAGATTCCTCCTCCGATCACGTGCTCAGCACCCACCTCGGATCACGTGTCAGGTGTCAGCTTCGGGTCACGTGCCCATTCATCAGTACGCTCAGCAACTGGAGTTAAATGGCATCAACCCACTTGCTCTAAGGAGTTGACGCACCCTTCAGAGATCTTCAACCCTTTTTAACTGCTGCGTCGACGCTTCCAACCTGTGGCGTTGATGCATTGATGCGTTCCAGTGAGCAGGTCTTCAGCAGATAGACGTGCTGCATTGACGCATGGAGCTGCAGCGTCGATGCTGCCAATGTACTCCAGAGGCTACAATAAGGGATACTTGAACTGCTGCGTCCACGCTACTTGATCAATGCATTGACGCACCAGAGTAATCCACAAGCTTCTTTCTTGATTGTTTGAACTATTGCGTTCACGCCACTTGATCAAGGCGTTGACGCATTGGTGTGTTCCAGCAGTGGAAATTGGATGGCTTCAGCCCTCTTGCTTTAAGGGGTTCATTAGCCTCTTCAGTCCCTATCAGACAGATGAAATGAAGTCATCAGTTCTAAGTTTATGCATTGCATTGTATAGACTTTGCTGTGAAGGTAAAGGCTAAAGCAACGTACAGACTTTATGATACTTAGATGAAAAATAGGCGAAAGCAATGTAGAGACTTCAGACTGCAGGAACGTGTGAATAACCAATGTGTAGACTCTTCAATAGACAGGCTTTGAAGCACAAGGGCAATGTACATACTTTGCCTTAAAACGAATGTAAAGACTTAGAATCAAAGAGGCGTTGTGTAGACTTTGAACCAGTGTACAGACTTGGAAGCTTGAGCCAATGAATAGACTTGAAACGCTTAAGGCGATGTATAGACTTGTTGAGGCTCAAGCAGTGTACAGACTTGACTATGCTCACTCAAAACCGATGTATAGACATGATGAACGAAGAGTGGCTGTACAAACTTGATAACGATGTAGAGCGAACAGATGTACAGACTTCATGTGAAAACCCAATGTACAGACATTGAAGAACAAGCAGCTACAGTCCAATGTGTGGACTTGTCGTTCACTGGTGAGTGTACAGACTTCGAATGAAAACCAATGTGTAGACTTACCACCGACCATTGTGTAGACTTGAAGAATGTGAGACGATGGCTAAGACACTGCACAATCGGATGTATAGACTTTACTTAACACAGTCCGATGTACAGACTTGGAATTTCAACTGAAGGGTGTATAGACTTGACCAAATAGTCCAGTGAATAGACTTGAATAGCTGAGGCCAGTGTACAGACTTCGAAGGATGCAGACTCTGTATAGACTTCAACTCAAACATGCATAATGTATAGACTTTGTGAAACGTGAATGCGATGTACACACTTGCTGAACCACTGTATAGACTTATAGAGATGACGTTGCAGACTTGAGAATGCTGTGTACACACTCACATCGTTGACGCTGCAGACTTGAAAATGCTCACAGCGTTGACGCTGCATGAGACGTAGGCTGTATAGACTTAGCCTAAGACAATGCCTGAGATGGACGATGTATAGACTTGCGTTACTGTAGCAACGTGTAGACTTTGCCTTAGACGCTAAGTGAGACGCTCAATGTACACACTTCAAGTCCAGTGTATGGACATTGCCTTAGACTCTAAATGAAACGGACTTTAGCCAATGCAATGTATAGGCTTGAATGAGAGTCCAATGTATAGACTTACATGATGCACAATGACACAGTCCAGTGTATAGACTCTTAGCCATGAATAAATGCAATGCAGTCTGATGTGTAGACTTTGCAACCGACAGCCAATGTATAGACTTGGCCAATGCTGTCTAGCCTATGCACAAAGTGAGACATGCAGAAACATGACATCTGACAAAATGCAATTCAGATATATAAAGAACAAATGCCATCAATGCTAAACATCATCATTCATGTTGCTATCATATGCAGAATGCTCAAGGATAAGAATGCATAGAAATGCACTTTGTTTATTGCAATCATCAAAATACAATATCAAATGCACTCAAATGCACTCACTGTCTTGCTATCATCAAAACCAAATAGCATTGCTATCATCAAAGCAACGTAGCACATGCTTGTGCCTAAGGGGCACAACAAAATAGGCTAACATGGGGATATGCACGGAAAATGAGGAAAATAGCCGTGCATGTGCGTGCATGTGGCGTCAAAACGATCCTAGCGAGGTGAGGAGTCCATCCCCCTACCTCGATCGCGATGAAGACGGCAATTCGGTGCCAAACGGACGAAGGGACGCCGCGGCTACTCTCGGTCCCACACACCTCCACGTACCGCGGATCGAGACGAAGCTGGCGTCCACGCTATCCTCGCGTCGAGCCCGTCCCGTCCGTACCTCCCGCGCCTCGATCGGGCCCCGTCTGGACCGAAACCGCGAGAGAGGGAGAGGAGAGATCGTGAGAGAGAGAGAGAAAGAGAGAGAACGAGTGAGGGAGAGAGAGAGTTCGATGGGGGAGAGAGAGAGAGTGATAAAATTTTTATAAAAATATTTTTTTTGATAATTTAACTCAAATTACATTTTAACCCCCAAAGAACCGAAATCGTGAATATGCCCACACAATTCTAATAAATCTTTAGCTAATTCAATTAATTACCAGAAAATAGCCTAAAAATCCGCAAAAATAGCCTAAATACACAGAATAAAATCTAGATCCGAACCACTAAGGATCCGTTTAAGACACGGGTCTTACGACTGCTTTGGTCATTAATTATTTAGTCAGGGTCATTTTAGTCCTAGAAAAATATGAGTGCCTATAAATAGGTCACCCCACTCCCTCATTTGTAATCTTTTGTTCATTCAAAAAAATTGAGTGTATTTTACTGTAATTGGAGTGGATTCTTCATCTCTCTCTCTCTCTCTCTAAGGGGTGGATTCCCCTCTCTCTCATATCTCTCTCTCTCTCTAAGAGGGTCGCCCCTTTCTCTCTCCTCCCCCTCCCACCTACTTTCTCTCTCCCCTCCCCACATTCAATAGCCTCCTCACTTCCCCATACCTCTCCATAACTCCACCCTAGCCCCTAAGAAGGACTCCTCTGGCTCCACCCTCCAACCACCAACTACCCTCTTCCCTTCCCCAAGCACCTCTCCACATCCCCAAGGCTGAAGGGGCTTCACCCAAGGCCAAAATTTTGAATTTCCCTCCCTTGCTGGCTGCCCCTCACCCCTCCCCAACACCCCTTCCTACCCTGGTCGCCCTCCCCATTTTCCCCATGCTTCCCTTGGCCATCCCACCCTCATACACACAACCCTACACCATTAGCCTATTCCCAGCTCGCAGGTAGCAGAATACCAGCGACTTTCAGAGGCTGCCACGACATCACCAAGAAGCTTAAGAGGGCGTACCATATACCGTTGGAAGCGTCTCCCAGCCTTCTTCGCAACGGTGGTGGTCTCGTCCCAGTCTGAGTTCCTGGCTGCCCAGGAGAGCCGACATCGTCGGACTGCGCATCTTCCTCCTGATAGTCATCTAGAAGCAGATTGTAGAGGCTCCCATGGCCATTCCCCTGAAGTTCTTGAAGCGGGGCTTGGCTGTGGTCTTCTACTACAAATCTCCTGCCACCACGAAGAAGCGGCACTCCGTTCGGCATCCGAAGCTGTGAGTTCCAAATTTTCTCCCTTCGGTGCGTTGATCAGTTTCCTCTGGAATCAGTCTGATACCCCAGCACTGTTCAAGTCCTCGCCATCTGCTCCGACCTCCTCCGGCATCACCGCTGGCCTTCGATCGAAGATGACTCAACCACGAATCCAACGACTCTGGCCACACCTGAATCAGAGCTCGGGAGCGTCCGTGGCGGCATCATCTTCCTGCTATAGAGGTGCAGAAGCTACTAGAACCAGCAAACAGAGACCCTGTTCGCGCCTCTTCCCCGACGAACACCGTCATTCAGAAATTCTCCAAAAAATTGGATGTCCTCCAAGGTCAACTACGAAGGTTTTACCATTGGTTTTGTTGCAATCGGAGTTCGGGGGAGTCCGCGGTGGTGCCGACAGTGACAGTATATCCCCTGTTCCTGAGAGTGGACAGATTCGACGGATTTCTTGTCTTAATCCTCTAAGCTAGTTTTTCCCCTCCCTGTGGGAGGTAGTGTTTGGATGTAAAATTGACTTCCCCACCCCTATTCTAACCCCCTTGCAAGGGGCGTAGTGCATGTATTAGCAGGTTGGCGACCCAAGCTTCATCGATGCAGCGTGCGGGAAATACCCACGCTTCCCGGCTCGCCTCGTCTCCGGCCAGGATCGGCGTTTTCACGCCGATCAGGTGAGCTCCTGATCACACTCCTATGCTGGTCTCAATTTTGCTTGATCTAATATTGCTTCTTAGTGCCGTCGGCGGTGAGAGAGTGCCAGGTCCGATTAACCGTCAAATTGTGTGTGAGCATCGCGGGTGAGTTGTGAGAGCCCCCTTCATCCCACGCCCTCGGCGTGCCAACCGCCCATGAATTGGGCATCCCTGGCCCATTGGGGTCCTCCCCAAGCTAGCCATACCCCTGGAACCTCAAAGTCCAACCTTGGGCCCTCACCCCATCGCCGGTTCGCCTTCGGACTCGAGTGTGCCATCCGGTTCGTGCTTGCTTGCTAGGTCCAAGGGGTTGTTCGGTCTAGTTGCTGCATTTCCTTAGGGTGTATCACATCGTCAACTTCCTCCCAATATTCCTCTTCCTCTTGCAAAAACTTCATATTGAGGTCAAGTGAAGGACTAGTCTCAACGGGTTCTGAATTCATAGCTAATGCAAAAACTGAATTTCCTATATATGATTAAATAAAAGAATATTAAACAACGCATGAGCATGTGATAAGGCAATTAATGAAAATGAAGCATGTAAAATATTTAGAAGCATCTAATTACATGAGAAAATGACAATAGTAAATAACAATATTGAAAATTGCACATTTAATTAAGAACTGTAAAAAAGGATATGAAGGTATCAGTAGTAGCCTAGGCGAGTTAATATCCAACCAAGCCGCAAGTCTTCTGGCAGGGCTACGAAGATGGAGCGATCCTCGACAGATCTAACAACATCAATAGCTCTATACAAATCTTGCTCAGGAAGTCCAGACAACTTGATAAGTATGCCAACAACCTCATTCATTGGCGGCGTGGCTTGTGTCTTCTATAATTGGAGCATCTCTCGGGCCAATGTTAACCTCTCATGACCTAGGGCTACTAACTTGTAAATTGATTCGTCGTTACCCTGTGAAGCCCGTCTCCTCTTCCTAGTAACATTACTAGAGGGAATGTTTGTGGGTGCAACGGGAGGATCTTTGGTTGCCTCTGTATTCGAAGTTGACATTTGTGACGGTTAGTGAATATTTTCAAGTGTTTCAGAGTCATTCAAGATAGAGCTGACATTAAAATCCAACCCTGATTCATCGTGGTCAACCCGTTGTTCCTCATCTTCATCACTACCACGTGTGTCAAGATAGGATGTGCCTTCATTACTGGCAGCCAAGTCACCTCTCGACATGGAAGTGGCGTAAATCAAATCCATTTGGTCAAACACTATGAAAGGCTTTCCTTGAATTGCTCTGTACTCCTTGTTGATCTGATATTTATGCCAAGATGTTATTAATATAATAATAGGTAAAATCAACAATTCAACGTGCAAATCAATAGTTACCTACCGCAGTGAGATCATCCAAAGTTTCCTCTGCACCTGGGACCGACATTTTTTTCTCGTCATCCCAACCCCAACCTGAATGGTTCTTTATAATCATAATTAAATAGTACCTCTTCTTCAAATTTTTAAAACGATTTTTTAAAATTTCCAATGAATATCCTAACTTTGTCATTTCATTGAATTTTTTCACCGTATCTCTCCATGCCTCCTTTGTAAAGTTTTTATTGGCAAAATCGTCATTTCTGACACGGTGCTCGGCAAGCAGATCGACAAAACACAAGTCTACCTCATTGCTCCAATTGGCCACCCTACTTTTACCATCCTTTGATCCACTCATACTTTTAAGAACAACATAATTTAATCAATAACACACAAAAGCTGAGGGCATATTAACAACAATATTTAGATGTAATGCCCTATTATTAGATATGAACAACATAAACAAGTATAAAGATATGGTTGACAAATGCATATTAAAAATCAACCGCACTCACATGCGACTAGGTTACCTGAGGGGAAAGGAGCAGGTAACACACCGAGGGAGGGGAGGAGCAAGTAACACACCAAGGGAGGGAAGGAGCAACCTACATAATTGTCAAATAATTTCTTAGATGGGACTGAAAATGAAATTGTGTGAGAGAATATTTAATTTCGAACAAACACATTTGATGACAGGTTAACAGCCAATAAAAACCGCATGCAGTGGAAGCAGCCAGGGTGTGTGTCTGTGTGTACAGTGTGTGTGACAGTGGAGACAGCCTTTGTGTTTGTGTGTGGGTGTGTATGTGTGTGTTCAGCCTTTGTGTGTGTGGTGAGGGGAGACCGATTATATGTGCGTGGGGGGGTTAGTGAAGACAGATTGTAACTCATGTGTGTGTGTGTGCATGCAGTGGAGACAGCCAGGGTGTGTGTGTGTTCAGTGTGTGTAACAGTGGAGACAACTTTAATAAAAAAATTTTAGAACCCTTCCATAAAATGATCAGCCAAAAAAGATATAGTGGCTATGGTGTGTCTAAGGATGTTTGGTAAGTTTCAGGGGTACAACGTATAGAAGGATGTATTATGGTAACAGCCAATACATAACTCGTGTGTGTGTGTGTGTATTTGATGATAGATTAAAAAATACATTTGATGATAGATTAATGAGTTTGAAGATTGTAGGGACTTTTTAACAAATAGTTGTATTTGAAGGATTGAAATGTAATAGCTCTATTTGTAGAGATTAAAAGTAAAAATCTCATAATTCCATATCTAATCTTGGACTATAAAGAAAAAGTGGATAATTTGCTGAGGGAGATATTCTTCTGGAGTGTATATATATACATATATATATATATATACACAAAGAGTAGAAATTAAAAGGCTCTCACAATTAGCAAAAGCATACAATCTAGGTATGTATAGCGGCATTCCCTGTGAAGGATGGAAATCTCCAGATTCCGGGAGATTAAATAACTCAGATGTTCTGCTCATAGTGGCACCCACCCATAAAAACACATTGGATGATAGATTAACAACCAATAAACACCACAAACAATAGGTATTTGTTGCATACCAAGGAATGCTAAAAACATGATAGGGGAGGAGCAATACATATGGTGAGTCAAGATATTACATGAATGAAAAAATAAGGAAGAAATGCTCTTACCTCGGTACAGATTGTGTACCTTTCTCTTGGATGCAGAATGAGTGCTTCAGCCGGCAGGCGAGGAGAGGATGGGAGCCGCCTGGAAGGGCTTTTGAGGATGGCGCGATCGACCGGGAAGACAAGCACAGGCGACAGTAGACGATTGCAGGCGACAGTAGACGAGCGAGCAGACAACAGCAGACGGCGACAGCAGGCCAGCGCCGGAGAGGGACGAGGGTTCCCCCGGAGAGGGAAGGAGCAGGGGCACGATCACGAAGATCGATGGTGAAAGGAGTGAGGGTGCAGAGACGGGCCCGCTAGACTGGGAGAAGGAGCACCTGCAGCGACGATCGACAGAGGAGAAGGAGCGCCTGCAATGAGGGTTCGGAGAGGGGCAGTGCCTGCAGAGGGGCACGATCGACAGAGTGGAGGTGAGGAGACAGACGAAAACGGGGTTAAAAGATGAGAACATATCATTCCACCATTTCGGTGGAATGAGATATTCTCATTCCCAACCCCGTTTTCGGGGATATACTGAAAATGCTTAACCCTGGATATCCCTGGGAAAATATCACATACCAAATGGTGAATGGGGTTTAAATAAGGATATCCCCTATTTAACCCCATACCAAACGACACCTAAGGAAAGAGTAAGAACACGCCCTGAAGTGAACTTCAGGTTCACTCATCCAACTCCAAGCACCATAGCTGTAATGTCTCAAGTTTTTCGGATATTTTTTAAATCTGGATATTTATAGAAAATCCAAAAAATCCTAAAAATATGGAAAATTAGGAAAATCATTTTCCCGATCCTTGGAACACACTCAACACACTGGTAATGTCCCAGATTTTTCAGATATTTTTTGGATCTGGATCCGTGGGTTTCGGATCGCTTTCGGGGGTCCTAGAGCGCATTTTGTGGTTTACGCGTGTTTTTCCCATATGAGCCATCGGAACCCCATAGAGGGTGAACCGTTGCGTTGAGCGTGTTCCGAGGATCGGGAAAATGATTTTCCCAATTTTATGTATTTTTAGGATTTTCTAGATTATCTATAAATAAACCCCTTTTCCCTCTTTTCCTTTTCCTTCTTTTCTTCTTCCTTCTTCTTCTCTTCTTCTTCCTGTGACACCCGCTCCCCCTTCCCGACCGTTGCATGCCCCCTCCCCCATGATCGCGGACGCGGCGCCCTTCCTCCTCCTGCGGCGGATGGCGGGCCAAGACGGCGGCGTAGCGACGACGGCGGCGGCATGGTGAGCGTGACGGTGGTGATTTCATGGTGTAGGTTGTGGTGTTCATGAACGGCCGTGATTTGAGATCATCGGCGATCCGGGGGATTTAAAGCTTCTTTGAGGTAGGGGGACAGATTCTTGCCCTCTTTCTCGCTTTCCCCGTGATTTCTAGGCCGAGGAGAGGTCGAGATGGGCTTGTTTCATGCCGGGATGGGGAAATCCATGTTTGGGGTTCAAGCATCGGATCTCACGTTTCTCGGGGGTTTTGACCGATCTATGGGTATAGAATCATGCTAGGAGGGTTGGAGATGAATTCCCCTCTGTTTCCCCATCATCGAGAGATGATTGGGGCGTGGATTGGGTTTTTTGGCCGTTCCCGCCGTTTTCATGCTCGGGTCGGGGTTGCGGTCCTACCAGGGACCGTTTTCCCTGTTTGGCGGTCCGTGAGAGGTCGCCAGGCGCTTTTGATTGTCGGTCGGGCTTAGCGGTCCCCAGAGGACCGCTACGTCTGGTAAGCGGTCTCGTGATTGACCACTACCCCTTGGGTAGCGGCCAGCTGAGGACCGTTTGCCTGGTCTGGTCAGAGCACCCTCGGGGTGCGTGTTTTTGACCGTTGGGGAGTCGTTGCTGGATTGCGGTCAGGGCTGGACCGTTTCCTAGTGTCTTGCGGTCAGTAGATGATCGCCTAGTGGGGGTAGCGGCCTGGCGATAGATCGCTAGCCAGCCCCGTGGCTCGCCTGTTTACGGCCGTGGTATGGCTGCCTTTTTGTGCTTGGCGGTCTCGAGGAGACCGCTAGGCCTGCTTGGCGGTCTCGAGGAGACCGCTAGGCTTCCTTGCGCCTTTGTTGCTTGGCGGTCTCGGGGAGACCGCTAGGGTTGCCTTGCGGTCCAGGGTGGACCGTCATTTGGAGAAACGGCCCAGGGAGGACCGCCACTCCGTTTCCTTTCGATCGGTGGTTTCCGTGAGTTGAGTCTTACCTCTAGTGACCTGTCCACTAGTTGTAGCTTTTCTGCGCACGCGTGTGTGGACCCACTTGGGAGTGGTGGAGAGCGTGACCCGGAGAGAGACAGTTTTTAGGCTGGTTACCGTAGGGCCCCTCGTCTTTGCAGCCTGCATCCAGGCTAGGGGGAAGAACCGGGTAGAGGGCCTGACCTAGAGCACATGGTCTGTGTGTGCACACGTAGTTGGGGGCAGTCCGACTCGCACTGACGAGCACGACCCCAGCTAGTCCTTGTTCCTGGTACTTGTTGTGTGTCTCAGTCTCCGCCTGGGACATGTAGGGAGGCATTGAGGAGCGGTGTAAGACGTCAGGGGACACATCTGGCTTTGCTTCTAGTGGGTGGTGCTCCTGTCTCCAGGCAGGTACGGACTTCTTTTCCCGTCAGACCGCGGTCGGTTTGTTCAGTAGGGCACGATTAGTTATAGAGAGATTTTTCGTTTATTTATTGTTGTTACTGCCGTAGTTCTGTTAGTTAGCTTGCTGTCTTGTTTTCCTCGTTGTGAGGTGGGGGTCCACAGGATCCCTACTGAGCCAATAAAATGAGGTTCACCCCTGTATTTTCAGGTGAGGCGGGGTCGTCAAGAAGCGCGTCTGAGGCTCATCGTGGTTCCAGTAGCCAGGGCTAATTGCCAGTTGCCAAAGCCGGGTATGCCTCGCGTACTTGTACTTTTCTTTCTATTGACTGTACTTATTTTGGACATGAGACACTTTGGACCTTGTAGTTGTTTAGTGAGTATTTATTTAATTCCATGCATTTTATTTCGTTCATTGTGCTAGCTCTACAGTTATTTTAGATTCTCTTGTACCCTCACACCATCCTTTAACCCTTTCGAGTCTTCGGGCTCGTGGGTGGCGGGCCGAGGTTCGAGTCGTGCCAGTTCCATTCCGATACTCGGATCTCGGGTCGTTACACTAGCTGTACTCCCATTTCCCATCATCACGAAGCGGTCATGAATGGCCTAATAAGACACAAAATTAGCCATGTCAACATAGAAATGCACATTGGCTCCAGTGTCCACCAACCATTCATTTGGTTCATAAACAGCAAACAACTGAGGGTTAAGAGAAACGTACTCAGCACCAGAAGAAGATTCTCCGGTCACTACATTGATCTGTGCTAGGATTTCATTGGTCAGTTGGGTCTTTTTCAACACTTTTTCTTTCCTTTTAGGACAGTCATTATGCATGTGACACTTTTCGCCACACACCAAGCACTGTCCTAGTGCCTTCTTCTTCTTTATCTTTCCCTTGGGTTTCATCTGTGTAGTGGAGTCAACTTTGGCCTTGCCTTTTGAATCCTTACCCTTATGCCTCATTTCTAGGTTTGCACTTGCATCCACAGGCATATTGGGCTTCTCCTTTCTATATTCCTCTTCAATGGCTATAGCCCTCATCAAATCATCAAGAGAGATGGCCCCTTTACGGTGTTTGAGTCCCATGCCAAAATTCTCCTAGGATCTAGGCAACTTCTCTATGATGCAGATGACTTGGAGCTTTTCAGGCATTTTCATATCTACCTCAGCCAAGCCATGGAACATAAGTACAAGCTCGTGTGCCTGCTCCCCTATAGATTTGTTCTCAACCATCTGGAATTTAAGGAACTTTCCAACATAGTACTTTTTCAGACCTTGGTCCTTGGTATTGTACTTCCGATCAAGTTCATCCCATAGTGCTTTAGTAGTGTTAAATATGGAAGTACTATAGACATCAAACAGAATATCAGACAACGTAGTTATAATGCACACATGTCCTAGTCTGTCTTTAGTATTCCACTCTTCAACCCTCTTAGCACTCTTAGGGTCATTCTCATCCAGCATAGGGGGGGTCCGATTCTATCAATGAGATTAGGCCAACCATAGTGAACCACCTCTTCATGCATTGTTGCCAACGCTTAAAGTGTTGTCCGAAAAACTTCGCGGGCATCCCAGACATGTCCACTGGGGTTCCAAAGCTCATTGAAGATGACGATGCCATGAAAGATATCTTCTCTAAGACTGTTGAAAAATAAACAGTGTAGGAGGGCAACATCATGACAACAATCGGACATTAACATATAAATGGCAAACCATAGCACAAGTACATACGGGATTGATTCAATCAAGGACGACCATGAAATAAGATTAACAAGCATGATTATAGAGTAAAGTATGATAATAAAGCAATTAATATGAAATACATAATACGATGTAGAAGCGCCTCAATGAGACTCCCCTTAGATAAAATATCACCCCCCACTAGAACGGTGCGACGGATATGGCGATCTTCCCTTAGGATACGATTACCAACACGAGATTCTTAAGCGCACTCTCAAGAATCTCGTAAATATGCTATGTGAGAAACTTAGATCTCTTCGTAAGAAAAGTGTAATGGTTGAAGAGCATGCACCGAACACCGTAGAAAGAGGGCCACTAGAGAACAGTAGTACAGGACGACGTCTGTGTGCGCGTACAGCGATGAAGAAGATGACGTCCCACGCACAGCGAGCGGTGAAAACACGGCAAGGAGGACGACGACGAAGAACCATGGTCGCGACAGGGAGACAAGAGAGAGAGAGAGCCAACACGCAAGCGATTCCTCTGGGAAGTAAAAAACACAGTTAGGGTTAACCGTGATTAAAAGAACGTTAATCACCCCCTTTTCTATACCCACGCCTGCGACGGTTCACCTTCAAACAGCAAGTTCAGAGACCCCTCTTTCTCTCCAAGAGCAGGTAAAATAGCAAAAAGAATTCCAAAAGAGTGCCAATGCAAGCCGGCTGGATCCACCTCTCATACGCGTGCACGCGCCCAGCCCTGCCCGGCCTGGCGCGTGCGTGCATGTGATAGGGTCTAGCATACCTTCACTATTATCTATAAGACATAGTCCAGGGGGCCCTAGGAACTATAAGGTCCCTCCACCTTTTTGTGTTTTCCAATGCAGGACTAAAATCTCCATACAAAACACAACACTTGAGGTCGCACCCTTTGGAAAAACCTTTGAGTTTCCCTTTCTTATGTGTGCTCCTAAACATCTTTAACACAACATTTGTCACCCTTAGATAGCTATTTGTCACCCTTAAATAATATTGAAAGTCTCATTCGTCACCTCGAGAATACGCGAAAAGTGACAATATTGGCTATTTGTTACCCTTACATAGCTATTTGTCACTCTTAGATAGCTATCTTTCACCCTTATATATCTATTTGTCACCCTTAAATAGCATTAAAAATCTCATTCGTCGTCTCAAAAATAGATGAAAACTGACAGGAGTTAGACTATTTGTCACCCTTATATAGTTATTTATCACCCTTAGATAGCTATTTTTGACCCTTAAAAAGTTATTTGTCACTTTTAATTAACATTAGAAGTCTTTTTCGTCGCCTCAGGAATGCGCGAAAACTGACAGAAGTTGACTATTTGTCACCTTTACATAAATATTTGTCACCATTAGATAGTTATTTTTCACCCTTAAATAACTATTTATCACCTTTAAATAACATTGGAAGTCTCATTCGTCGTCTCGAGAACACGCAAAAACAGACATAAGTTGGCTATTTAGCACCCTTACATAGTTATTTGTCACCCTTAGATAACTATTTTTCACTCTTAAGTAACTATTTGTCACTCTTATAGCATTAAAAATCTCATTAGAAATACGTGCAAAACTAACAAAAAGTGGGACTCATGCATTGCATATGTGACCCAATAAGAGATAAGACAGGTAATAAACTTACCCTCCTGCACAGGTAATAAACATTTCCCTTGTTAAAAAGAGAAGTCCCGGAGTTGAGGTAGTTTTTGAAGATTTTTCTCCCTCTCTTTTTTTCTCTTTTATCTATCTTTATTTTTAAAATTCATTTTTTACAAAAATTGATAAGATAGTTCCATTTGAAAATATTTTTAAGATGAAGGTATCAAAGTCATAATCTCTCTCTATAAGCCGGTTTGTTTAAAATGTCAAAGGGAGGAAGAAGGAAGTAATCTCTAATAAGTACACTTGCCATGGTGTCAGAGATTTTTGGAATAAAAAAATCTCATTTGGCAATCCATCAGCACTCCGCCAATTTTGTCTTCAAACTTTGTTTATAAATAGTTGCTGGGGTTTAAATGACGGTTTAAAGGTTGGTGGATGTGGTTTTAGGGTTTAAGCGGTACGATAGGGAAGGGAATCCACCCAGAAGCTCTGTGGAACGAGCTTCTCCGAATTTTTTAATCCCCTCTCTAAAATGTATGTATCTCTCTTCGTTAAAAAATCTCCTAGACACAAAGTTCGATGTGCTCTGATTTATTTGGTTGAGATCCAATGATTGGAATCTCACAATCTCTCCCCATGATCTCAACCAAACGATACCTAAGAGTGTTTCCAAAAGCTACATAGGGTGTTTGAGAGTATTTTTTTTATTTTTTTCTAAAATAAAAATTTAGAATAGAAACTCCATTTGAACACCTTTGATGTGATATTATTTATTTTTTAGGATAGAATACCATCCTTTATAACTTTTCCCTAAAATAAAAACACCCTCAAGATAATGTTTTTAAGAAATTGCTTGTACAACACCCTCAGCCTCACCTACACGTCCTCTCTTTCGTCTCTACTTTTCTCTGTGACCCAAAATCTGGCTTCCAGGCACACCCAAAGTACATCGACAACATCCTCCCCGAGATGTTATCTTCTCCATCCACCCTATAGCCCTACATCCTTGCCAATGCCACCCAGTGATGTCCTCCCCTACAAGCGTGATATTGCTCCATCCCTATATGGCCAGCCCACCCTCCCCTACGATGTTGGCCCTCTCCTTGCGATGTCAGCCATGTAGAAACAAGAGAAAGGTGAGTCGATTGGGAGTTTGGGACTCTGGCAATGGGGGTTTCACACTTGTTTCTTGTGCTCATTTCGATATGAACACCCATCCATTTAGGGGTCCCCCCCATCCCCTTCATCCCAAATAATAACCACCCCTTAATATTTTTATTTCAGATCTACACGTTTCTGTTCATATCTGTGTTCCTTGCTCTAATTTTTTCTTCTATTTCAGAATCTCGCCTTGATGAAAATTTTCTCTTCAGATCCACAAGATCCACAATCTTACCCTCGGTTTCTCTTCTATTTAGAACAATTTTCATGGCTATTTCACTTTGTTGGCCACATTCCAACATCTCCCACTTGGCCAATAAACCATTATATTCCCATTGTCCGTAAATAGTATAATATTTCTTTCAATACACTCTCACTGTCCGTGAGTAATATTCCGATACACTCCCACTATTTGTGAGATGTATCTCAATACACTCCCATTATTCGTGAGATGTATCACTATTTTTATTATCCATGAAAATATTCATTTGTGACTTATATATTCCTAAACCCTATTAAGTCTAATGAAATTTTCTGCCGATATACTTTTTGTCAAAGGATCGACAAGCATATCACTAGTGGGGCTATAAGTCATCTTTAATTTCCTCTTTCTCCACAATATCTCGAATGTAATGATATTGTACTTTATTATGTTTTCTTCTTGAACTATTTTCTCCACTATTAATCAAGTTAATTGTCTTCTGATTTCACACTATATCTCATTTGGTCTATTCACCAAGTTGAGATTCAAACCTTTTAAGAATATTCTTATCCAAACCGCATGAGCAGTAGTAGTACTATAAACAATACACTTATGGGGTGTTTGGTTACGTTGTTTAGATATTTTATCTCTCAAATTTTATTTTGAGGAAAGAATGTGGACTAAAACATGTTTGGAGCATCTCTCCTAATTTTTAAGGAGGGAGTTAACTCTTCATTAAGTTTACTCAAATAAAAAATAACTCTTTCCTTTTTTTTTCAAAAGAGCTATCTCTATCATAACCACCTCTTTCTCTTTCACATATATACGTCACCCTCTTTCTCTCCCTCCCATAACCACCCCTCTCTCTCACACACACACACACGATTACCACCTATCTCTCTTTCTTCAACCACCTCCTAACGAGGAAACTCCATACTCTCTTAAATATTATTTAGATTTTACTAAACATGTCAAAAGTTAAATTTTATAAATTTAAAAATTGTGACAAAAATCACAGTGAAACATTTTTTAAAGGAGAAATAGTCTTAAGAAAAAACTTACTCCTATACACCCTATTAGTTTCCTGTGTGTATCGAACAACACACCCATATTCCTTACTTCTCCAAGAAACAGCTGTACCACTAAAGATGAACAAATGTCTCGATGTGGACTTTCCATCATTTCTATCTTCTCCAAAGTTTGCATCCGAATAATCAAGTACCTCAAGTCCATCAGCTTGATAAACTAGACTTTGGCGCAAAGTTTCTTTCTCATATTTCATAATCCTTTTAATAACTTCCCAATGAGTTGGACCAGGATTACTTTGGTATCTACTTACCAAATTAATGGTACAACTTTAACATTGTCTTTTCTCTTTTATAGATGCATAAGTGTAGGGCCTTGATGTTTCTTCTTTCTTTTTCTCGAGGAGGGGGTCGATCACCTATCTATTCAAAGGGATGTTTGTGGCAATTGGCGATGGAGGTGAGAAGTAACGGCACAATGAGGAGCCATCGAGGGTAGCGCAAGTGAGGAGGGGAAAGCCAATGGCGATCAAGGCATGGCCGGCGGCTGGTGGGAAGGCTATTTTCGGCTGGGAGGCTGTTCACGTGCGGTGATCGGTCACGATCCGATAGCGAGGTAAGGTCGGTAAATGACGGCACAATGGGGCGATGATGGCTCTATCCAGAAAATGGAGTGGCATGGATGTGTGGTGGAGTGCAATGGGCAAATGCAGTGGCAGCGATCGACTACGAGTGAGCATTAGGGCACGATGTGTAACGACCCGAGAATCTGATTACCGGGAAAGACCCGATAACCTGAGATTTGAACCGCCACCCACGAGCCGGGAGGGCTCAGAAGGGCTAAAAGGAGTGTGGAGGCACAAAGAAATAGAAAATAAAGTAGGACAATACAATAATTAACAGAAATAAATAAACAAATACTGCTACAATAGAGTCCAGTCCAACAGCAAGTATAGTCTAAAGTAGTAAAACGTACCACATGTCGAGTGAACACTCGGCCCGGCGAGCTGGCAACTGAGAACCTCCGTACCGCATCCTCGAACATCGAGGAAGAACCGCCACACCTGAAAAGTAGGGAATGAGTATCCAAAACAGAGACTCAGCAGGGATCCCGCGGAACCCCAACCGGAAACGATGGCGGTAGTGGAAAGGAAAGCTACAACGACAATAGGAATAGTGAACCGGCGGTCGGTCAAAACTCGGCACTACAGCTACTCTTATTGTACCAGAACACACCCCGATCTCACGGTCGGGAGCTACCGAACCACACTAGTACCACTTACCAAAGTAAAAACCCACGGCAACCACGCCATAGAGGCCTGTCTCCCAGGACACGGCCAACCTGGACACGTTGTCCAAGGTGCAACCCCGACCATCCGGTCGCGGGTACCGCACAACAAGACGCAACCTCAGTAAAACTACTAGCACTAGTCTCACGGCACGAAAACCAACACACGCGTCACAGCGAGACAACCGAAACTCAACGGTCAACATGACCAAAAACCCGAAGGTCAAAGTCACAGAGACTGACTGACAGTCTGTCACCCTCTGTCCAGAACAGGAGTACCTCCCCATAGAAGCACAATCGGTAGCGTCCCCTGACGTCATACACTGCACCGCAGGTGCCCTGCCTGACGTGGTAGCGCCTACCAGAGGCACGGATACCATACAAGTAACCACAAAATAAGTGACTAGCTGGGGTCATGCCCGTCAGCGTGAGTCCAACCACCCCCAACCACGTGTGCACACACAGACCGTCCGTCCCTGGTCTGGCCCTCTGATTGGTTTTCCCCTCAGCCGGACTCTGGCTGCTAGACGCGGGGCCGGATGAAAACCAGTCTAAAATCGTCCTCAAGGTAAGCCTCTCCACCTACTCCCGGGTGGGACCACTAAACGTGTAAGCAGGCTACGACTAGTGGAGGGTCACTGAGAGAGTAGACTCTCAAGTCAACGGAAAGTAACGTCCAAACCCGACGAAGTACGGGGACCATCCCACGTACCCGCACCGTCGCACGGTGACCACAGTCGGAGAAGAAACGGGACTCACAGTCCACAAAGAAACGCAGAAGTACGATTCCCAAGACAGCTCACATGCGGCCAAATCGAATCCCACTCTCAGGGAACAATGGAAAACCTCCAGCTCTAGGCTGGACAACTAGACTCGCGGTCCAAGGCCACACACATGGCCCACATGGAAAGCACAGAAGCACAATTCCTAGGACAACGCACAAGCTGCCATGCCGATAACTGGACTCGCAGTCCAAGGCCAAACACATGGCCCACTCGGGAATCATCGTCCAGGAAAACTCACGGCATGCGGGGGAGACCCGACCGCACACACACCGATACACTGTGACTCGATCAAGCGTAACACAAAAGTTTGGCACAGGAGGAGTCACCCGGACTCTCAAACCCACAGGCATGCTAAACGAGATGACACGGTCCTCCAGACACCCTCAAAATAGGGACACGAAACCCTCGGGGTGTCTGGGACATTCACGAGACCGCAGGTCGACCACTGGGTCCCAACCGGGTGGACCAAGAACCTACACAACGTGAAACGATCGCGGCAAGCACGAAAAACAACTTTGGCACAACACAGTACCTTGCGGTCTATCTTTGGGCCATCACAGACCGTAACGGTCAAAAGGTAGGCCGTCACAGCACCCTGACGGTCCAACTCAGGAGCGTCAGACACTCGGTGCGAAATGAACTGTAACACGCCCACGCTGGTGCGTCACAGCACCTGACGGACCTAAACAGGTGCATCAGGGCACGAGTGAAAACTGAACGTAACGCGCTCCTCCAGGGGCGTTACGTCACCTAAAGGACCGACTCCGGTGCGTTAGGCCAGGGAGCTACACAAGCCGTGACGCATACCGCTCGGTGCGTCATGCTCTCTAATGCACCTACCCAGGCGCGCTAGGGAGGGGTGGATGCGTTAACTCTAACGCTCCTACCCAGGGGCGTCACACTACCCTGACGCCCCACACCGGGTGCGTCAGGTGTCTATGACCCCCAACGGTCATAAACCAACGGTCAGAATCACCGTAACGGTCTAGCATGAGGGCGTCACAGCCCTGTGGCGGTCTATCGTGGGACCGTCAGGACCACGAACGCCAATACCCAAAACAAAGGGAGCGTAACGCACCTGCCCAGGCGCGTCACACACTGTGGCGGTCACTGGAACGACCGTCACAGCGTCCCGACGGTGAAACGGTGAACTAATACCAAAAATGGCAACCACGCCCCCATACCTCCATGGGAGAAGGGGAAATCAAGGGGGAAGCCCTCTGGGGACCCATAACATTATTCTAAGCCATCAAAACGCCGAATCGCGGTTCAAATCCATAGATCGGGCGAACTCTCCCCAAGACATGGATTTTTTCCAAAAATCCCAAATAGCCCGCTCGGCTCACCACGGCCTACAAAACTTGCGGGAAAGGGAATGCACGAGCTGGGGGTCCATCTCCCTACCTCCACCGAAGAAACGACGTGTTGTGGACGCCGATCCACGAAGAAAACACCCTGAAACCCTCGCCGCTCCACGAACCCGCGGCTGAGCTTCCACGCGCCACCGGTCCTCGATCCTCGACCCGTTCCCCGTTCCTCGCCTCCCGCCATCACCGCCTTGCCCTCCTTCGCCACCGTCGGCCGCCCAGGGAGAGGGGTGTGAACACCTAAAGAAGAAGATGTTACGCCGACAAAGCTAAATAAAAAGGGGGCAAGAGATTGCTATATGGAGGGTGATCGCCAGAGGGGTTACCTCAAAAAAAGGAAGGAAATTGATCGCGAATACCTGGTGAGAAAAGGGATGCGGGATGATTGTGGATTTCTTCCTCCTCCTTCTACCGGCCGGCCGGTGAAGGGGGTTTCTCTCTTTGATTACCCTTAAACAAATCACAAACAACCAAAGATAAAATAGGATTAGCCAAAGTGTAGTATCAGTCCTCAAGTAGAATAAGATGATGAAGTATGAGCATAAAGGATGCACCTTTTGGTTTCTTTAAAACCCCTAGAGAATCAGGGAGAGGAGATGTGATGCAAAGCTAATGCAAACGTAAAAAAAAAGAACGATGTATGATGAACGAAGGAGGTGAGATGAGCTTAAAAACTGGTGCAAAACAAATCCCTGCTGTTTCTGACAACAGTAGAGGGAGAGAAACCGACGATGGCCGTGGGATGGTGTATCCGAAAGGAGGAAGAATCAATCAAACAGCAGCAATATGTTTCTTTCTGTAAAAAAAAACACAAACTCTCTGCTCAACCTGTTGCTCTGCTAAGCTCTTCTCTGCTTCTAACTCCTTCTCTAACCTCTTCTAACCCTTTCTAACCCTTCTAACCCTTTCTAACCCTTCGCGCGAGCAACCCAAGGGGCTATTTATAGGATGCAAAACACAGATCTGATGGGATAAGAATAGGCAAGACTCAACTACGGCAAGGTCTCTACTTCCCCAATCGAGCATGGTGACCAAAACATAGCAGGGAACTCTCCAGGAAAGGTATGTTCAAGCAGGACTCGGAAGGGTGGAAGACGACCCACGGAAAGGCGTTATTCGAAATTGACGACCTGGGACAAGGCGTTAATTAAAATCACGACTGGGACAAAGGCGTCAATTCATGGATTTAATTTTAGTAATGAAAACATTCTTTATTTGAAAATGATGAAGAGACGCCTGAGAGAGAGGCGTTAATTCAAAACACGACCCATGGAGGGACGTTAATTCTTATTTTCTAATTTTGAGTAGGATTTGTAAAAGTCCAAAAACTGACGCCTTTTGGATCAGTCGTCCATTCTTTGAGAAACGCCCCAGCCCAAGCCGTTATTTAAAACACGCCATACGTAGAGTCATGAATTATAAAAACAATTAGAAAATGGCCTAAAAACACACAAAAATAGAAAAACTTCATATTATGGAAATATTGAAGTTCACTTTGGGGCGTTAATATGGTGACATGAGATTTAATCAACATAGTATCAATTTTGGCGTGTCTACAGCTGCCCCACCTTGGCGTCTGCTTTGCAAGGGAGTGAGACAAAATGAAGTGAAAGTGCAACAAGCGAAATGAAGTGGAATGAACTGATAAGTAGATGCCAAGGTGTGATGTGACACGTCTCTGACACTAAGCGTTAGAAATCTTTCCAAGATTCTGAGTGCAACAACTCCGGGTGATTCCAAGAAAGCATCGATTGGCTGGATGAAGGAGACTAAACTAAATAAATAAAATGTGCGCGAGGGCACGACAGGGAGGCACCTTTGGAGAGCGGTTACCAGCCAATGTGGACGTGCTACAACCAAGGTGGATTTGCAGAAAATTAAAGTGAATGGAAATGAAGACCCAACGAAGGGACGCTTTCAAGGAACTAGCCTGAGCGGTTTCAGAGAGAATAAAGTACTTGATTTGGAGTGGACCTTCATTATTGCCGTAATATGAAGATTTTCATCATTAAGCTCAAAGTCCTACATGATGCATGCTGGGCTAAACGAAAAATTAAAACAAACTAAAAATAGAAAATAATCAAGGATAATATTGCCAAGCCATCTAGATTTGGTCAAGAATCCAGATCTCTGAGCTGACACTAAGTCGAAGCCCGTTTGTCCGCGCATCAACCCAGAAAGTGGAACCATCGTCCCAGACCTTGAATGACTCAACGGCCTATCCGTGTGATCAAGATTCTCCTAGAATTATCACTATTTTTGATGAAGGGGAACTCAAATTCCAGGTTCGTTAGAATCACAAGGTCCTTGATATACTATAATAACATAGAGTACCATATAGTAACAATGCTTACAGGAAAGAATACAAGAACGGAATGATGTTATTCCCATGCATCTCGAATCCTGCACTCTTCTGCACTTGAAAATTCATTAGTCCTCATGATAGAAAATATCCTCAGTTTAAACATGACATGACCATAAGTGCATAATCACAAATAAATTCCACTTAAAAGACAACACTTAAGTTCATTAAAAACAGCATAGAGGAGCTGAATATGCGAGCCATAAATTGACGACCGATAGCAGTGGCGTCAAAAGGATAAAAAATGACTAGCATCAAGGCGTTAATTAATTTGAGATTTCAACAAAAGACGACCCTCATCAAGGCGTGAAATAAAACACGACCTGGAGCAAGTCGTTAATTCAATAAATGACGCCCTGAATACCGTCGTTAATTAACCATAAATTCGAAACACACGCTTCCGACTCTGAATCAGAAAGCTTAAACCCAGTTATGCTCGTACTTGATTTTGCAGTTTCGAACGGGCATAAGATCCTTCAAACTTCTATAAAAGGAGGGATTTCTCTCAACAAATCAATCGAATCCTCTATTCTGTTTCTTCTTCTTCCTTCACAGGTGCTGCAAGATATTGTTAGACTTCTTTCTGCAGACGGCCACTTCCTTAGTGAAGATACATAAGATGCAGAGAGCTATCAAAAAATCGAAGACCTCCACTCCCAGGCTCTCAGAAATTAATGGGCTCCTTAGCAGTCGAGTTGTTCTGAATCAAGTATGTTAAGGCTTGAGTTGTTCGTTTTTCTATTTCTTCTCTTCTACCTTCCACTGCTCATCTCTTTTATCATCTATGCTTTCTTTTCTTTTCTTTTCTCAGGATTATCCAAACATTCCAGGGGCTAGGAGATTCACCAAAAATAAATGGCTTCCCCTCTTGCTCTCCAAATTCAGTTCAGACATGAGGGTTTTCCTATCCAGATGGCATCTCCTAGGTTTAGTTACCCATGTCAAATATTATGACCAAATTCACCTAGATTGGGCAGCTATAGGAGCTCTTGTTGAGATATGGCATCCTTCTACTCACACCTTCCTCTTCTCTACTTTTGAAGCCACCATTCTATTAGAAGAGTTAGAGATGATTTTGGGCTTAAAGAAGATGAAACAAGGGGATGAGGAGAAGATGGCCATCATGCCAAGGCAAATCTCTTCTCATGAATTGCTAACAAGCTTGATTCCTAGCCCCAACTTAGTGAGCCAGATCAAAGCCACCAAAAGAATTAACCTTTTAAAGCTTGCCTCATGGGTCTACAAAAGGTCCGACCAAGCCAAAGAGGATGATGAAATAGAACGGGTAGCAAAAGCCTTTGTTGTGTGCTTGGCGGGAGCAATCTTGTTCCCCTCCACGGAAGATTTCTTAGAAGAGTCCCAATTGAGTGCTATAGCTAGCCTTTGGGAAGGAGAGAGAGTGGGACCGGCGATATTAGCCTTTCCATATAGTGGGCTTACTTCGGCATCAATGGGGAGACCAATTTATGGATGCATGCTTGCACTTTCTAGTTGGGTAGATCTCCACTTCAAGTTCGATCCATGTGAGGAGGCCCAACAACCATCAAGGAAATTCTCAAAAAGCCCTCTTTCTTACATGACCGGCTCATTGGGGTTGAGCAATAGAGTGGTGAACCAGATTCCTCAAATCAAGAAAAGGGTGGAATGGAGGGAGCATCTCAAAGTAATGTCTAAGAACCTCTTCACATGCGCCCCGAGATTACTCAAATTTCAACAACTCCGCGCACGATTCTCTCCCGGGACGGATCTTCATCTAATAGGCGCCACAGAATTTGTGTTATATAACTCTCATAGGTGCCTTCCTCAACTGTCTCATCTCCCTCCTATCAAGACAAGGGACATCGGCTGCAATGAAGATGGAGAAGAAAGCACAACAATCCAAACACTGTGGAAAATCTGCAAAACTCATCAGCTCGTGGATAACTTAGAAGAAGACAGGGATCAGTGGAAATCATATGTAATAGCTTTAAGAAGTTTAAGGCCCAAAATGGCTCATTAGATGCATTGTAATCTTTTCATCAATAATAAACAATGATAACATTCTGATCGAGCCATATTATGTTGTTTCTGATGAATTCTTTCAAAAATCTGTGTTTCTGTTCTGAATAACGACTCAGAGAATGACGTTAATTCCACAAATAATGTCTCAGAACTTGTCGTCTCTCATTGCTCTTTTTTCTGAAAATCAAAACATTAATTCCCATAATTGACGACTTCAGCAATGGCGTTAATAGAATCACGCTTTAAGACAAGGCGTTAATTTGATTCAAATTCCAAAAAGTATTCGTTAAATATCTGGGAATAACGCCTTTAGATAAGCCACTTCTCATGTAAATAATGCCTGCATCAAAGTCGTTAATCAAAAACAGCAATGATTAGTCCAATCACGTCAATCAATTCCCATTGAATGTAACTGACGACGGTTGTCATTCCCCATGCGAAAAGAAATCACGCCTCAAAGCTCGTCGCCAAATCTGGAAGTAACGCCCTGTTGCCTAGTCGTCCCTTTAACAAGACACACCCTCCTCTCAGGCGTTAATTCTTTTCGAATACTAAAACACTTTTCCCCCTTCTTTCTTCTTTTTCCTCCGTCCATTTTTCCCTCTTTCCCTCTTCTGCAACCCTAACCGAACTCCATTCTCTCTCTCCCATTCTCTATCTCCCTCATTCTCTCACCCCCTAGCCATGGCCGGCGGAGGACTTAAGCGCCAGAGGGTTTCTGCTCCCGATGTTGTGGACTTGGGCGAGGACGAACCCGCCATGGAGGAAGCTCCTCCTGTGGCGGCCGAGGAGGCTCCGGCGGCGGAGCACGGTGACGAGGGAGAACCCGGCGAGGAAGAACGAGAAGACGAAAGTGATGAAGAAGATGATGGAGAAGACGAAGAAGAAGGAGAAGATGAAGAAGAGGAAGGGGATGAAGAGGGAGAAGAACAAGGAGAAGAAGGAGAAGGAGAAGAACGACCGGCGGCGGACGTTCCTCGCCGCGGACAACTCCGACGGCCACGGCAACCCCGGCCGCCCCGCCGTGGAGGGATGGTTGGACCTAGACAACAAAAGGTAGGCCCCCAAAACCTTCATTTCCATTTTTTTTATTTAAAATTTTTCCATCTTGTTCCCTTTCCATAGCTCTCGGTGGGAAAAACCAGCGACTCAGAAAAGAGACGCCCCCAGGGGTACGTGTCGTGAATTAAAGAAAAGACGCACAGGCCTGGGGTCATCAATTCATTTTGAAAAATAATTAATCACATGAGAACACGCCCTGCAGCATGTCATGAATTTGAATTATCATGTTTAAAATCATGCTGGTAATTTCCATGCTTTTTCAATAATTTATTTTTCAATATGTCTGCCCTGATTATCTCGCATGCTGTTTCATTCATTTTTTTAAAACCCTGGGAAAACAGCGCCCCCCATCGGGGCGTTAATTCATTAATCAACGACACAGGGGTGGTCATTAATTCAAACATTCCCAGAACATGTTCCAAACCAATGCCTCCCATAGGGGCGTCTTCTAGATAACCAACGACCCAGGCTGGGTCGTTAATTCAATAAACATAGAGAACCATTTAGAAATAACGCAACCCTCAGGGGCGTTAATCAAGCAAGCCACGACCCAAGGTTGGTCGTTAATTAAATCAAACAGCAAACATCTCAGCAAATGAATTTTCACATGAAATTTAAACAATTAAGCAAAAATTCTTTTTTATGCATGCAGGGATTGATGAGGACACGTATTTCCTGGGTCCAGGTCCGGGCAGCATATTATGGTCTCCCCGAGTTTCAGAGAGCTAGGGTAGATGCCATGGGATTCGGGACTTTCCTCAGCATAGAGCCAGTTAGGCCAGACCTAGCACTGATCCAGGTTTTGAGAGAGAGATGGGATAGGACTAGCCGGGCATTCTTGATGCCGTGGGGTCATATGATCCCCACCCTAGAGGATGTGGCTAGGATTACCGGGCTGAGGGTAGACGGGGAGGCTGTGAGCGGGTTCACCTTCCCTGACTACACTGAGCTTACCCAGAGACTGCTAGGGTCAGAGATGGTTTATGAGACACCTAGCGAGTGCAGGACCGTCTTCCGTACCGACCTCACCACAGCTATGGGATTGGGCGATGCGAGGCAGAGACCCCGGGAGTCCTTAGAGCAGTTTTTCCAGAGATTGATGGATGGGGTTGGGGCAACCTATTGCCAGGACCCAGCTGACAGAGAGAGGGCAGACAGAGATCTGAGGAGGTTCTTATTTCTGATGCTCTGGAGGTTATTACTTGGCACGAAAGGCGATGCCATCAACTGCCGATTCCTAGGGATACTCGAGGACTTGGAGGGAGTCGGCAGATATGCCTGGGGAGCGGTGCTGCTGGCGCACTTGATAGCCAACCTCTCCACGGGGACAGGTCGAGAGACGACTGTCAGTGGCTTCTCACCTTTTCTTCAGGTATGCATTTTTCCTCTTTTATGTGTTTTTGTTATTTTTAGAATACATATGCGTATGAAGGCTTTGCTAATATGATGCATGGATGCATATTTGGAGCCACTTGTACATGCCCATGGGGCGCGTCGACCCACGGCCTGGAGGTGAGGGATCTTTCCCTCTAGCACGGCGCTGGCTGCCGGTAGTGTTTGGAGCCCCACTCGCCTATGAGTTGTGGGTGTTACGGAGAGAGTTCCGAGACTTCCCTCCCTCACTGGTATGCATGATGCAATGTTATGCATTTCTTTTTATGTTTATGTTATATGATGGATATGATGGATATATGCATGCTTGTGAATGCAGGTGCGGTGGAGACCCTACGAGGGGATGACCGACGAGGGCCAGCCATGGGTCGTAGCGAGCCGACCTCGCTTTGAGCATGAGCTTTGGGTTCATTGCCTTAGCGAGATTGAGCCGTTACGGCTTAGACTGGTGATGAGGACTCTCGGCCTTCATCAGGAGTGGATAGAGGTTGGAGAGCCGCGAGGGATTGGGAAGAAGACGCGCGGTCGTACCAAGGAGATCGACTGGAGAGTGCCGTTCGCGGACCAGTACGCCGACTGGCAGCGAGGCGGGACCCGAGTCACCTCTCAGGCAGCGGAGAGCTCCGAGTACCTCCGGCGCTACTGGGAGGTTTACGCCGGCCTACCCCAGATGAGGGTCCTAGGGGTATGTATGAATGCACTTATTTCTAAATTGAATGCAAATGCTGATGTATCTATCATGTGACTAATATGTAATAGATGCAGGATGCGCGGGATATAGCAGCGATGGATGCACAGGCCCACCTACACAGCCTGGAGGCACAGCTGGCCACCACGCGGGTAGACCTTGAGACCCTGGTGAGTGTTTAAATTATTCCTATATGCAAATGAATTTTTGTTCTTGAATTATTGATGATTAGCCACTGACAATCTCAATAAATGCAGCGTGCCCAGCAGGGAGCAGTAGGGAGAGATACGGGAGAGGCCTCCAGCTCGAGAGGGCCTAGTGCAGAGGCGACTGCACTAGCGGAGCAGCTAGCAGGGGCAGTGACACGGGCTGAGGCAGCAAAGCGCGACCTCGCCTCATGGGTAAGTTTCAAAACTCAGACCTCATTCAATTATCTATTATTATGTGCTGATGAAAAAGTGTTTTGCAGACGGAGGAGCTCCGAGCCGCTTTTACTTGCATCGAGGAGGGCCAGCAGGCGATGGCCACACGGGTGAGTTTTACTTTTAACCATGCATTCATTTCATGAATTTTTGAATTATTGCATTACATGTGGAACTGATGACTTGTTTACCTGTTTGCAGACTACACAGTTACAGGCGGCTCATACCCGGGCTGCCCTAGCCGAGGCGGAGTTAGCGATCCGTGAGCAACGGGTCACGGAGCTGGAGAGGGCTTTGAGGCGGCGGGAGGAGCTACCTCAGGACGTAGCGGAGCTGCGGGTCGCTCTTGAGCTGGAGCGGAGAGAGCGTGCGTGAGAGTACGAGAAGCGTGCTCGGGAGCGTGAGGAGCACCTGGCAGACCGTGCCCGTCACCACGAGCTACAGCAGGCAGAGCGTGCCCGATACCAAGAGCAGGTGGCAGCGCGCGAGCGTGAGCTGGCAGACTTGAGGACCCAGCTAGCCGTTACCCAGGATCGGCTACGAGCGTCAGAGGAGCCTCTTCAGCGAGGGCGGGAGCGAGCGTGAGCTGCGGGGTACGCCTTCACCAGCTCCACCTTCGTGGCGGGCTCCTCTCTTCGGGAGAGGAGCGAGGCAGGGGACCAGGTTCGAGTTCCAGCTTCTTCACGGGGGCCCATGCCCCCTCCACCAGCGCCTCCTCGGGACGGCGAGGACGAGGTAGAGAGTAGGAGAGAGGAGGGTGGAGGCGAGAGCTGAGAGAGACTTACTTGTACTCCTCCACCCTCACACCTGTACTCAGATATTTATGATGTATATATATATGAGATTGAAATTTTTGTTACCTGAGCACTTGTGTAGTTGTGTACTTGTGGTTGTGTACTTTGCTCCTTTTCCACATTCTTTGCTTTTGCTTCACTTTTCCATGTGCCTGCAGCCGTAGTTCACACTTAAGCAAACATGTTAATTCATCTGTTCGACTTGGCCCCTTGCTTAATAAGCAAGGGATGTCTTTACTTTGACCTTGATAATGGGTCAAGGGGCCAAGCCTTTAATCAAATAAGGCAAATGAAATAACCAATAAAGGGAGATGCAACACGCAAGCAGTCATATGCAAACCATAATAAAAGATGCCCATACAAGATGCAAGCACACATCATGAACGATAAACCACCACCACTTTTTATTTTCTTCTTTTCTATTTTTCTTCTTTTCATTCTTTTTTCTTCTCTTATTTTCTCAAAAAGACGCCTTAAACTAGGTCGTTTTTCAAATAAAAGACGCCCTCAATAACGGTCGTTAATTTTGAAAAAGAATTTGATTTTCGTGGAAATGACAACCTACCTAGGGGCGTTATTTGAGAAAAGACGACTTTCACATAGGCGTTAATTCCATAAAAGGCGCCTTACTCAGAGGCGTTAATTTCCGTGTCTTCAGAATTGGGTTGACAAAGCTACTAAGGCACTAGGTCCTACGTGGTCATCATTGAGTATTAATTGATCTTTCTTGAATAATCAAAAGGGGGTCGACGTGCTAATGGTTAAACTTATACGCAAGATCTCGCACGGTGCAACTCCTAGGTCAGTCTCGACCATTCTACTGGTTTATGACTTACCGCAAAGAAAGAGATGGAAGAGGATATAAGGAGGCCCATAAGGGATTCTGAGAAGCTCGAGGCAAAACTACCTCCCCTACCCTATGCCTGTTGGGGTTCAGTCCTCGGCATAGGGAAATTTTGTTGCCTTTTGCCTCTTTTATATTGCATGCATACGCCCAAGGTTTTTCTTGCGGGGACTTTGCCCTCTTGACATGCTTTACTTTTCACGATTTGACTTTCTCTTTGAAACTGATTTGTACTGATGAAAAACCTAATTGTACTTGGGCTTTTGCGACATTTTTGTTCCCTTTTGGGCCCTGACTTCCACTTACTAAGGCGGCGGGTAGGCTTGGCGGGTCTACTCTGAGACCTCCCTTCCTCCCTTATGGGCCGAAGAGGAAAAGAATGGGTATTGTCTTCACCTTTAGTCAGGTTTTTGGCTTCCCATCGAATTTTGCACCGCTTGAGTTCGAGGTTTAAGTGTGTAGTGTGTGTGCAGGAGTCGACCCCATTTTAAGTTAACAAGACTGATGAATGAATACTGAATTTTGACCTTTCAGACTTTGCGTCCTCGTACGCCATGGCAACCATTTTGGAAATTGGAAGATTTTTTTTGAATTTTGGAGAATTTCTATTGTTTTTTTGGGTTTTGGAAATTTCAATTTTTTTAGATTTTGGAAAATTTCAATTTTTTTAGATTTTTGGATTAGGGGTAGTATTTCTTAAGGTACAGACCATTCCAAGGATGAGCTAGCTCCTCTCCTTCAGCATTAATCAATTTATAAGCATTGCCAGGATAAACATCTTTTATAACAAAGGGTCCTTCCCAGTTTGGTTGGAGTTTTGAACGGGGTCCACCAGGTTTTACGAAGATTCTCTTGACTACCATCTCACCGATTTTGAATTTTCTCTCAATTACTTTCTTTTGATAAAAATGTGAAAGCCTATTTTGATAAACGCGTGCATGCTCAGCGGCGACCAGACGCTTCTCATGTAGGAGTTCCAACTGGGCAAGGAGTGAATCACGACGCTCATCAATAGAGAATTCCTTGTCCAATTGTACTCGCAGAGAGGGAATGAGAATCTCATAAGGAACTACCGCCTCCATTCCATAAGTAAGGGCGAAAGGGGTTTGCCCAGTGGGGGTACGAATGAAAGTGCGATAGGTCCAGAGAGCTTCAACTAGCTTGTTTGGCCAATCCGAAAATTTATTAGCCTCACACGTTTTCTTAACAATTTTGATCAATGTCTTATTACTTGCCTCTGCTTGACCATTACCCTGCGGATAATAGGGAGAAGAATGATGCAATGCAATGTTATACCTGTTGCAGAGATCCTTGAGCTCTTGAGAGATGAATTGAGGCCCATTGTCGGTGATGATGGTGCTCGGGATGCCGAACCTTACGATGATGTTCTTCATTATGAACTTGCAGGCGGTTGATGCTTTGATCTCCACGTATGCTTCCGCTTCCGCCCACTTGGTGAAGTACTCCGTTGCCGTAAGGATGAATGACTTTTGTTTTGTAAGGAGGTTCGAATCTCCAAGAGGTCCAATGATATCGAAAGCCCACATGGAGAAAGGCCATGGGGAGGACATAGGATGGAGTGAAGAAGCAGGAGAATGAATCTTGTCGGCGTGTAGTTGGCACTTAACACACCTTCGAACATAGATGGAGCAATCCTCTTCTAGAGTTGGCCAATAGAAGCCTAGCCTAAGGATCTTCTTAGCTAGCATCTGGCTGTTCACATGACCACCACACACTCCTGAATGCGCCTCTTCCACGACCTTCCAGGATTCATCATCGTCGAGGCATCTTAATAAAACACCCGTGAGCCCTCTTCTATAGAGCACACCTCCAACCAAGACATAACGTTGAGCCACTTTTCTAATTACTTTCTTCTCGTCTGCAGTGGCTTCTTCGGGATGGGACTGATCATTGCAATATCTGGCAATCTCATAATACCAAGGTTTCTCCTCATCAGCCAATTCTTCTTCCCAATCTAATAACATGACCTCTTTGCCTTTAAGAGCTTCACTCCGCCTGACATTCTTGAGCACCTTGTCCCTAATGTCGAGGAACGCGCGATCCTTAATAGCTGGAGTGTCATGCTGATGAATGAGAGGAACATGGAAATCTCGTTCAGGAGGGAAGACTAAAGCAGAGGCCAATGAGGCAAGAGCGTCAGCTAAGATGTTCTGGCTATGAGGGACATGGACGAAGATCAATTTGGTGAAGAGTTTGGCATAAGCTGAAGCAAGTTCCTGGTATGGTTTGAGCTTAGGATTGATAGTGCGGCATTTGACAAGCACCTGGCGTAGAATGAGCTGACTATCACCAACAATTTGTAATTGGGTAACACCATATTTATGAGCAGTTTGAAGGCCGGCCAAGAGAGCTTCATACTCAGCTATATTATTTGTGACAGGGAAAGTAAGCTGAGCGGTGAATGGGATGGTGACCCCTTCTAGTGTTAAAAGAACCATGCCGATCCCTCTTCCTTGGGAATTTAGAGCTCCATCAAAATGTAGTGTCCACATCGGATCGTGGGGTTGATTAATGGACATTAGTTCTTCATCTGGAAACTCCGAATTGACAGGATCAAATCGGGATAGAGGGTGGTGAGCAAGATGTTCGGCAATGGCGTAGCCTTTGATAGCTTTCTGTTGAATGTAAGTGATGTCAAATTGAGAGAGGAAACTTTACCAGCGTGCTAATCGGTCGGTAAGGACAGATTTTTCAAGAAGGAATTTAATCGGATTCATGCGTGCAATGAGATGAACCTCGTGAGCTAAGAAATAATGCCTTAACTTCTGAACTACCTAGACTAAAGCAGCGCAAGTCTTTTCCATAGCTGAGTACCTTTGCTCACAGGGGTTAAGAAGTTTAGACAAGTAGTATGCTGCCCTCTCCTTCCCTTCTTCATCCACTTGAGCTAGGACAGCACCCACAGATTCATCCAGGACAGAAACATAAAGGATGAGCGGTTTGCCTGGAACTGGCGGCCTCAGGATAGAAGGATTGGCCAAATAATCCTTCAATCCGTCAAACGCTGCCTGACACTTGTCATCCCAATTAAACTTGACCCCCGGCTTAGTAAGCTCGTAAAACGGCCTACATCTTTGTGAATGCTGGGAGACAAAGTGACGGATAAATTGCAACCTCCCGATTAATCCTCGAACTTCCTTCAAATTCTTGGGAGGAGGCATATCTCTAATGGCCTTTGCCTTATTGGGATCAACTTCAATTCCCCTTTTGTTGACAATAAATCCAAGCAACTTCCCTGATGAAACACCAAATACGCACTTCTTGGGGTTCATTTTCAACTGATACTCTCGTGATCTTTGCAAGACTTTAGCTAGAACCCTAGGATGCTCAATCCTTGTTCTTGATTTTATCACCAGATCATCCACGTACACCTCAATATAAATGTGGATCATATCATGAAAAATTGCCATCATAGCCCTCTGATAGGTGGCTCCAGCATTCTTGAGCCCAAAAGGCATGACCACATAGCAGTATGTTCCCCACGGTGTAGTAAACGATGTTTTTTCTTGATCTTCCTCAGCCAAGCGAATCTGATTATAACCCGAAAAGCCATCCATGAAGGAGAGAGTCTCAAATCCTGCCGTATTATCAATTAAAACATCAATATGAGGGAGGGGGAAGTCATCCTTAGGACACGCACGGTTGAGGTCCCGAAAGTCTATACAAATCCGAACCTTTCCATCTTTCTTCATAACTGGGACGATGTTAGCCACCCAGTTAGGATAGAGGACAACTCTAACAAATCTAGCCTTATGAAGCTTGTCGACCTCTTCTTTCATTTTTAAAGCCATGTTAGGGTGGAAACGTCTCAACCGTTATTTGACCGGGACAGACCCTGGCTTAAGTGTAAGCCGATGTTCAACGAGTGCAGGGTCTAGTCCAGGCATATCTTCATAACTCCATGCAAACGTGTCCTTGTATTCTCGAAGTACCAAAATAAGCGCCTCCTCTTCGGAGGGCGGCAAGTTCTTTGAAATGAGGACAATCCTGGGGTCTTCTTCCGTACCCAGATTTATTTCTTTGGTAGGCTCTTCTACTGAGGCTGATGGTTCATCAAATCTCCTCCTGCCACTAGCAAAGGCATCAGCCTCGTCCTCATATTCTTCGTAACTTTCATCCCCCTCTTCAATAGGGTCTTCATCATTCATAATCTCATAGACACCCAAACCCTCATAAGAAGCACAAGTACCCTCATATTCTATCTCTGGCAAGATGATCGGATTCTCTAGAAATTCGGGAAGAGTTGAGCATGCCTGGCACCTTTTAGCCAATTCTAACAGGAATCTACGGGGAATCTGCTTACCCTTGGATTTCTTATGTGAAGCTACCCCATGAATTTTATTAGAAGAAGAAGAGGAGCAACTAGCTTGATCATTAGAAGAAGAAAAGGAAGGAGGTGCAAAAGTGGATACAGGAGGGGATACATACGAAGACCCTTCGCCAGAAGGGTAGAAAAGATTTGTCAATGAATCCTGGAAGAGCGGCCCCTGGGTCGGGACACCCTCAGAAAGGAGATAAGAGGTCTCCTCAACGGAGATGGAGGATTGAAAAGTTGAAATTTTGGCATTTTTTTTCTTCATTTTTTTCTTCATTTTTATTTTCTTTTTCCAATAGAAAGCAATGTGAAGGGAAAATAGAAGGAGGAGTGGAAATTGAAAGATTGGAGAAGGGTTGAATCAATAACGACCCACGCGGGGGTGTGATGGAGAGTCTGGAGAATTGCTCGAGGAGCAAGGGAGGAATTGGAGAAGAAACTCGAAGTGAACTTGGAGAAAATATGACCATGATTGGGGGCGGTCTAGGCACACATGGAAACATTTGGGAATATAGGGAGACAAGAAGAGACAGATGCATGGAAGTGAGAGAGAAAAGGCCGGCCCACAGCCTATCTGTCGTGAAACCTTCTTCATATGGCACATCAGGCTCCCCAGTGTCTGTATAGTTGCTCAATAACTGCCTTTTATCTATTATCACAGCAGGTTTTTCAATCAGCTCAGGGATCAATGGCGGCCATTCTAGATCAGTTGGCATAAATAGACGGCTCAAAGCAATAGTGATATCATTCATATCAAACCATCTATACCAGTCACACTCAGGATCATCCATCTTCCTTCTTTTATCTGGCCTTAAAGACTCCAGGGCTTTGTATGTGGCTAATGGAGCAATATGACGTGCGAATTGTCTAGCATGAACGTCCTGGCAATCTAGCATAGAGGTGACTATTGTAATCTGCTCGTTGTTTTGAGTGCCACCTTTGACAAAATGTGTTTGCAGTGTCCATGTAAGTGGCTGGCGGTCTGTCTTCAGAGTAGACGTCATAACTGCCCATGGTTCTTCTTCATTCTTGCTTGGCCCTTTATAGCCTAGGCCACCCCGTGCAATTAATTTTTGTGGCTTGACAAGCTTAGTTATGGCTTGGAAATTAACACCCAGGCCTTTACCAGCTTGGTACCCCATTTTCATCAAAATATTCCAGCCAGGGGTATTTATTATGCTCTTCTTCTTCTTCCCCTTGGAAGTCAGAGGTGTCATAGCAACCATTGTGACTGTCTCTGAGGGCGTCGGCCGTGGGTTAATGACATCTAACACTGATAACAACGGTTTGTTGGAAGGCCAAATAGACGGAACTGATGTTGCTAAGTGTATGTCTTCATCTGGCAAAATCGGCATGCTAGTTACTTTGATAATACGGCCTTTATGTGGAAACTTGAGGCATTGATGATTTGTAGAAGGCACCGCATCCAGCTGTTGAATATAGGGGCGACCCAGGATGTCATTGAATGTTGGATCCATGTCCAAGATGTGGAAATCTACTGTGATTGTAGCTGGACCCAAACTGACTTTTAATGTTGTAGCAACCCTGGTAAAAATAATAAAAACCCCAAATTGATCAAAATAAGATTAAAAGATTTAATGAATAAATGATAAGAGCCTAAAGAAGTAAATAATAAACCAAAAATGTAAAAAACGCCTTGATTCAAGGCGCTACTTCAAAAAGAAACGCCCTTATACAAGGCGCGAATTCCAGAAAGGACGACCACAGAAGATGTCGTCAATTCTTAAACGGCCAAAATAATAAAAAGGGCAAGTAAACGTGACGCCCTCCACATGGACGCATTTTACATAAGAAATGACCTTAACCAAGGCGTCAATTTAAATTAACGCCCTAACGTAAGGCGTTAATTCCATTTGTGTTCCGTTCGAGTTTCGTTCGAACCAGGAGACTATCCAGAGCAAGTTTCTGAATAACTACGAGAGAGATTGATTATGGCAAGGACTCTATGAGGGAAATATTACTTCCAATACAACACTAACTCCATTAGGGTTCTAAAAATCCTATAAATATCCTACTGTTCGACCCAGACCGATGTTTGGCGTTCTGTATTGCTGTTGTCATCCGTGAGGAACGTAAGTTGTTCTTCATTATTTTGCTTTCACCTTCGGTTATGTATGAGTATGAAGACTAATGTCTTCATCTTATTTCATGTAGGAAGTCTACAGTAAGTAGCAACTCTCGTGTCAAAGAGAAGATCGTGGGTTCTTCGTCAAACGATCTATTCATCCCTTTTGTGCAGGTTGACTGCAACAGGGATGAGTTGTTACTGTTACCATGTGAAGAACGTAGATTGATCTTCACCTTCCTTCTTCCTCTTGCAGCCAAACGACCGTGAAAGGAGGAAGCTTTCTTCTGCTTCTGCAAGGGGCTGCTTCTTCTTTCTGCTGTTGCTGTCCTGTATTAAAACAGAGTATCATTCACCTTCTTCAATCAATCTTCACGTCTGTCAACCAATTCAAAAAGGTAGGTTTTCTCAAGAGCGTAGCCCAAACTAGTATAGATTCTGAAATAAATTCATCCATGATCTCATGCATATAGTTTTACTACGTTTTCAAATGTTTTTGGTGAATTTTGAATAAGGCGACCCTTCAAAGGGCGCTAATTCTTATTTTGACGCCCTGACCAGGAGTCGTCAATTTCATATAAATTGATAATTACCCATGTTTAAAATTCTATATCAAGTAAACCATGTATTTAATCTAATGCATGATCACAGATGTTGAATCCTGTTATTTTTCTCTTCCTGACCATGTGATCCTCTTCCTGAAAATTTTATTATCTGGAAATTTATACTGTTCATGAATCCTATTTCGGATGTTAAGGAATTAACGACCTGGGATAGGTCGTCTCTTACATAATTGACGCCCTGCACCAGGGCGTGACTTTAAAATTTACGCCCCTCTGTAAGGCGCGTTTTCATGAAAATTCCAGAAGTTGGCAATTTTGCAAAATATTATAAATCTAATGGACGCCTGCTACTGTAGTCGTTAAATCATAAATAAATGGCCCTGTGGAAGGCGTTAATTTGATAAGTAATGACTTAGATTAAGTCGCTATTTTCCTGTAATACTATTTTACACTATTTCTATTAACTGAGGATTTCATTATCTATATATATATATATATATATATATACGTGAGTATGTATATCGGCACTATATTCCAGTCCGTGAATATAGTCCCATGTTTCACGATGGTTTATCGCATTACCCCTCAACTCTCAGTGACATACAAGCTCTCCATTGGACATTCCGTTCCTTTGGACTAGCGAGTTAGTCATAGAGACCTCCGTAAGACTCCTCGAGCCTTGGATTCCCTCAAGGCCGATTGAGCTGGTTGTACCATAAAAACCTATCACACTATTTTTGCCATGTCACTCTATAAGAAACATGGTATACCGGCCCTCATGTTATGCTATGTGTATAATATGAGAAGTATCTAATTAAATGGGGAAAGCATGTCATTATTGAGATGTTCTTGTGGACCCCAATTCTATATCAACATTATTATGATGTTCTTGGGGACCTCAATTCTACATTAAAAGAGTGACCATCTACTTTTGGATACTTACTTGCTATGGTACCCAAGTTAGGGAACTAATTCCACCTAGTTTTATCGATACTCGTGATTGCACCGTTGTTATCGTCATTATGGTCATGTTCAAATCCTTGAAATGCTATCTACCTCTAAGTTCATACAAGTCCTTTATCTTTGAAACTCCATATTGGCTATACACAAAGTGGATGTCAAAATACATGATCAATGTCTGCGCATATAGGGCCCGATCTGGTCCTAGGGGGAGCACCCAAAAGTACTAGTGCCCATGGGAGTTGTAATGATAACGGTATTGGCATTATACCGAAGTGCATGACTAGCTTGATTGGACATTCCACAATTTTTGTACTTGACTCGTACATGACATGACATGACTTGCGTGACCCGAAAAAGGGTAATTTTTATACTTGCTTGCTTGAAACGTGATAGCCAAGTTCTCGACATGACATGATGAAATTACTTGCTTGAACATCCTGACATTTATCACTCGAAAGTTCATGAATAGTTCACCTTGTTATCTTGTTGATATACTCTCTATCTTGTCATTTTATGCGAGCATGCATAGCCATAGTGCATTTACATGTGGGAAATTGTAATTACTTAAACCCCTGCTAGTTCTTGAGATATAATTTCCTACTGAGCGTTCGCTCACTCAGTGTTTCCATACTTTTCAGGTAAGTCCGATGACGAGACCCAAACTGACGGGGAAGGTCAAGAGTGAAAGAGTTAGAGCTATTCAAGCATCCATCAGTCCTGTCTTCTCTATATTTTTGTTGAGTCAGAAATGTACCTTTCTTTTATTGAGTCTAGTATTTGCAAGGGTTTGTAATAGATATATTCTTATTAAAGGAATAAATGGATTGGGTTATCTTTATATTTGCACACTCTGTCTTTGTGTCGAATACATTACTACTATGATTGACATGATTGATATAAACTCGTCACGCATCTACGGGTACCTTCCGCGCTCGGGGCGTGACAAATGTTATCATAACCAAGGGAGGCTTCTTGGTGTTATCATATGCTGTGACTGTTATAGTGGATGGCCGAACCTGACTTTCCGGAATGCCGCACATCCTTAAAGTGCTAGGCGGCAATACATTGATGGATGCCCCAGTGTCCACCAAACATTGTTTTACTGCCACCTTGTTAATGTCCACTGTGATACACAGAGCATATTTCTGAGCTGGTTGAGGTGCTAGTTCATGTTCATGAAAAATAATTGATGGCTGACCGCTAGCAGGCGTTAGGACCGTGGTTATATGCTCGACATGAATGTCTTCATTAACCATGACCTTCTGCAGATATTCTTTTAAGGCCAATTGGTGGGTTGTTGACCTTTTGATCAGCTCTAAAATAGAAATTCTTGCTGGAGTCCTGTCCAGATGCTTTAATAAATCGTATTGAGTGCCCGGGATAGACTCCTGCTCCTGTTCTTGCTCATTGGGCCCCTGTGTGGGCTCCTGCTCCCTCTGAGGAAAAACACGGTGGAATATCCGTCCACTGCGAAGTACCATAGTTTGATTCGGCGACGCCTTTGTTGGGGCAAGGGTGGAGGGAGGTTTAGAGGATGAAGAAGGGACATTAGTGTTGGCAAGTGGTGGAGAAGTGTTCAAAGAAGGAGCCCCCGTAGGGGGTGTTGGGGAAGGGTTCAAAAAAGAAGCCCCCGTAGGAGGCGTGGGAGTAGAAAGGGGTGCCCGAGTGTGGGTGAAGATAGTTGGTTGAATAAGGAGAGACCTGGGTATAAATGGTGGGTGAACTGATGGTGGAGGGGTCCTTGCCAGTGGAGGAGTAATGGGGGTGGATGTAACAGGTGTTGATGATGGGAGGATGAGGAGTGGCCTAGATGGCAAGGGCGAAGGGTTGGTGATGGGTGGTGGAGTTTGCTACGTGGTAGGCTGCGGAGGTGGAGAACGGGTAAGGAGAGACCGGGTTGGCAAGGATGGGGAATTAATTGGAGTAGATGGGGTTTGGTTAACAGGGCACAGAGGGGTGCAGATTAGCTGGGGAGTGTGAAGCGTGCGTAAGAGGCACGGAGGTTGGTTTGGATTGTGGTTTAGTGCCCCGACAGAGGTGTTTTCTTCGTGCCATCCTTGCCCCCTCTCCAACTCATGGAGGGTTGTGACAGGGTTCACATGCTGGTTTAGCGGGTGCTCCGGCAGTGGATTGTGGACAATCCCCATATCTTGTTGTGGTGCTGGAGCTTGCTGTTGTACTTGTGGAGCTGGTTGCTGCAGCTGCTGAGCCTGTTGTTGCCGAGGAGGTCTTCTTGTTTTCAGAGAGGCGATAAACTGCCTCATCTCATCCCAATTAATACCGCCTTGGTCATTTAAGTCATAAATATAATCTTTGAAATGAAAGCAGTGATCAACATTGTGACCAGGGGAGCGGTGGAAAACACAATAGCAGGACGTGTCAACATTAGCGGGCCACGCCGTCCTTTCCTTTGGTAACATGAGCAAGTTGGCGGCCATAAGGGCATTGAATATATCCGGGAGACTTTCGGGCAATGGTGGATAGTGGGCCCTTTTAGGACCTAGTGGTCTCCTTTGTTGTTATTGTGGTGGGCCGTAGTTGGCGGGTGGTGGTACTTGGTTGAATTGTTGAGCAGCTGGGGGGTCGAGGTGCGGCGTTTGGTTTTGTGGAGGAGCAAAGGAATGTTGGGGAGCGGATTAGTGTTGTGGGGGTGCATTGAAGAGGGTGCTTTGCTGTGGAGGTGGCGGAGGTCGTGGGTTAGATTGGCGAAAGGGTGTGGGGTTGCCAACCACGCCAACTTGCTCGTTAGTAACGGTGCCCTCAGTCGTGGGTCCGCTATTGTTGACATTTGTATTCTTCTTAATCAGTCGCGGTTTTGGTTCAAACATGCCCATGATGGACGAATCTTTCATCTGGGTTCGAATATATCGAGCTCTCTCATAGAGCTCCTCCATGGTAGTCAATCTATTCATGGCCAATATATGCCAGAACTGAGGGGTTGCATTTGAAATGATCATCTTGACCTGTTCCGGTTCTGACAATGTATCTTTCAATATTTTGGCCATTGATCGCCATCTATCAGCAAATATAATGAAGTCCTCCTCAGGCTTCATCTTTTCTGCAACCAGATCAGTAACTGATAGGGAGGGTCCGACCCGGTCCCTATATTTCTGCAAGAATTTCTTTTGGACCACATCAAAGTCACTAGCATCTGCCGGGTCCAAGGAATAACACCACTCGAGGGCTGGCCCCTCTAGAGACCTTCTAAACAAATAAGCCAATGAGGCTTTGTTGCCCTGCCAAAAGGAAGTTTCATACATAAAATCTTTCAAGTGAATAAATGGATTGCCAGTTCAATTATATCGCCGAAAGTTCGGCATTTCAGAAGGTGGTAGATGAAATACTGGCAATGTAGGGAGAGAAATCTCCGGGGCATTCTTTGCAGCAGTAACTTTCTTGAGTTGTTCTTCCATGCTAGCCAACTTTTGAAGGGGTAGAGCATTGGTGTCTGACTCGACTGGGGCCGAATTTGGAATGAAAGAATTTGGCATAGGTGTCCTTAGAATTTGGGGAGGTTGAAGGAATTGAGGCCTAGCCGTAGAATAACTTGCCTGTTGGGCCGGCATGGCCACAACGGGCATTGTTGGACGTGAAGGAGTTTTGTGCAAGACCGCCTGGTCATTAACAACATGATGGCCACTCGCGACCGGAGGGGGGTTGGAAGATGAAGAGGGAATAGCTTTCCCTTTCAAAGCGGCCTGAACTGCCTGCCGCTGGGAGTCATCCAATTGAGATAAAGCATGAATCAAATCATTGACATTGAATGATGGGGAGGTGTTCCCTGATGCGTTTTGGTTGGAGGGTAAAGCTTGAGAAGAGGGTTCAACCTCATGAGTTGTGGTGTCGACCACATGAACTTGGGAATAATGTGCATGAGACGGGGGATAGTTTCCCTCGTGGTAAATGGAATCCTGGAGGGGAACCTCATAAGATTGACTGAAAATATTCTCATCCATGTCATCATAGGAGTACCCGTAGCTTGCCATGTTGATGATTTTACCTGAGTGAAGTTGCATGTTTAAGAGGAGAGAAAGCTTATCTTGAAGGGATTATAACCACAATAATCACTCAATCTAATCAAGTTTATGCAAACAAGTTGTGATGAGCGCAAGCTTTTAGATTCAAGTTTGAGGTTAGGGTGAATTAAGTTGCAGCACAATCCACTCTTTTTGCAGTGTGAACCCTAGTTATGAATTTGAGTGTGATCTCCGGGTTAACTAGGTTCTTCCTCTCTCTTCACCAATGATGGGTTGTCTAAACTCCGGATACTTCAAGGTACAACTAGCCCGGCGTCCGCGAGGGAATCCACGGGTGCGGGGACTTACGGAGGTCTTGGAAAAGGAATTTTCGGTCCAAAGAGACGGAATGCTTAATGGAGGGTTATTCCAATTCCAAGAAAGGTGTGTGGAATCCTAGTGTAGAGAGAGGAGGTCTCTCAACCAAATGCCACAAAATGCAGAATAATATGATCAGATCAAGCAGGTATAATCAGATGATGAACATATAAATCAATCCAGCATGAATAGACAGAGCAAACCAGTTTCTGTAAACACACAGGTAAGAAGCGACTTAGCAGCAGTCGCTAAAAGCAGAAGCAATGACAAGGGGGCTGCCGCTAATCTGTGAAGTGCTGACCGACAGTGCAGAAGAAGCACCTTGGTGTGAGGCGCTGATTGTGAAAAGGACGCCTATGGCAGAGGGCATCAAAAGAAAATAGTGCACAAGCTCAAAATAAAAGACGCCTTGATGCTAGTCGCTGCATTAACAAAGGATGCCCAGACCAAAGGGCGTGAATTCTCAGGGAGTGATAAACCAAATCAAGAGGTATGATGAATAGCGCCTTTGTAGAAGGCGTTAAATAACATAAAGACGCCTTGGGTAAAGGTGTTAAATTATGAAAAACGCCTTGAGGGAAGGCGTTAAATAAGAAAACAGCAGCGATGTTCACAAACTGGCTAATCCGCAGTGGACAATGGAGGGTGCCCGTAGGGCACAACGGAGGGTGCCCGTGGGGCACAATGGAGGGGTACCGTGGGTACCAAAGGGAGGGGCACACGTGGGTGCCAATAGGAAAGGGCACACGTGGGTGCCAATAGGAGGGGATAATCAAAAGAAAAACAGTGGAAGTCCCACCGTGATCGCCAATTTGTGAACACCTAAAGAAGAAGATGTTACGCCGACAAAGCTAAATAAAAAGGGGGGCAAGAGATTGCTATATGGAGGGTGATCGCCAGAGGGGTTACCTTAAAAAAAGGGAAGGAAATTGATCGCGAATACCTGGTGAGAAAAGGGATGCGGGATGATTGTGGATTTCTTCCTCCTCCTTCTACCGGTCGGCCGATGAAGGGGGTTTCTCTCTTTGATTACCCTTAAACAAATCACAAACAACCAAAGATAAAATAGGATTAGCCAAAGTGTAGTATCAATCCTCAAGTAGAATAAGATGATGAAGTATGAGCATAAAGGATGCACCTTTTGGTTTCTTTAAAACCCCTAGAGAATCAGGGAGAGGAGATGTGATGCAAAGCTAATGCAAACGTAAAAAAAGAACGATGTATGATGAACGAAGGAGGTGAGATGAGCTTAAAAACTAGTGCAAAACAAATCCCTGCTGTTCCTGACAACAGTAGAGGGAGAGAAACCGACGATGGCCGTGGGATGCTATATCCGAAAGGAGGAAGAAGCATCAAACAGCAGCAATATGTTTCTATTAAAAAAAAACTCTCTGATTAACCTGCTGCTTCTCTCTTTTTTTTATCTCAGCTCCGCTCTGCTCTGCTCTGCTAACCTCTGCTTTTTAACTCTTTCTAACCTCTCAAACCTCTTCTAACCCTTTCTAACCCTTCCTAACCCTTCGCGCGAGCTCAACCCAGGGGGCTATTTATAGGGTGCAAAACACAGATCTGATGGGATAAGAACAAGCAAGACTCATCTACGGCAAAGTCTCTACTTCCCCAATCGAGCATGGTGACCAAAACATAGCAGGGAACTCTCCAGGAAAGGTATGTTCAAGCAGGACTCGGAAGGGTGGAAGACGACCCACGGAAAGGCGTTATTCGAAATTGACGACCTCGGACAAGGCGTTAATTAAAATCACGACTAGGACAAAGACGTCAATTCATGGATTTAATTTTAGTAATGAAAACATTCTTTATTTGAAAATGATGAAGAGACGCCTGAGAGAGAGGCGTTAATTCAAAACACGACCCATGGAGGGACGTTAATTCTTATTTTCTAATTTTGAGTAGGATTTGTAAAAGTCCAGAAACTGACGCCTTTTGGATCAGTCGTCCTTTCTTTGAGAAACGCCCCGTCCCAAGCCGTTATTTAAAACACGCCCTGCGTAGAGTCGTGAATTAGAAAAACAATTAGAAAATGGCCTAAAAACACACAAAAATAGAAAAACTTCATATTATGAAATTATTGAAGTTCATTTTGGGGCGTTAATATGGTGACATGAGATTTAATCAACATAGTATCAATTTTGGCGTGTCTACAAGGGGGAGAGAAAGAGATGAGAGAGAGTGAGAAAGAGAGAATGAGAGGGGGAGAGAGAAAATGGTTAATATATAGAAAAACCACAAAATTAGAAAATTACGAAAAATTACCTCCGGGATCCTCGGAGTACGCACAACGCGCTGGTACTGTTCCGGAGTCGGAGAACGTCACGGTTTGCCCTGCACAGAGTTCCGAAGGCGCATCAGGGAAAAGCACGTGTAAAGCGCAAAATACACTCCGAGACCCAATAAAATGATCCGAAAAATATCCGAAAAAAGAATCCGAGATATTACACGACGGGCATGAGCAACATATGCCAACGGCGGATCAAAGGTGTGCTCTGATACCAATATAGAAACAAGAGAGAGGTAAGTGGATGGGGGGTTTGGAATTCCAACAATGGGGGTTTCTTACTATTTTCTTTTGCACATTCTAATGTGAACACCCATCTAGTTATAGGGGTCATTCCCCTCATTTCCTCTATCCTAAATAGTGACCACCCCTTACTATTTTTCATTTCAAACCTACCTATTTTTGTTCACATCTGTGTTCCTTGCTCAAAATTTATTCTTCCATTTCAAAATCTCACCTTGATGAACTTTTTTCCATTCAGATCCATGAGATCTGTGATCTTACCATTGGTTTCTCTTCCGTTTAGAATGACCTTCACGACCGCTTCACTTTGTTGGCCACATTCTGATAGCGGAGATCCAACGACGTCCGATGCACATGGCTGATGCACGTCACCATTAGTCTCTTAGCCGTGTCACTCCACCTGTGGCCTTGCTTCCTGCCTAATGACGGGCTCCTCAGGATCTCAATCCCAACTTGTATCGGACACTACCAGCGGCATACTTGGAGTCTCGTCCTCTATCGGAAAATTAGTTAGAGATAATGGCTAGATTAAATTAGGAATAGTGTAACGACCCGAGAATCTGATTACCGGGAAAGACCCGATAACCCGAGACTCGAACCGCCGCCCACGAGCCGGGAGGGCTCGGAAGGGCTAAAAGGAGTGTGGAGGCACAAAGAAATAGAAAATAAAGTAGGACAACTCAACAAATAACAGAAATAATAAACAACTACATCTACAACAGAGTCCAGTCCAACAGAAAGTACAGTCTAAAGCAGTAAAACGTACCACATGCCAAGTGAACACTCGGCCCGGCGAGCTGGCAACTAAGAACCTCTGAACAGCACCCTCGAACCTCGATGAAGAACCGCCACACCTAAAAAGTGGGGAATGAGTCTCCAAACAGAGACTCCGCAGGGATCCCGCGGAACCCCACCCGGACACAACGGCGGCACAGAAAGTTGTAACTACGAGAGCAATAGTAACAGCAGGAATAGTAAACCCGGTGGCCAGTCGAAACTCGGCACTATAACTACTCCTACTGTACCAAAAAGCACACCCCGATCTCACGGTCGAGGCTACCTAACCCCACTAGTACCACCTACCGAAGTAAAAACCCACGGCAACCACGCCGTAGAGGCCTGTCTCCCATGACACGGCCAACCTGGACACGCTATCCAAGGTGCAACCCGACCACCTGGTCACGGGTACCGCACAGCAAGACGCAACCTCGGTAAAGCTACTAGCACTAGTCTCGTGGCACGAGAACCGACACACGCACCGCGGCGAGACAACCGGAACTCAACGGTCAACACGACCAAAACCCGAAGGTCAAAGTCACAGAGACTGACAGTCTGTCACTCCGAACTCGACAGGAGTACCTCCCACTAGAAGCAAGACCGGATGCGTCCACTGTCATCTTAGTCTGCGCCTCAGGTGTCTCCCTTCGACCCAACGGGAACTGAGACACCGTACAAGTAACCACAAACAAGTGACTAGCTGGGGTCACGCCCGTCGACGTGGGTCCAACTGCCCCCAACCACGTGTGCACACACAAACCGTGCGTCCCGAGTCTGGCCCTCTGACTGGTTTTCCCCTCGGCCGGACTCTGGCTGCAAGACGTAGGGCCCGATGAAAAACGGTCCACAAACCATCTCTAAGGATAGCCTCTCCACCACTCCCTGGTGGGACCACACACGTGTAAGCAGGCTACGACTAGTGGAGGGTCACTACGGAGTAGACTCTCAAGTCAACGGAAAACAATGTCCGAACCCGACGATGTACGGGACCATCCCACGTACCGACACCGTCGCACGGTGACCACAGTCGGAGAAGAAACGGGACTCGCAGTCCACGGCCACGCACACACCCTGCGCGAGAGTCGAAAAAACCCAAGTGACGCTAAGCCACTGGACTCTGAATAGTCCTCTAGACGCACTACACCCAACAGTTCTTGAGTCACAAGACTCTGGGTCAAGACCGTCGTACGCAACAGCACAAGACCATCAATCTAGTCTAATCTCTAGGTCTAAAACCATGGTAGAGTATCGAGGCAGCTCACGAGCCGCCGAGAGCATTCCCTTAGGAAGGGAACTCAAGGGACTAAGGCCACACACATGGCCCACACGGAAAGCACAGAAGCATGATTCGAAGGTAGCTCTCACACCACCAAGCTGCATCCCAACTCAGGGAGAAGCGGGAAGCCTCCAGCCCCAGACTGGACAACTGGGCTCGTATCCCAAGGCCTCACACAGGACCCACTCGAGAATCACTTTCCGGAGAAATCGACGACGCACGTGGACTCTCACCGCACGCACGCCAACACACGGTGACACGAGTCGAGAATGCTACACCGCGGGACCACCCCGTACCACGACACCTGGCCCCGACGAAGTGCACAACATCCGTCAAGCCACGGGTCGGCACGTGGATCGAGAATCACACACCCGGGACTCGAACCGGTCAAAACGGAAACACTGGGTTAGACTGGCACATGGGCGGTTCATCTTGGGCCGCTCAAGGGGCGTGCGGCTGGGGAAGAGCCGCTCAAGAGACATGCAGCCAGGCAGAAGCTGCACATGTTTTTTGTCCTAATGGCCCCATTGCTGGAAAGGCTCGGCTGAATAATGAAATGGATTTGCACTAATCGGACTAACCCCAAATGGAGGATAGGTGGTTAGGGCTGAACCGTCCAAGGGGATGTGCGGCTAAGGGTCACCCGCACAACCCAACCGACATACTCCAGTGTCGGTCAAAACGGTTTTGACCAAACCGCACAACCCGACCGACACCCAACTGTTGACCAAAGGTCAACGGGGACGTGCGGTCAGCGCCTGGCCACACAAGCCCACGGAAAGACAGACTGCTGGGGACCAGCCGCCCATGGGGGGACATGCGGACCTCTCCTGGCCGCACATCACATGTGTGGTCTATCATCCGACCGCACAACCCCAAAACCAGAACAAGAAAAACGGACCAAAGCCAACCGCCCATACCATGGACGGGCCCTGGTTCGACCGCCCAACCGTCATGGCGGACACACCCAGGGGGTCACCCGATCGCGGCCTTTCCACGCCCCATTCTTGCCGAAATGAAGGGGATACAGTCACAACCACCCTGGCAATCACATGGACTACGACCGGAGTCAAAACGACGCACGAATTGTGAGAAACGGGCGATTCTACCGAAGTTACCCAAAAAGGGTTTCCGAGCTTCCCGGAGCCCTACCGGTCCAACAAGACCACCAATCGAGACAAAATCAGGGGGAAAAGAACGCTCTCTCCCCAAGGAATCCGTTGACAGTAACTGATCTAGAAACCGTCGTCGTTTCCCGACCGACCCTACGAAACCTACAAAACCACTGTTTCGCTAGAACAGACCCAAACTCAGCCGTTTCTACACCGAACGACGTGTAATGGCAGGGAAAATGGGCAGGACGCAGTAGTGTTCCGTCACCCTACCTCCACCGAAGAAACCGCGCGCCGAAGCGACTAATCCACGCCGAAAACCGCCCGGAACACGAACGACGCCATCTCGGAATTCACCGAGGGATCACGCCCACAACCGCCTCGATCCTCGCCCATCCTCGCCCGCATCCTCGCCTGCGCCGCCTCCACCTCGCCCTCGCCTCGCTCCATCGGCCGCCGGAGAAGAGAGGGGAGAAAGAGAGCGTGAGAGAAGAGAGAGGGAGAGAGGGTGAGAAATGAGAGGGGAGAGAGAGAAAGGGTTTATATCCGGAAAATCAGAAAATACCGAAAAATAGAAAATCACGTTTCCACGATCCTCGGAACGCACCGATCGCAACGGTACCACTCTCGCCTAGGTGAACGACCCGGTTCACCCGCAACGAGGTTCCGAAGGAATTATCGAAACACACACCGAGAATCAGAAAACACACGCGAAAAAGTCGCGGAACGCACTCCGGCCTCCGAAACAGCTCCGGATCGCGCCGATCCGAACACAAAAGATGTCTGAAACATCATTTCGGACACAACGGAGTCAGATACACCGGAAACCCATATCCGAGACCCGAGAAGAAGGATCCGAAAACTCTGGGGCATTACAAATAGTCTTCTATTATTATTCTACTTGTAATTGGTATGAAGTCCTTGTTCATGTCCTACTCAGAAGAGGACCTCTGTTACCCAGTATACGAGTTTACCTACAATTATATATATATATATATATATAAGCCACGCCTAGCACAACATAGAGCACGAGTGTGAGTTATTTTTCCTCCAATTTGTGGTTGTTTGCATCCTTTTTCATGGTACCAGAGCTTCTAGCTTGTGCCAACCCTAGGTCCACTCTCTCTATTGTCCTTCAACCCACCCTCTCTACTCTACTTCTACATTCTTCTTCCACCTTTTCCCATATAGCTTGCGACACTATCTCTCATGCATCCATTTCTACCTCTCCTTCCTTTGCTCCTACACCTTCACCTGCCTTCATGCCTCCATCAAACATTCTTCATTACCTCCCTTTGAAACTTACAGCCGACAACTATCTCTTATAACGTGGTCAGTTGCTTACCATCCTTCGCGCACATCGTTTCCTTGATATTGTCGATGGGTAGCACCCTATCCGCCAAAGCTTTTGCCGTCCACTTCCTCCCATGTTGTGCCTTCTCTGACAGCATACGATGAGTGGGTGCAAAAGGATCAATTAATTCTTAGTTGGTTCATTGTCTCCATCACCAAGCCAGTTCCCTCTCTGGTCATTAACCTTGGCACATCCCATGAGGTAACAAAGAATCACTAATTCTTAGTCTGTCTCGAGCCTTTGCTGTGCAATCTAAGGCACGCTTTTTGCAACTGCGTGTGCAACTTCACACAATCAAGGGTGGCACTTCTTCTGTTACTGACTACTTTCAATGGGTGAAGTCCTTGGTGGATGCACTCAAGGCCATAAGTAATCCACTCTCCACACCAGCTATCACCATGCACTTGTTGGCCGACCTTGGTCCCTCCTTTAACTCCATCTCGTCCATCACCACATGCCTAGATGACTTCTCCCTCGACGATCTCTACAAGATGATCATCTCCTATGAGGTTTGGTTACAACACCATGCATCCCTTACCACTAACCACACCTTTCCCACCGTCCACGCTGCTCAGCATTGTTAGAAAAATATCTTTTTTACAAATTCATTATTTCATATTAAGTCAAAATAAATAATTATTTATTTCAATACTTAAAAGATTATAGGTTTAACTTAAATTTAGGTCTTCATAAATTTCTGGGATAAAATGAAGAGAAAATTGTTTAAGTACATAAAGAGAACAAGGTTAGATGATACATCGTCTAATCAAACATAACATAGATGATATATCGTCTAACAAATAAAATGACAAAGATTTGAATTAGACGCCATCTAAGTCTTCAAGATAGATGAAAGATTAGACGATCCATCGTCTAAGTCCTAAAATGTAGAACGAAGTAGTAGACGCTACTTCATCTAAAGTCCAAAGATAGACGATCCAATCATCTAAAAGTCCTTAGATAGATGATCCATCGCCTAAGTCTAGATGGACAAATAATTAGATGATCCAGTGTCTAAGTCTGATTTGATAGATGATGTGAAAAGAGATAGACGATACATCATCTAATTAGAAAAAGGTAAAAAGATAAGGTTAGATACACCGTCTAAATGGGCAAAACTGCATTAGATGAAACGTCACCTAAACGTCTAAGATTAGACGAAACAATAAACAATATATCGTCTAAACCAAGATAGATAGACAATGTTCCATCTAATAAGACAATGACAAAAGAGGAATGATAGACGATACTGTTGCACCCCTAGTTCGTGTTTGGTTTTGATGATATCAAAACGATTGTGCTTGTGTGTGTATGTGTTTCATTTAGCAATGTTTCATTGAACAACATGTTTCATATCTTGATTTGATGGGTTGAAAGATGGAGTTACACTTGATGTTTAAGGAACTAACGTTATATTTATGCTGGTTTGCATGAATACAACTTCATGGCTCATACTTGGAATCTTAAGGAGTCCATCAATGAAAAAGGGAGTTAACTCTGTTCATGTTTGAAAGTTATATGAATGCTTTGTATTTAATGGTCTCATGCTTTGAATATTTTGATTTGCAGGATCAAAATTCATGATTTATGTTTGAAACTCAAAGGAGTGCATCAATGAAAATCTTATTGAAAAAGGGAGTTGACTAACTCACTGCATTGTGATGACTCTTCTATATTTCATGCATTCCGTCAAATAGCTTTTCACAATCTTGGTTGGGTATTTTCATGCGCTTTCCTCGTAAGATTTTTGGGCTTGAAATAACCTCAACCTTGTAACTTGAAATTTGATGGATGTGATCTTCTAAGTTGCTAATGACATGAATGTGGTTCATGCATTTTCTACTTGAAGCTTTTAAGCTTGTATTGTGCTTGAAATATTCGTACAAGACTTCATGAGATTTGGTTCAATATTGCTCATGCCTTGCATGAATGATTGGTATTTACTGATGTGTGAGATGCATGTGAAGACAATGTTCCTCGTGAAAATAAGGCTTCATGAATATTAATTTTTGTCAACAAGAATGTCATTTGAATGAATGTGGTTCTATGATATTATATATGCTTTGCATTTGGCATGATTGTTAACACTTGTGTAATGAAGCATCTTGATGTTGAATGTTTGGTTGATTCAAGAATGTGATTGAATGGTTGAGCTTCCATATTATTATATTTGATTGAATGATAGATTCATGCTTATCATTTCAAAACCTTGTCATTTGGTCAAATGTATTTTTACTAAGTGATTTGAGAAACAAAACGTATGTTTGAATAGGTTCAATGATGTATTTCATTGTGAACATGTTCATAGTGTTAATGCATAACTCATATATTTTGATTCTCAACCAACCTCTTGGTTTATCATATTTTTCAGGATATAAAATCATTGTTGATCTTCATGAGATTATGATAACATTTAATCAATTGTTTCCCTTTGGTTTGATGGAGGTTTTAGTTATTTTTCAAACTCAAACTATCTTACAGTCTTCACCATTTTCAATCCGACCGTTGGATCTCCCCTCTAAAAATTTTATGTTGTAGCTCTGGGAGTCCTCTTTCCAACGCCTCCAGTCTCGCTTCGATCAGAGTTCGGAGTTAGGAGAATTAATTCATGCCGCCGAAGCGCGCAGAGCTATTTTTTGTGTGCACAGCCACTGCATGGGTCGACCCACTGCAAGGGTCGACCCCTGTAACACATGGTGTTTTTTTGTGTTTTCCAGCAACCTGTTGCCCGAGGGTCGACCCCTTCCGGACGGGACTTACGAAAGTGGTCAAATCTCATTGAAAACCTTTTCAAACCTTTCTATAATATATCCTAATGGTCCATAATCATGTTAGGGTGTTTTAAACTCATTTTAGAAGGGGTATATGGGTCATTTGGTCAGTCTCCTATATATATCAATGTGTTGCTCCGAATTTGAGAGGATTAACCCTAATGCTCATTTGCTCTTTCGTATAGGTGAAGAAAAGGGAGAAAACGTGGTGGAGCTCTTGCAAGAAGGAAATCATCTACTTCCGTGAAGATCTGGAGCTCGTGGAAGAAGAAGAAAAGGAGCGGATCGAAGAGAGGATCAAGAGGACGTAAGAATCGTCTTCATCCGGCTTCTCTCCAACTCGTGGTTCAAGGAACATCATCAGCCAGCCTTGAAGATCAAAGGGGGACTTCTTCTATGTCTTCTATCAGTTCTTTGTGATATGTTCTATGATCTATATTTTGGGTTTGAGCATGCTTGAGTATTTGTGTTTATTTTCTGAACAATAGAGATACTCGTGTGTCTGACCGTTTGTGTATACGGTCGTGTTTGATTGCCTTCGTGCGATCGTGTTTGTGTTATTGTGCTGCGGTTGTTGCAGCGTGTGTGTGTGTGTGTTGTGATCTGGTCGTCGAATCGTGTGTGTGTGTGTGTTGTGATCCGGTCGTCGGATCGTGTATGTGTTTGTGATCCGGTCGTCGGATCGTATGGGAGACTTCGTCTCCGTCTGTGTGTGTGTTCGGGCGTGTCCCCGTGTGTGTGTGGGGATTCATCCCCGTGTGTGTTTGGAGCGTCGTCTCCGTGTTGGGGATTTATCCCCGAGTGAAGCCTCACCGGGTTTGGTGAGGGGTGGACGTAGGGAGCCCGTCGTGGTCCCGAACCACCTTAAAAATCTCAGTGTCCTATGGTTTGCATTGTGGTTTGCCTTGTTATGTTTAACAGTTTAATGTGTTTATCTTAATCGTGTGTGAACGGTGAGATTGAGAGAATTTAATCATCTTGCTTGAGTGAAATCTTCAATCTAGTCAAGGTTGTTAATTCCGATGTGCGCTTGTCTATGTTTTTAATCGGTCATAGTTTTTAGTAGTAGGATCTATTCACCCCCCCTCTAGATCTGTGTTCCTGCACTACGGGACCCAACAATTAGTATCAGAGCGAGGCTCTGCTGTCCCTAGATCTCACGATCTATAGAGTGATCCTAGTGCATTCTACAATCATGAATTTTTCTGTTGAGCACGTGTCGATGAATTGCCTTCCTATTCTTAATGGTTCTGATGTTACTTCAAGGATAGGTAAAATGTGTTGACTAATCAATTCAATTAATCCTAATCTTTGGAAGTTGATTTATGATGGTCCTCACATATTGCCTCTAAATAAGACCAAGTGGTCTAGTCAAGATAAATTGAAAAACCATGAAAATGTCATTGTCTTAAATTTATTGAAAGGAGCCATTGATACTCATATGTTTTCATTTGTTTCTTCTTGTAGAACGGCCAAGGAGCTCATGGATCAGTTGATCAAAGCTCAAGAGATGGAAGGACAAAATTGTTTCATGGCCGACAATGATGATCAACTCAATAAAGAAAATTATGATGAGGTAAATTCTAAATCCGAAGAACTCTCTATTGAGGAATGGCAAATGGCTTATGCTACGGTGTATGATAAATGCAAGAAACTCAAATCTGAAAATAAAACCTTGAAAAGGAAGATTAATGAGAATGGGCATGCTAATTCCTCCTGTGAGAACTGTAAAATCTTGGAGTCAAAAATTGAACATCTGCAAGAACAAAATGAATCTCTTGAATCAAAAGTGGAATTATTTTCAGAAGAGATTTCCTGTTTGAATGAAGATATTAAAATGGCTAGAAAACTTAACACATCTTTTCAAATTAAAAATGAGTGTGATGAACTGCGTGAGTAAAATACATTCCTCATGTCTAAAATCTCCATGCTTGAGAAAAATGAAGAATATCTTAAGAACAAGATAGCTTCTTTGTCTGATGATGATAAAATGTTTGAAAAGCTGCTTGATTCTGAAATTGATAGCAAAAGCATCATGAATGAAAATGAAGATCTTAAAAAGAAAAATGGTGCCATGTTAATTCAGAATTCCTTACTTGAGGGAAGATTGAAATGCTTTGATAAGCTTGAACAAGAAAATTCATTGTTGAAATCTAAGAATGAACAATTGCTTGTTAAGATTTCAAAGTTTGTTGAAACTGAGAAAGTTCTTGAAAACTTAACTGAAAAACTCTATGCCATGAATGATGAAAACAAGGAAATCTTGAAAGAGAATGAAAACTTAGAATCTGTGAATTGCCTGCTTAATGAGAAAATCCTTGCATGTGAAAAAGTGATCAACAACTTGAAGCTTGATTTGTCTAGATTTGTCAAAGGGAAGGAGAACTTAGACACATTGCTAGGTGTTAAAGTGAACTTTCAAAAAGAGGGTCTTGGTTACATCCCGGTCAACAAAAAATCTTTTGAATCAAAAATGAAAACCTCTTTTGTTCATGTCTCCGACATTCCTAACACCTCCAAAATACCTCCTCTCGTTGCTCAAGTGAAAATCTCTGGAAATAGTTTTGATAAAAAGAAAAATCTCAACAAAAAGCCTTCCATGTCAAATAAATCTCAAAAATCAAAGTTGAATGTTAAATGCTTCTATTGTGGCATGTTTGGTCATGTGATGGATGATTGTGTTATCATGAAAGAGGATGACAAACTTGCATGCAAAAAAAAAATGCCTCATGCTTTTATTGTCACAAACTTGGCCATGTCATGAATGATTGCTTTGTCAAACAAAATGATGATTATCGTGTCATGAATGCTAAGTTGAACTTTCAAAGAAAATTCAGAACTGAACATGCTTCAATGCTCAAGGGTCTTCATCCTACAAGAGAAACTTGTTCATAAACACTCATGCAAACAATGGAAAGTCATTCCGTTGACCCACATCTCCTTGTTGCTTTCATTGTGGGAAGTACGGGCATATTATGAAAGAGTGTTGGTTTTTGAAAATAGAAAATTTTCATGCTTCTAGAATGCATGCTAGGTCTAATTTTGTTAAATCTAGACCTTTTGAAAATAGAAGATGGAATGGATTTAAAACTTCCTTTACTCCAAAAAGGAAGTCTTTTGGTAAAACTGATTCTCCTCAATGCCTTTATTGTGGAAACCGTGGACATGTTATTGAGAATTGCAGGATCATGAAGAATGATGATGTTGTAGCAATGAAAAGGAAGAAAGTATTTGGTGGCAATGCTACCAACCTCCATGGACCCAAAAAGGCTTGGGTGCCCAAATCTGTTGAATGAATTATTTTGGATGCAAGTGTGCCTTGAGGTAAATAAAGAATGAAAGGGGTTCCAGTAAAATGGAACAAGGCACACTCATATGGTAAAATCCCAACTTTGCTCTTTCATTGTCAAATTTGATGGTTTTGATGACTTGGGATGATATTTTAGTGTGTTCTCATGTTATGCTCTAATTTCTTCACAAGTCACATATGTCTTCAATGGATGAATATTTGGTATATCAAATGGTAGTTAGAGAAGGTTAGACTACGTTCAACTGGATACTTCCACTAAGCGTGATGGTGGTCTTCGGACCTATGTTCTCCGCCTAGTACCAAAATTCAGAAGTTGAATTATATGGCTTATAAGGAACCTTGTGTTGTGAATGAAATCAATTTGCCTTTGATTTGAATAGCTTTCAAATTGAATCTGAAAAACTCTCTTGTTTCATAAGGCAAAATTCTCTGAACTATGGACTTGCTTGATCAAATGCAACAATTGATATTGAATGTTGACTATGGCTCAGTTTAAAGCTCATTGACCATATGTGATTGATTCGCCAAATTGATAAGTTGTTTGACATGTTTAGAAATCTACTCTTGATAATAGTTGTTCAAACACTTATCTTGCTCATTTGCTAAATTTTGTGTGAAATCTGTTGGAAACTCGGTTATTTGCATATTCACACATGCAGGGCGTATCATGTTCAAACTGAAGCTTATGTCTAATGAAATATTATCTTTGAATGATCATGGTTGAACATTTGGGTTCTAAGGGACATGGCTTTTCATGATGAAATCTGAAATAAAATGCTCATGATTCAGTGCCAAAATCATTGAAAATCCATCTCATACATTCACCTGGTTCATACTTTTCTTATATGCTCAAGTCATTACAAAAAATTGAAAACTTGCATAAAAAGAATGCATTGGCATCTTTGCTTATCATTCATATACTATGCATATAAAATGACAAAAAGATGCATATTGCATATTCATGTATATAAAGCATATGCATATATTTCATGATAATCGCATATCTTGACTCATGAATACTTCCATAAATCCTTGCATGCGTGTATGTATTTATCTTATAAAACCTTTCTTGAAAATTCTAAGACCTCACCTCCTTGATAAATAACAATGCAGTGATTTTATTCATATGTGATACATGTCATATATTAAGGGGGATGATTTGTTTCCGGCCGTGCATACATTTAGGGGGAGTCATAGCCGTGTCTTGTCAAATTTATTTTATACATGCAAAACAAAAATTTACCCTCACACTCTTGCACATAATGAATTTAATGAATTTCATTGATAAGGATTTAAGAAATTCCTTCCAACACTTTAAAGGGAACTTGAATCTCTACATCGAGATTAAAGAGTAATCGTGAGGAAAAAGTTACCTACCCCACAAAAATTCAATAAGTGGAATGTGGATCCGAGTAACCGGGAATCCCCCCTGAAACAAAGGAGGAAACTCGCGTCAAAAGGAGAAACAAAAATCCATATGTGTGACGAATCCAAGTAGCCTGGAATCCCCATTGAGACATATGAGGAAACTCGCGCCGAAAAGTGAAGTCCATTAAAAGAACAAAATTGGGGTTGTGCGAAGCTACCGATAGTCGAGAATCTAAAGTGAAAGTGTAGAGAGGAGATTACCTTCTAGTGTTTTTTAAAAAATTTGAAAATCCATATGTTTTGAAGCTCATTAGTCATTACCTCACATTTCACATGGGCATTTTTGTGATATATGTATTTTATGAATTTACCTACATTCATGGTTTATGTAGTACTCCTAGTTGTGTATGCACAAAACCTCTTAGTTATGCTTCATATCTTATACTCTTGAATTTGAATCACATGCTCTTTTCTTAACCCGTGCCTCATTAAGGGAGAGTTACTATATGTTATATTTGTGTGCATGACGATTGTGCTTGTGTGCTTACATGTTCATACATTCCCCTTGAGTCTAATTCTGAGCATAAACCTTGCATTTGAAGGATAGAAGTTATCATGTGTATAGCTTCATATCTTGCATGATTAGCATTCACATATTGCATATTCAGTGCTAATTTGCATATTTGCAAACTTGCAATTTTTCAGCATGCATATAATTCATACTTGATGTCAGCTTGTACAAGTCCTACTTGACATTTTTCAACAATTGGTCTCATTCTTTTGGCCTCACACGTTCCTATCATGTCACTCAACCCCCTGTCTTTTTGTAGATGACAAAAAGGGGGAGAATATTTGGTGTGTGTTAATGTGTATGGTGTGTGTTAATGTTTGGTGTTTGTTGGGAAGAATGGCTCAATGTTTGTATTATCACACACATCGTTTTGTCATCATCAAAAGGGGGGAGATTGTTGCACCCCTAGTTCGTGTTTGGTTTTGATGATATCAAAACGATTGTGCTTGTGTGTGTATGTGTTTCATTTAGCAATGTTTCATTGAACAACATGTTTCATATCTTGATTTGATGGGTTGAAAGATGGAGTTACACTTGATGTTTAAGGAACTAACGTTATATTTATGCTGGTTTGCAGGAATACAACTTCATGGCTCATACTTGGAATCTTAAAGAGTCCATCAATGAAAAAGGGAGTTAACTATGTTCATGTTTGAAAGTTATATGAATGCTTTGTATTTAATGGTCTCATGCTTTGAATATTTTGATTTGTAGGATCAAAATCCATGATTTATGTTTGAAACTCAAAGGAGTGCATCAATGAAGATCTTATTGAAAAAGGGAGTTGACTAACTCACTGCATTGTGATGACTCTTCTATATTTCATGCATTCCATCAAATAGCTTTTCACAATCTTGGTTGGGTATTTTCATGCGCTTTCCTCGTAAGATTTTTGGGCTTGAAATAACCTCAACCTTGTAACTTGAAATTTGATGGATGTGATCTTCTAAGTTGCTAATGACATGAATGTGGTTCATGCATTTTCTACTTGAAGCTTTTAAGCTTGTATTGTGCTTGAAATATTCGTACAAGACTTCATGAGATTTGGTTCAATATTGCTCATGCCTTGCATGAATGATTGGTATTTACTGATGTGTGAGATGCATGTGAAGACAATGTTCCTCGTGAAAATAAGGCTTCATGAATATTAATTTTTGTCAACAAGAATGCCATTTGAATGAATGTGGTTCTATGATATTATGTATGCTTTGCATTTGACATGATTGTTAACACTTGTGTAATGAAGCATCTTGATGTTGAAGATTTGGTTGATTCAAGAATGTGATTGAATGGTTGAGCTTCCATGTTATTATATTTGATTGAATGATAGATTCATGCTTATCATTTCAAAACCTTGTCATTTGGTCAAATGTATTTTTGCTAAGTGATTTGAGAAGTAAAACGCATGTTTGAATAGATTCAATGATGTATTTCATTGTGAACATGTTCATAGTGTTAATGCATAACTCATATATTTTGATTCTCAACTAACCTCTTGGTTTATCATATTTTTCAGGATGCAAAATCATTGTTGATCTTCATGGGATTATGCTAATATTTAATCAATTGTTTCCCTTTGGTTTGATGGAGGTTTTAGTTATTTTTCAAACTCAAACTGTCTTACAGTCTTCACCATTTTCAATCCGACCATTGGATCTCCCCTCTAAAAATTTTATGTTGTATCTCTGAGAGTCCTCTTTCCAACGCCTCCAGTCTCGCTTCGATCGGAGTTCGGAGCTAGGAGAATTAATTCCTGCCGCCGAAGCGCGCAGAGCTATTTTTTGTGTGCCCAGCCACTGCATGGGTCGACCCCTGGGGTCGACCCACTGCAAGGGTCGACCCCAAGGGTCGACCCCTGTAACACAGGGTATTTTTTTGTGTTTTCCAGTAACCTGTTGCCCGAGGGTCGACCCCCAAGGGTCGACCCCTTCCGGACGGGACTTACGAAAGGGGTCAAATCTCATTGAAAATCTTTTCAAACCTTTCTATAATATACCCTAATGGTTCCTAATCATGTTAGGGTGTTTTAAACTCATTTTAGAAGGGGAATATGGGTCATTTGGTCTGTCTCCTATATATATCAATGTGTTGCTCCGAATTTGAGAGGATTAACCCTAATGCTCATTTGCTCTTTCGTATAGGTGAAGAAAAGGGAGAAAACGTTGTGGAGCTCTTGCAAGAAGGAAATCATCTACTTCCGTGAAGATCTGAAGCTCGTGGAAGAAGAAGAAAATGAGCGGATCGAAGAGAGGATCAAGAGGACGTAAGAATCGTCTTCATCCGACTTCTCTCCAACTCGTGGTTCAAGGAACATCATCAACCGGCCTTGAAGATCAAAGGGGGACTTCTTCTATATTTTCTATCAGTTCTTTGTGATATGTTCTATGATCTATATTTTGGGTTTGAGCATGCTTGAGTATTTGTGTTTATTTTCTGAACAATAGAGATACTCGTGTGTGTGTGTGACCGTTTGTGTATACGGTCGTGTTTGATCGCCTTCGTGCGATCGTGTTTGTGTTATTGTGCTGCAGTTGTTGCAGCGTGTGTGTGTGTGTGTGTTGTGATCTGGTCGTCGGATCGTATGTGTGTTGTGATCCGGTCGTCGGATCGTGTATGTGTTTGTGATCCGGTCGTCGGATCGTGTGGGAGACTTCGTCTCCGTTTGTGTGTGTGTTGGGGCGTGTCCCCGTGTGTGTGTGGGGATTCATCCCCGTGTGTGTTTGGAGCGTCGTCTCCGTGTTGGGGATTTATCCCCGAGTGAAGCCTCACCGGGTTTGGTGAGGGGTGGACGTAGGGAGCCCGTCATGGTCCCGAACCACCTTAAAAATCTCAGTGTCCTATGGTTTGCGTTGTGGTTTGTCTTGTTATGTTTAACAGCTTAATGTGTTTATCTTAATCGTGTGTGAACGGTGAGATTGAGATAATTTAATCATCTTGCTTGAGTGAAATCTTCAATCTCGTCAAGGTTGTTAATTCCGCTGTGCGCTTGTCTATGTTTTTAATCGGTCATAGTTTTTAGTAGTAGGATCTATTCACCCCCCCTCTAGATCCGTGTTCCTACACTACGGGACCCAACAGATACATTGTCCAAACCAGAATGGATACACGATGTTCTATCTAAACTAAAAAAAGACAAAAGCTCATCGGTTAGACGATACTGTGGATGACGAAATCGTGGCAAGAAGAGAGAAAGAGGAAGATAATGATGAGGACGAGTTACTGGGCGATATAGGAAAGGTGGTGGAAAATACAACCTGAAGGAAACACTGATGCGGGACGAGACCACGGACACGACAAGCTCGTGACTGCCCCTTAACGAGGGAAGCGTCGGATGTGCGCGGTTGAGAAACCGGCTGTGGGCTAGGGTGGTCGGCTCTCACTTGTGCCCGGATCGGGTCACGGGACGGTAACGCTCTCTCTCGCAGCAGCGGTGATATAAATAGAAAGCGAGCTAATTACCCTATCATGCTCTCTAGCAGTGGCATAAGCAAGCATATATGAAAATTAAGCAAAATGCCAAGTAAGGGAGTGAATGTGATACCTCCACGCGCTCGGCGTGGGGACGACGGACCCGGCCGAAACTCGTACTCCCGGAACAATATACACAATATTACAGAAATGCAAGCCGCTGCCCACTCCACGCAGGGAGGTAAAGGGCTACACAATGGGGTCCGGGAGGACCGAATTCGGGTTGACGGGCAGCTTCGTGTGTTGATTCGGCTACACGCGCGATCACGACCGTGGGGCCCACGTTCTGTCTGGAGGGGCCGTGTGGGACCCGGTGGCACCGCTGTAGTGTGGACACTTAGGGAAGTGTTCCCTGGGCTGGCGGCACACCGGAACGTCGCCCGGGGGGCCGGGCGGCTCCGATCGGCACCCGTCGGGTTTGCTGTCCACGGACTGGTGGTTGCTGTTTTGCAGCGCGCGCTCCGGAGAGAATGGACGCTGCGATCAACCCCGATGTCGGATCGACACAAGACTGGTGCCGTTGGAAAGCTAGCTTGAAGTTCTTAAACCTAGGTCCAAAGATCTGGCCTGGATCTGCTCGGATCTTGACTTATGGAATTTTCAATCTTCTGTTGTACAGTTCCTGAAGTCACAGGTCAACAGAGAACTTCCCCGTGGATTGCCTTTGACCACGAGGGAGACGTTCGAATCAGGGGTTGTGTTCTTCAGAAACGTTGTTGGAATTTGAGCTGGGAAGACAGCAAAAGTGGTTTGGACCCGTTGGGATGTATCTATGATTTTCTGTGATTTGTTTAGTGGAAGAAGGTCGGATCTGGGATCAGGGGGATAGAACTATAGCTGGGACTGAGAACGATTTTTAGAAAATATGAAATGGACGAACCAAAAATTGAGAAAAATTGTGGATGAAGGGGTGGATGGGTGTAACCTCCAGTAAAATTGGGCGAACCAAAATAAATCAAAAAGTAGACTTAAGACATGAAACTCATGGCTACTGTCACTGTAGACAGTGACAGAACAGATCTGAGATTGAGAGTTGAACGAAATGGTAAGGATACGAAACGGTGGATTTTGAACCTCAATTTTTTTGTGGAGAAGGGGCTAGAAGATAGGAACCAACCCTCAAAATTTCAAATCGAACTGAGCTCATGGCTGGCTTCAGGAATTCACAAACTGCACCTCTATCCAGCAGGACAGAAAACCGAAGACGATCCCGTGGCGGCTCGAAGGCGGCACGAACGGCGGCGGCGGCGGCAAAAACGATCACCGGAGGTTGAGAGGGGATGATAGAAGGGGAATACACTCTAGATCTGGGGTTGGGGAAGAGGAAACTAGGGGGAGAGAGGAAGGGGGCGCACCAAGCTCCAAGAGACTCACAAATTTTCTGATTTTTCATGCATTAATTCTACTAAAATGAGAAATTACAACTCTTTATAGGTTACATGCCAAAGCCAATATCCACCCTTAGATCTAGGTATGGTGGAAAGGATGGCTGGGATTGGATGTGACCAACCACAAAAATAACATATTTAAAGGAAGCCAATTCCTAATTTTTACAACATGTGGTCAAAGAAAGGAAGGAAAGAAAAAAAAAACTAAACAATCTAACCTAATGGAGCCAAAAGAGGGGGCGCCCCCCTTCATGGGCCAAAGGCCATTCATGGGCCATGAACCATCCACAAGCCCATGCTAGACTTGGACCCTTCCAACTTAGTTGGCCCATGAGGGAGTGTAACCCAATTTGGGCCTTAAGTGCATTAATGACCCATTAGAATCCTAATGACCCAATATGGCATAAGCTCCTTAATGGACTCTACTAATGGTAACCTAGCTATGGACTCTACATTACAAATGACCCATTGGCTTGATATAAGCCTTACAAGGAGCCCAAATGAAAGAAATTACACAATTACAATCTCATACAAGCCATAACACACAAATACACTTCACCCGTGTATGGAAATCACCTTTGATGCCCCATCAATTCTCCCCGGGTGGGAGGAACTCGACCCCGTCGAGTAGGGGTATGACTGCTCCGGTACTCCGGCGGATCCGTCACCGTGCCAAGTAACGCGGGTACGCTCCACTCCAAGTGATCGTCACCTGCTCATTCCATATATACTCGATATGCGCAAGCTGCCATAGGCTAGAGGTGGACACTCCGGGTGAGGCACTCTCAAAGGGAAGGAAGCAGCTCGAAGACTCACTAGGAATCACCGCTGAGTCCCTATAAGTGACTGATCCGGGTATAGATGTGGAACCGATCCCATACTCATCGAGTGAGTCCACTCGCCTCTTACTCATAAGAGAACGACAACGAGCTTGCACAAGACGCATGCAGACAAACAAACGACACACAAACCATGCAAACAAATCACTCAAAACAAACCACACAAAGAAAAAGCACACTGTTAGTCCGACCCGTACATGGGTGACGGCGGACCAGGACACCCTAATATGTGCCATGCATATACTAGATGTACACGATGGTTGATGGAAGGGAGGACTCCTAGACACCCTAAGATGTACCACTCATGCATTGGTGACCGATTGGATTTGGGTGAAGAAGGGCTAGGAGATCCAAAACTACCTTCGTCATCATCCCTAGATGTAGAGACGGCTTGCCGACTAGACCGAGGGGTATGGGTGGAATAGTGAACTCCTTGGAAGAGGTGGAGGGAATGTGATAGCTCGGGAGCTTCACTAGTGGAGGGGTCAAAAGGGTCAAAGAAGGTATGACCCCGGGAGATGGGTTCCTCCATGACACGGTCCCAATCGTGAAATTCTTGAAGGTGTGAATGCTCACCTTCATCCGTCATAGTGAACGGGACAATGGTCATGTGAAGAAAATAAACTTCCTCCCTCGGGCAAAAGGAAATGAAGTCGGACTCGGTCGGCATCGGGAGGAGTAGAAGAATCTCCGTGGTGACACACCCCACGGTGCACACGGAGGTAATGGATCCTAAGACCGGATGGGTGAAGCTAAGACTAGCGGGTTGGTCAAAGCCTCGGGCCAAAAGATGCGTCAACTCCCATTGTGAATCTAATCCCATAATAAGGTCATCCAAAGTATTGACATGGTGACTAGACCGAAAAGTTGTGTGGTAGGAGTTGATGGACACCAAAGGTAGGGTAGGGTCCATAGACGGGTAAGGGAGTGGGACCAAGCCATCCTTGAGCCAACTAAGAAGCGGCTCGGCTATGTATAATGTACCCGTTAGAAATACGGGTGGCTCGGGATGAGGTGGCTCCAAGCGCGAATCCGAAGGTGGAGTGGGCCGTTGGGGCTGGGTGGCTGGACATACGGGGTCCCTAAGGGTGATCTTACCGGGTAGGTATGGTGGGCATAAGGTGCAAGTCCTCTTGTCCTAGTCAAGATTGGCCCTTCTCTCTCCTAACCACTTTTGCCCTAAAATGATGCATGAACCAGCAAGTGTGCCGATCCTGCACCATGCGCCATCGGTGTAGAGAACAGAGCCGATCCTCTTATAGAACTCAACACAAGCAAAATCACCATCGCGGACAATCTCACCTGTCTTGGAGAGAGACTCCACGATGTCAAGAGAAACCCAATTATCCGACTCCCTATCGGTGAAATGGAGTTCCGTTGTGGACCCGCTGGGTAGAGCGGCTTTCATAATGAGAGGGGCAAAACCAAAGGCTCGATCCATGAGGACATTCATTTTGGCCACAAAAGTTGACCACTCGGACGTATGGTCTTGGGGATCGGCCATGGGTAGTGGACATGGACATGCATACACACGGTGACAAGACACTAGACCGACTATGCAAGTTTGGAATGCATGCACACTAAGGACCCTAGACGTAAACCAAGACTCGGTACGTGGCGGAGATAACCGATCCGAAGATCACTCGCACAAGTGTGCGGCCTTCCCGATAGGCATGGCCTAACGTTCGGACAACACCTTTTGATATACCGAGTAAAGGGATGCAATGCGAAAAAGACACTCTTTTTTTGTGTTTTAAAACAATGATGATCCTAGACGCGACTTAAACCGACTAAGGACTAGACGTAAATGACACTCTTTTTTTTTGACACCCTAGACTCAAACTCTCTCTGATACCAAATTGATGCGGGACGAGACCACGGACACGACAAGCTCGTGATTGCCCCTTAACGAGGGAAGCGTCGGATGTGCGCGGTTGAGAAACCGGCTGTGAGCTAGGGTGGTCGGCTCTCACTTGTGTCCGGATTGGGTCACGGGACGGTAACGCTCTCTCTCGCAGCAGCGGTGATATAAATAGAAAGCGAGCTAATTACCCTATCATGCTCTCTAGCAGTGGCATAAGCAAGCATATATGAAAATTAAGCAAAATACCAAGTAAGGGAGCGAATGCGATACCTCCACGCGCTCGGCGTGGGGACGACGGACCCGGCCGAAACTCGTACTCCCGGAACAATATACACAATATTATAGAAATGCAAGCCGCTACCCACTCCACGCAGGGAGGTAAAGGGCTACACAATGGGGTCCGGGAGGACCGAATTCGGGTTGACGGGCAGCTTCGTGTGTTGATTCGGCTACACGCGCGATCACGACCGTGGGGCCCACGTGCTGTCTGGAGGGGCCGTGTGGGACCCGGTGGCACCGCTGTAGTGTGGACACTTAGGGAAGTGTTCCCTGGGCTGGCGGCACACCGGAACGTCGCCCGGGGGGCCGGGCGGCTCCGATCGGCACCCGTCGGGTTTGCTGTACACGGACTGGTGGTTGCTGTTTTGCAGCGCGCGCTCCGGTGAGAATGGACGCTGCGATCAACCCCGATGTCGGATCGACACGAGACTGGTGCCGTTGGAAAGCTAGCTTGAACTTCTTCAACCTAAGCCCAAAGATCTGGCCTGGATCTGCTCGGATCTTGACTTATGGAATTTTCAATCTTCTGTTGTACAGTTCCTGAAGTCACAGGTCAGCAGAGAACTTCCCTGTGGATTGCCTTTGACCGCGAGGGAGACGTTCGAATCATGGGTTGTGTTCTTCAGAAAAGTTGTTGGAATTTGAGCTGGGAAGACAACAAAAGTGGTTTGGACCAGTTTGGATGTATCTATGATTTTCTGTGATTTGTTTAGTGGACGAAGGTCGGATCTGGGATCAGGGGGACAGAACTGTAGCTGGGACTGAGAAAGATTTTTAGAAAATATGAAATGGACGAACCAAAAATTGAGAAACATTGTGGATGAAGGGGTGGATGGGTGTAACCTCCAGTAAAATTGGGCGAATCAAAATAAATCAAAAAGTGGACCTAAGACATGAAAATCATGGCTACTGTCACTGTAGACAGTGACAGAACAGATCTGAGATTGAGAGTTGAACGAAATGGTAAGGATATGAAACGGTGGATTTTGAACCTCAATTATTTTGTGGAGAAGGGGCTAGAAGATAGGAACCAACCCTCAAAATTTCAAATCGAACTGAGCTCGTGGCTGGCTTCAGGAATTCACGAACTACACCTCTGTCCAGCAGGACAGAAAATCGAAGACGATCCCGTGGCGGCTCGAAGGCGGCACGAACGGCAGCGGCGGCGGCACAAACGATCACCGGAGGTTGAGAGGGGATGATAGAAGGGGAATACATTCTAGATCTGGGGTTGGGGCAGAGGAAACCAGGGGGAGAGAGGAAGGGGGCGCACCAAGCTCCAAGAGACTCACAAATTTTCTGATTTTTCATGCATTAATTCTACTAAAATGAGAAATTACAACTCTTTATAGGTTACATGCCAAAGCCAATATCCACCCTTAGATCTAGGTATGGTGGAAAGGATGGCTGGGATTGGATGTGACCAACCACAAAAATAACATATTTAAAGGAAGCCAATTCCTAATTTTTACAACATGTGGTCAAAGAAAGGAAGGAAAGAAAAAAAAACTAAACAACCTAGCCTAATGGAGCCAAAAGAGGGGGCGCCCCCCTTCATGGGCCAAGGGCCATTCATGGGCCATGAACCATCCACAAGCCCATGCTAGACTTGGACCCTTCCAACTTAGTTGGCCCATGAGGGAGTGTAACCCAATTTGGGCCTTAAGTGCATTAATGACCCATTAGAATCCTAATGACCCAATATGGCATAAGCTCCTTAATGGACTCTACTAATTGCAACCTAGCCATAGACTCTACATTACAAATGGCCCATTGGCTTGATATAAGCCTTACAAGGAGCCCAAATGAAAGAAATTACACAATTACAATCTCATACAAGCCATAACACACAAATACACTTCACTCGTGTATGGAAATCACCTTTGATGCCCCATCAAAACACTCTAGTGGAACACAGAGAAACTAGACTTATCCAATTTTTGGTACGGGGCGGAGATAAGAATCTGAAGATCCTCTCACGCAAGCGAACTACCTTCTCAACAAGCATGGCCTGTTGTTTTGAGAGCAGCTTTTAATATACTGGGTATTGGGATAGAATATGCTGGAACTCTAGGCAACGAAGGAATGTAAAATGTTGACACGAATAACGACGATGATGTAAGTGACATCACAAGAACGGGGAATAGGGGGGATACAAATTGGGTAGTGAAACACTGGGAAAATATCCGGCGAGGGTTGTCTCTACCGGGTTCAGAAACAAGGAGACAAACGAAATGAGGACACGAAATTATAGCAGAATATCATTCATCATGAGATCATAATAGTAATATAAACAAAAGCAAACCACCGCGAGACATTGGTCTCTGAGGGATTTTTATGAAAATATATAAATAGTAGTAAATATTTGTATGTACAGTAAACCACCGCTGGACATTGGTCTTTGAGGGATTTTTATAAAAATATATAAATAGTAGTAAATATATGTATGTACAGTAAATCACCGCGGGACATTGGTCTTTGCGGGATTTTTATAGAAATATAAATAATTAGTAAATATAAGTATATACAATAAACCACCGCGAGATATTATTCTCTGCGGGATTTAAACAGAAATATAAATAACAAAAAAATATAAAGGGGATCAAATAAACCGCCGCGAGATGTCACTCTCCGCGGGGTTTTAAAGTGGAGATAGGGGTAGCTAGAGTTAGAGTACATAAAGTAAATTACAGAAATTAAACGGCCATAACGGGAAGTGACTCGCCGCGACCTCGGAGGGAGGGGAATGGTACAGATATTAAATTACAGAAATTAAATAACTGAAATGAAATAGGGAGGGGAACCGTCGCGGGGAACGATCCTACGCACGGGTGAGAGATACCGCTGCGGGAAATGACTCTCCGCATGGTGTTGATGCAGGAATACTGCCACTGGAAATGACTCTCCGCACGGTGTTGAGGGTGTGATCGCCAGGGGCTAAGAACCCCACAATGGAAAGAGCTTGATCGCGTCGGTTTCGGGAGCAGAAACAGTGCGGGTCCTTTCTTCCTCTTCTTTCGGCCGACTGACGAAGAGGGCTTCCTTCGGTTACCCTTGTTGATGTTATTTCCCCTTTTTTATTTTTTTATTTTTATTTTTAATTTGAGAGAGATCTAGAGAGAGAAAGAGAGAAAAAATTAGGAGAGATATAGAAAGGGAGAATGAGATATAGCAAGAGAGTGAGATATAAAGAATAATAATATCTTAGCGAAAAAATATATATATATAGATAGAGAGAAAGAGATTCTTTTTTTGTTTATTTTGATAGAAAAATAGAGAGGGACGGAGATAAAGGTTTAATAACAACTAATAAAAATAGAGAATGGACAAGATAAAAATGGGGAGAAGGAGGGTGGTTTAATCATAAGAAAACACGCATGTATATATACATGTTAAAACTCACGTGCGTGTATGGTGGAGTAGAGAGATAGAGAAGAGAGAGAAAGAGAAATCATGAGGAGAGGGAAAGAGAAAGATAGTTTTTATTTATTTTTTTAATATAATTTTTTGTAGAAAAAGATGATATATGTGGAGAGAGGAAAGAAGACAGAGAATAGAGAGGGGTGAGGATGAAAGATTAATTATGACAATAAATAAATATATATATATATGTACGTACCTATCACAAATCCACGCATGTGCATTGAGTAGAGAGAAATAGGGAGAAGTGGGAGGTGGAGAGAGGTAGATCGAGAAGAGAGAGAAGAGAGATCTTGTGAGAGAAAAAATAAAAAAAATAAGAGAGAGAGAGAGAGAAGAGAGAGAAGAGAAAACGGTGAGAGAGAGAGATCGAGAGAAGAGAGAAACGTTGAGAGAAGAGATTTTTGGCGAGAGAGAGAAAAGGAGAGATGGAGAGAGAGAAAGAGAGAAAGAAAGAGAGAGATCGAGGAGAGAGCATCGGCGTGGGAGGTGGCCGGAGTTGCAGGAGGTGGCAGCGGTGGCCGGCGAGGTGACGAGGCGGGCGACGCTGGCGTGGGCGTGAACGTGGACGGCGGCAGTGGTGGTGGACGACGGTGGCAGCCGCAGAGGTGGCCGACGGCTGTGGCGTGGTGTGTGAACGGCGGTGGAGTGGGGGTTCTCGCGGTGGCGTGGTGGCTGGCGGGACGACGGGCTCGACGGCGTGGAGGGTGCAGCGGCAAGGGACGGCAGCGGCTATGGAGGTGGGCGGTTGCACTGGCGGGTTGGTGTTGAAGGGAGAGGACGGGGGCTCGGTGGAGGGCTGCACAGTTGAAAGGGAAAGAGAGTGAGGGTGTGGGCGAGAGAGGGTGGCGACCGGAGGCTAAGAGAGAGGGTTCACAGCGGTGGCGGCTAGCAGGCGGAGGTGGAGACGGCAGCCGGAGGGTAAGGGTGGCGGGTGTGGGTGAGAGAGGGTGGCGACCGGAGGGAAGGCGCTGGGCTACGGCGGTGAAGGCAGGTAGAAAGAGAAAGAAAGGGAGAGAGGGGGGTTGGCTAGAGAGGGTGGCGACCGGATGCTAGGAGGGCATGGCTGTCGTCGGTGTGGGGGGAGGAGGGTTGCTACCGTAGGGAGGTGGTCGGCGGGGAGATGGAGGGCTTGCGGGCGGTGAAGAAGAGAGGGAGACGCGGCCACGTGCATGCATGTGTGAGGGTGAGAGATGGACGGGGTGAGGAGTGGAAGGTGACTGGAGAGAAGACGGCAGAGAGGGGAGGGGTTCGCGGGTGGCTGCCGACGATGTGAAAGGTGTGTGCGTAGAGGAGAAAAGGTGAGAGGGGGAGGCCGCCGACGGTGAGAGTGACGGGGTGGGAGCAGAGAGAAAAGAGAGGGGGCAGTTAGAGATCTAGAGAGAGAGGGAGATTGAGAGAGGGAGAAAGAGAGTGGGAACGGGAGAGAAGGCGACGGGAGGTGCAGTAGGACGACGGCAAGGGCTGGACGGTGGCGTGACGGTGGACGGCGGCGGCCGGAGGCCAGAGCAGCGGTGGCTGGCAAGAGGGGTCGACGACGGCGTGGTGAAGGGAGAGGAGGCGACGGCAGCGGGGTGCAGGTGGGCGCGAGGGGAGCAGGGCGAGGGGGGACACATGCAAACTAAGACGGCCGCGAGGGAGAGTCGGGACGGCGGTGAGGATAGACCGCTGCAACGGTCGTGGGCTACCGCGGTGGGTGTAAGGAGAGAGACAGGGCAGAGAACAGTGCGACAGAGGTTTGAGGGAGAGGGTGAGGTGGTTAGCAAAGAGAAAGGGAGAGAGAGGGGGGTCTGCCGCGGCGGTGTTTAGAGAGTGTGTATAGGAGTGCAGGCCGCGGGCTAGAGAGAGAACGAGGGTGAGAACGGTGAGATGATGGCTGGCGGAGGGGCAAGCAGGTGAAGCAATGAAGCTCGTCGGCGGCGAGGAGGAGAGGAGGGGAGAGAGGTGGTCGACGTGGGGGTGGCAAGACGGTTAGAGAGAGAGGGGGAGGAGCGACGTCGGTGGTGGCTGCGGCGAGGGAGATGGTGGAGGGATGGAGGAGGTCGCCGCGATGGTTAGAGAGAGGTATCTTGCTGAGAGCAGAGAGAGGGTGAGAGAGGGCGTTCGCGGTCGGTGTTTAGCAGGGAGAGGAGACGAGGGTGCAGGGTGGCCACTGGGTGTAAGAGGGAGGGCGGCCGGCGATGGCTATGGAAATATGAGTGTGAGAGAGGGGGGTTATATGCATGGGGTGAGAGGGGGAGTGGTGGCCGCGATGGCGGGAATGTGGTGGTTAGGTGGCAGTGGTGGTCGCGCAGGGTGGTGGCCGGAGGGAACGGGGAGGCCGGAGTTGACGTGGTGGTCGGCGGGGGTTGGTGTTCGCAGGGGAGAGGTGGCCGACGGGAGGCGGGCGTCACGGCGGTGAGGAGGTGGGGCGGTGCAGAGAAAAGGAGAGGGCGAGTGGGGAGGCGGTCTTGGCGAGGGGGGACAGAAGTGGAGGGGGAGGGGAGGCTCACGGCGTGGTTAGTGGCGAGAGAGATAGGGAGGTGAGGAGGGTGGAGAGGTCACGGCGACGAGGTGGAGAGGGGGGAGTGGGCACGCCGGCGGTTGCTTCTGGGTGTGGGAAGTGGACGGTGCGGTGGCTGGAGGGGAGGCTGCGGTGGTCGTCGGCTGGCCGGTTGTGGTGGTGTGATGAGAAGGAGGGATGGGAGAGGAGGTTGAGAGGAGATCGGTTGGTACCGTGGGAGGGAGAATCAGAATGGGTTGCCTGGAGGGGAGAATGAGAGAGTGAGAGGGTGTCGAGAGGGAGTTTCGGAATGCTGGAGTTTAGAGAATGGAATGAGGGAGTTGTGAAGAGAATGGAATGGGAGGTGTGTGAGAATAATGGAATGAGTTGTGAATAATGGAGAGATGGGTCGGCAGTGGGGTTACGTGAGAGATGAGGGGAAAGAGAGAGGAGAGATTAGATGATTAAGGGGGAAATAATTGGGGAGAGAGGGAGGTGAGTGCATGTGGAGTGAGAATTATTGGGAGACAAGACGCATAAATAAATGGGGTGTGGGGGTAGGTATTATGATAGTTATGTATTTATTTTTGTTTTGTTGGTTTATGTTTTTATATATAACAGATATATATATATATATAGTTTTGTTTGTTTTATATAAAAACACAACTATAAATATATATTATGTTGTTTCTTTTTTTGTATTTTATATTTTATGTGAAAATAAAATTACTAAAAAAATAAAGTATATTATTTATATAAACATAATTATATATATATATCTTTTTTGAGATTTGTATTGATTTTTTTTGACATTTTTTTTATTTTTTTACGCAACCGAAATTACGAAAATTACTCAAATATATGAAAAGTGTAAGCCACCTTGGGCCATCACTGTGCAATATGAAATATACCCGCAAAAATATCAAAGATGACGTGTCTACAGATACATCATCTAAAACAAAATTAATAGACGATGCTCCATCTATCAAGAATACGATAAAACCAAGAATAGACGATACAACATCTCCTTAAACGAGCTCAGTCTAACTCACGATATACGTTGAGTTAGATGATACTTCGTCTAAAGATTAAAAGATAAAAGATCAACTTTAGACGATATATCGTCTAAACTGAAGATATGATAGACGATACTCTATCTAACTCATGATAGACGATGAGTTAGACGATATTCTGTGCAGAGTGAATAATAATAAAATATCCAGATAGACAGAACTTTGTCTAAAGAGAAGTAAAGTTAGACGAAACATCATCTAAGTGAATAACGATAAAAATATAGATAAACGATGCTTTGTCTAATATAAAAAATGATCAAGACGTATAGGCGAATGAGTAGATGATACTTTGTCTATTTCCATTAAATAAAGATAAAATTATTTGTATTACTCTTTATTGCGCGGTCAATGTGGAACACCTTTTGACTTGTAGACCGCACTAAAAGATAAAATACACAGTAAGGTGTCTACATAACACATAAAGTCTACAACCTTATGCGCGTAAATGATTTATATTATTTGACGTCATCTTCCTTTACTACTCGTGAGTGAAACTAAACTAAGGAGCGGCATTGAACAATCAAACTGAATAGTGCATAATGCACTGTATCTATGTGATATGCATTCATTTCCAAGATAGAAAGAGCGTCCATTTAAAATCCTCTTTTGCTTTTTGAAATATTTTAAGATATATTTCTACATACTAAACTGGTAACATTTGTTGCATACTTTTCTCTCCAGCATTTGTAATTTGAATTTGCTTCCTATCTCATGTCCCTACACGGGAAAGAATATTTGTAGTATTATTTCAGAGATACAAGAATGAGCAGTCAAGAGAGGAATTGCATGAGAAGGAAAATTAGAAGACTCACGGCAACAGTAAGAATTTAATTCACTTGCTATCTTAGAAACAGAAGACTATCAGCCAGTCTCTCCGCTGAACGTTAGATTGGGATTCAACCATTGAACAACAATTATATCTAACGAATACCACTAAGCTTGGAGCTTTAAATAGCTGAGACTTGAAGAAGGACGGAATCCATCTAAGTGAGCAACAAACAATCAAGTGATTAAAACTCCCTCCTGCATTCAATGTGATCCCAGCATTCTACTTCCTGCACATTCACGTAAAGGAGGACTTCACCACATTTAAAGTTTCATACCTGAAGTCCTTCATCTTAGGAAGCATTTAAGAGAAGGATCTTGTTGTGTAACGATATTCTACTTTACTCCTATTTCTGTCTGATTGTTCATTGATTTTCATTCTCTGCAGAACTATCTGTTGACAATTGGAAGAACATTTGTTGCTCTGGGTTATTGGCACAAGATGTGACTGGTTGGTCCACTGATACCTATGAAATCAGCTGGATAACTAGCTCTTGGAAAGCTAGTAGGTGCGCAATCACCTGAAAATCTAAGTCACTTAGTGTGACTGGTTTGGTTAGCTGAACCTGATCAAAATTAGTTGGGTTGTGGTTCATGAAATAACCATCGGAAAGGATCAGTTGAGTCCTGTGAAGATCATCTGGGGAGTTGGCCCTAAAAAACAACTAGCGTAACCCTTGACAAAAAGTTAGTGAATACCCCAGACAAGTTGCAGGGAGACTGGACGTAGGGAAGCTTGCACGAGGCTGATTGAACAAATATAAAATATTTGTCTTATGTGGGTTGTTTGCATTCTCACATTCAATATTCTATTGCGTAACTATAGTTTAAATTTTAATACGCTATTATTTTTAACGGCACACCTATTCACTCCTCTCTAGGGTGTGCCCGACTACTAACAAGTGGTATCAGAGAGTACAAGTTTCCTTGATTACAGATTTAACTGCCTAAAGATCTAGATCCTAAACATAGCCAATGGAGAATTGAAACAACTTTGGTCTATAGGAAGAACACTCCACCAACTGACCTCTATTTAATAGAAACAACTACCCCTACTGGAAGATTCGGATGATGAACTACATCAAGGGGGTAGACTATGATCTCTGAATGGTTATTGAAGAAGGTGACAATGTGATCACCATCCCAAGAGATCAGTGGGGCAAAGCTGAAAAGGAAATGATGTCTCTAAATGCCTGTGCTTTAAGTCTAATGTTCTGTGCACTCAGACCAGAGGAGTTTGACAGAGCTTGTACCTACTCCTCAGCCAAAAAAAATCTGGGACAAGCTAGAGGTAGGCCATGAAGGTATGTCCAAAGTTTAGAAGACCAAGATCAATCTCTTGGTCATCAAGTACAAGATGTTCAAGATGGAGAAAGGTGAGACTATCAAAGAGATAGAGGTCAGGTTCACCTCTTTAGTGAACGGACTGACGGCTCTAGGCAAGAAGATCGATGACAGTGAGCTAGTCAGGAAGATCCTAAGATCCCTACTACCTGAATGGACCCTTATGGTCACTGCGATTGAAGAAGCTCAAGATTTGAACACTTTCTCTCCAACTTAGCTATTTGGGAACCTAGCTACCCATGAGCTGAAGCTGCATAGTGAAAAGGAACGAGAAGATTCCAAGAAGACCCTTTATCTGAAGGCCAAGGCTGAGAGCAATGATGAGGAGTCAAGAGTCCATGTCAGGAGAGGATAGTGACGAGGTGGCGATGTTGTTCAGACATCTTCAACAAATTATGAGGAATAAGAAGGGCTCCTCCTCCAGGAGTAGGGGTGTTCCCAGTTCAGTTTGGTTCGATTTAGAGGATTTTTTTTCAAACCAAAAAGAACCAAACTCCACCATCAAACCAAAGCGAACTCCACCATCAAATCGAACAAATTTGGTTCAGTTCGGTTTGGTTCAGTTTAAAATGAATTTTCATATATTATTATAATATATATGAATTTAATGACTTGTATGTATATAAAATGAAAATAAAAATATGTTTTTATATGTATGTGATTAAAATTTTAAACATTTTAATATATTTATGATATATAATATTAGTAAATATGAATATAAGTATAAATAATAAATTTGATTTATTCAGTTTGGTTTAATTTCACACGTTATGAAACTGAACTGAATCGAATTCGACTTCAAACTGAACGATTCGGTTTGGTTTTTCGGTTTGAACCAAATCATGAACACCCCTATCCAAGAGAGATGATTCCAAGAAGCTTGGGTGCTATAACTGCGGTGAGACTGGACATGTCAAAGGCAAGTGTAGAGTAAAGGCGTTCGGCGACCACAATCAAATAAGAAGCCAGCCAAAGCCTCTGAGAACATACGCAGAAAGTCAAAGAGTCAAGGCCATGGCAGCAGCATGGAGTGATAAAGATAAGTCAGAGAAGTCTGGCCACTCCGCCTCAGAAGAAGAAGGCCAGCACGTATGTAATGCCCCGGGTTTTTTGGATCTGGATCCGTGGGTTATGAATCACTTTTCGCGGGTTGCGGATCCTATCCGATTGAGCTACGGACTATTTTTACCGGATTGTCGGATCCATTGGTGGTGTGCCCGTGAGTTTCCTTGAGTCCGTGGTGTTGTGAGGAGCATGTCGGTATTTTTCTGGATTTTTCGGAGCGCCTTTGTGGGTCCCGGGTTACGTTTTGGGTTTTACACGTGTTTTCCGTCTGTCGGACCTTCGGAACCCCGTGTAGGGTGAACCGTTGCATTTTTCGACTCCAGGATATTACCACTGCGTTGTGCGTCTTCCGAGGATCATGGAGGTGATTTTTCCCTATTTTTTATATTTTTGGTAATTTCTAGATTTTCTATATATATAACCCCTTTTTCTCTCTCTTCTCACGCTCTCTCCTCTCTCCCTCTCTCTCTGACGGCCGACGGAGCGGAGCGCGGCCGAGGCGGGGACGGCGCGGGCGAGGCACGGGCGAGGATGGGTGAGGATCGAGGCGGTGGAGGCGCGGTGAAGCTCGGTCGCGGGTTCGTGGAACGACGAGGGTTTCGTGGCGATTTCTTCGTGGATCGGCGAGCTCGGGGCGCGAAATCTTTGGTTGAGATAGGGAGATGGACCCCCAGCTCGTGCTCTTCCTTTCTCGCGAGTTTTGTAGGCCGTGGTGAGCCGAGAGGGCCTATTGGAGCTTTTTGGGGGAAATCCATGTTTTGGGGAGTGGTCGCCCGATCTACCGTTTCAAGCCATGATTTCACGTTTTGAGGGTCTAGATGCATGCTAGGGGTTCTAGGGGAGCTTCCCCCTTGTTTTCCCCCTCATCCATGGATGTTTGGGGGCGTGGTTTGGATTTTTGGGTGTTTCCCGCTGTAACGACCCGAGAATCCGATTACCGGGAAGGCCCGATAACCCGAGACTCATACCGCCACCCACGAGTCCGAAGACTCGGAAGGGTTAAAAGGATGGTGTGGAGACTACACAAGTATCACAAATAATTGCAGAAATAAAACAGTTATAATATTAAGCAGGAAATAAAATTAACTTTTTACATGGTCCACAATAAAATAACAACAACCGCAAGAACAGTCCACGACTAGTACAGTGACAAGAAAGAAAATTATAGCTACACGGGACATACCCCGGCTCTGACCTCTGGCACTACCTCTGGGCACCCGCACCACGCTGCGCTCCTGACGCGCTCCCCGAAGGTGGCATCTCACCTGAAACACGGTGAAAACACGCAGGGAATGAGTCTCGGAACAAGACTCAGTAGGGATCACTCGAACCCTACCACGTAAAACGAGAAACCACTACTCTAGCGATAGGAAAGTACCTCGGAAAGGAAAGCCCTGTACTCTACAGAACTAGACCCTACGGCACGCAAACCGACACACGTGCCACGGTACGAGAAGACGGAAATCAACGGTCGAACCGTAAAACCCGAAGGTCGAAAACACACGACTGACAGTCTGACACTCCGTACTCGACAGGAGTACCACCCACTAGAAGCACAGCCGGTAGCGTCCCCTGACGTCTTACACCGCACCGCAGGTGAGCCGCCTGACGTGGTAGGTCCTACCCGAGGCGCAAACACCGTACAAGTAACCACAAACAAGTAACTAGCTGGGGTCACGCCCGTCGACGTGGGTCCAACCGCCCCCAACCACGTGTGCACACACAGACCTTGCGTCACTAGGTCTGGTCCTCTGACCGGTTTTCCCCCGTAGCCGGACTCTGGCTACCGACGAGGGGCCTACGGTAACCGGTCCACAAACCGTCTCGAAAGGTGGGTGCCCGTACACCACTCCCAGGTGAGACCAGCACCTCGTACTGGTGGGCTACGACTAGTGGAGGGTCACTAAAGGAGTAGACTCTCAAGTCAACGGAAAACGACGTCCGAACCCGACAACGTGTGGGAATCACCCCACGTACTAGCTCCGTCGTACGGTAACCACGGTCGGAAAAGAAACAGACGCACTGCCCACGGTCAAACGCCTGACCGAGGTAAACGGGACTTCCGGACACCAAAGACACGGTCACGGAACTCCACGGGGTGCCCGGGACGCACACACGGCCCAAGGGGAACACCCAACAACGAACCAAATCGCGCTAGGGATACCTAGCGCGACAGGGCATGTCGCGCTAGGGTCCCCTAGCGCAACAAGGGTTGTCGCGCTATGGCCCCATAGCGCGACACGGACCATCGCGCTAGGGAACCCTAGCGCGACAGGGACCATCGCGTTAGGTCCTCCTAGCGCGACAATGATGATCGCGCTAGGACCCCATAGCGCGACACGTTCCGCCAAACTGTTCATCTTCTCCGATGAACGCGCTCGGTCGGGGCAGCGCGACACTCAAGAACGCGCTACTGGAGTATAGCGCGTTCTCAGTCCGCGGTCGAAAACGGTAAGAACGCCCAAAAAAAACCAACCACGCCCCCATACCTCCATAGGAGAGGGGGAAAACAAAGGGGAAGACCCCTGGGGACCCCTAGCATGATTCTAGGCCCTCAAAACACGAATCCATGCATTGAATCCATAGATCGGGCGAGCTCTCCCCAAATCATGGAAAAACCCAAAAACGCTCAAATGATCCCCTCTCGGCCTCCCCGCGGCCTATAAATCGCGGAAAAGATCGGCATGAGGCTAAGGAACGTCACCCTACCTCAATGGAGCAAATGCTCCGCCGAATCAAGCACGAATCGTGAAGAACGTTTCAAGCTTCACGAACTCCCCACGCTCCCCACGCTTGCCGCACGCCCACGAGATCGTCTCACCGCCGCCCACACGCCCGCGCCGTCGCCCCGCCGCCGTCCGTAGCCGGAGAGGGGCTCGCCGCGTCCGAATGGGAGAGAGGGAGAGAGAGGGGGCTCACGGTCGCGAGAGAGAGGAAGAGGAAGAAGAAAGAGAAAAGGGAAAAAGAAAAGAAAAAGGATTAGGCTTTATAGAAAATCCGAATTTTCGGAAAAATACCGAAAAATAGAAAAATACATTTCCGGAATCCTCGGAACGCACCGATCGCAATGGTACCACTCGTGCCCGGGTGAACCGCCCGGTTCGCCTGCAGCGAGCTTCCGAAGAAAAAGCCGAAACACACGCCGGGAATCGGAAAACACACGCGGAAAAGCCGCGGAACGCCTCCGGGCCTCCGAAACGACTCCGGATCGCGCCGATCCGAACACGAAAGATGTCCGAAACGAAATTTCGGACACAACAGAACCGGACGCTCCAAAAACCAGATCCGGGACCCACGAAGGAGGATCCGAAAGGTCCAGGATATTACAGCCCTCCCCCCTTTAGGAATTTCGTCCTCGAAATTGAGAACAACCCAAGGGGAAAGAAGAGGGAGACTCACTCAAACAGATACGGGAACTGCTGACGTATCTCGTCCTCACGTTCCAACGAAGCCTCACCACCAGAGTGTCGTTGCCACACGACCTTTACCAAGGGAATGACCTTGTTCCGCAGGCGCTGCTCTCGCCTATCCTCCACGCGGATCGGAAACTCTGGGAGAGAAAGATCTGGAGTCACCTCAGGCCAAACAGAAAACTCGAGTACATGAGAGTCATCGGGCATATACTTCCGCAACATCGAGACGTGGAACACGTCATGCACCGACACCAACTCAGGAGGTAATTGCAACCGGTAAGCAACCTCACCGATGCGCTCCACAATCGCGAAAGGACCAATGTAGCGAGGACTCAGCTTCCCACGCCGTCCAAAACGCATCACCCCCTTCATCGGAGAAACTCTCAAGAACACATGATCGCCCACGGCGAACTCGAGGGGTTGCCTCCTACGGTCAGCATAGCTCTTCTGCCGACTCTAGGCCGCCAACATGTTCTGACGAACCAGGTGCACAACATCCACACATTGCTGCACCAATTCCGGTCCCGTCAAAACACGCTCACCCACCTCAAACCAATCAAGTGGAGTCCGACAGGGACGCCCATACAGAGCCTCATAGGGAGCCATGCCGATGCTCGAATGATAGCTGTTGTTATAGGCAAACTCCACCAACGGTAGGTGATGAATCCAACTCCCCTGCCACTCCAGGCAGCAGGATCTCAGCATGTCCTCCAAAGTCTGAATGGTCCTCTCAGACTGACCATCTGACTGAGGATGATACGCCGAGCTAAACGCCAACTCCGTGCCAAGAGCTCGTTGGAAACTCCTCCAGAATCCAGAAGTGAAGCGCGGATCCCGATCCGATACGATCGAAATGGGAACCCCATGCAACGGCACGATCCGCTCCACATACAAACGAGCCAACTTAGACACGCTCCAGCTGACCTTTACCGGTAACAACCGCGTCACCTTCGTCAACCGATCCACCAGTAACCAAATACTGTCCTGCCCACTCGGGGTCCTTGGCAACCCCACCACAAAATCTGTGGTCACATGGTCCCACTTCCAAGCAGGAACATCCAAGGGCTGGAGAGTACCTCCTGGTCGCTGATGCTCCGCCTTCACCTGCTGACAGATTAGGCACCTGGCCACAAATTCTGCAACATCTCTCTTCATGCCAGGCCACCAGAACTGCCTCCGCAAGTTCCGATACATCTTCGTCGCACCCGGGTGTACAGTGTACCTGCTCCCATGAGCCTCGCGTAACACCGCACGACGAACCTGCTCCTCCGCTGGGACGTACAACCTGCCACGAAACCTCGCAGCACCGTCCTCGCCGAGCTCCACGTCAGCCATCGCAAGAATCCGGGGCAACTCAGGGTCCCCATGCTGAGCCTCTGTCACCTGACGACGGATAGCAGGAGTGACAGTCAGACTCGCAAGCACGGCCAACCCTCGCTCCTGGGGAATCTTGAGCCTGAAGGAAACTTCGGGCACCTGTTCCCAGAGCCTCCACTTCCTCAGTATCAAGGTACTGACCGCCACCTTCCGACTCAAGGCATCGGCGACGACATTCATCCTGCCCGGCTGATAAGACAGGGTGAAGTCATAGTCCTTCATGAACTCCATCCAACGCCTTTGTCTGAGGTTCAGGTCCTTCTGCGAGAACACGTACCTCAAACTCTGATGGTCAGTAAACACCTCGAACTTCTCACCGTACAGATAATGCCTCCAGATCTTCAGCGTAAAGATCACCGCCGCCAACTCAAGGTCATGGGTAGGGTAGTTCTCCTCATGGGGCTTTAGCTGCCGAGATGCATAAGCCACCACTCTACCATGCTGCATCAGAACAGCACCCAATCCGACGCCGGAAGCATCTGTACACACCACAAAACCTCCCGATCCAGAAGGTAAAACTAACACCGGAGCCGAGGTGAGCAATCTCTTCAGTTCCCTGAAGCTCTGCTCACACTCCTCGGACCAGACGAAAGGCACATCCTTCCGCGTGAGCCTCGTCATCGGGGTCGCAATGCGGGAAAAATCCTGGATAAACCGGCGATAATAACCCGCAAGCCCCAAGAAACTCCGGATCTCCGTCACCGACCTCGGCCTCGGCCATTGCATCACAGCCTCGACCTTGGCGGGATCCACGGAAATGCCATCACCAGAAATCACATGCCCCAGAAAGTGCACCTCGCTGAGCCAAAACTCGCACTTACTGAGCTTCGCATACAACTGGTGATCTCGCAACGTCTGCAGCACCACACCCAAATGGTACGCATGCTCCTTAGCAGACCGCGAATAAACAAGGATGTCATCCACAAAGATGACCACAAACTGGTCCAAATACGGATGAAACACCCTCTGCATCAAGTCCATGAAGGCAGCTGGGGCATTGGTGAGCCCAAACGGCATCACCAGAAACTCATAATGCCCGTACCTCGAACTGAATGCAGTCTTCTCCACATCGGACTCACGAATTCTCAGCTGATAGTAACCGGACCGTAAATCAATCCGCGAGAACACTCGCGCAGACTGCAGCTGGTCGAACAAATCATCAATCCGCGGCAACGGATACTTGTTCTTAATGGTCACTTCATTCGGCTGCCGATAGTCAATGCACAACCGCAGACTACCGTCCTTCTTCTTCACAAACAACACGGACGCTCCCCAAGGGGAAAAGCTAGGACGAATGTACCCCTTGGCCAACAGTTCCTGCAACTGCGCCCTCAACTCCCTCAACTCAGCGGGGGCCATACGGTAGGGAGCCTTCGCCAAAGGTCCCGTACCAGGTACAACATCGATCATGAAATCGATCTCCCGCTGGGGAGGTAATCCAGGCAACTCCTCAGGAAAAATATCGGGAAACTCGCACACCACCACAATGTCCTCGACATCCGGCTCCATCCGGTCAGACACAACCACAGACGCGAGAAAACCCTGACAACCTGAATCAAGCAATCGACGGGCTCGAATAGCAGAGATAAAGAATCGAGAAGAGGCGGAACGGATACCTTGGAAATAGAAGGTCCTCTTGCTCGGATGTTGGAAGTAGACCCTCTTCATTCCACAATCCACCACCGCTCCATGAGTCTCGAGCCAATCCATGCCTAGAATCACATCGTAATCCCGAAGCTGCAACGCATACAACCTGCCTGGCATACTCCGCCCATCGATCCACACCGGAATCTGGTCGAAGCAATACGGAGTGACCATAAAGTCACCCGAAGGCAACTCCACTGCCAAATCACAGGACAATTGGGTCACCGGCTCCTCGACGCTCGACGCGAAATCCTCCGAAATAAACGAATGAGACGCGCCAGAATCAAATAAAACCCGAGCCGCACAACCCAAAATCTGAACGGTACCTTCCACGAGCTGCGACGCCACTGCCTCTGCCCTGGTCAAGTGCGTGATCTGGCCACGAGCTCTCTGCCTGCCTCCCACACTAGCTGACCTGGGTAGCGGTGAATACTGTCCCTGCTGCTGCCTCTGCTGCTGGGGAACCTACTGCTGCTGAGGAAACTGCTGCTGCGGCGGTCTCTGAGGACAGTCACGCGCCATGTGCCCTGGCTGGTCACACCGAAAACAGATGATCGGCGCCGTGCACTGCCTGCCTGGGTGGGTCCCACCACACCGTGGACAAGATCCTCGCGATCCACCCACTGATCCCTGACGCTGTAAAGGAATCGGCTGTTGTACACTGCCCGATGAAGCCTGCCCCTGATCCTTGTGCTTCTTCTGAAGACTCTTCTTCAACAACTTCTTGATCTTCGAGCCAAAGGACGCAGATCCTGCCACTGACGCTGCCGGTGCCGGTACTCCTGAACCACCCGACGCATGCTGGAAGAAACCCTGCTGCTGGGTAGCCGACTGCTGGCTACGACCTGACACGGATTGCCCCTGGCTGATCGGTCCTCGAGTCCTCTGCATATCCATCTCCAAGGAAATCGCAACACGAGACGCCGTCTCTAGATCAGTGGCCCCATTCGCGATCAAATGGTGCCTCAGCTCCAGCCTCAAGCCCTGCACAAACTGCGTCGTCCTCACCCTCTCATGCTCCATGATATGAGGTGCATACCGACCCAGCTCGACAAATCGGGCCTTGTACTGCAACACGGACATGTCACCATGCACCAGCTCCAGAAACTCCCGCATCCGCTGCGTAGCAACGACGTCTGGACAGTACGTACGCTCGAAAGCACTGACAAAGTCACCCCACTCGACCTGCTCAAGTGGACGAAGCTGAAAGGACGTCTTCCACTCGGAAGACCACCACCTCCGAGCCGTACCCTGCAACTGGTTGTAGGCCAACACCACTCTGTCCTCGGCAGCACTCTTCGCAGAACTGAACACCCGCTCCATCTCATCAAGCCAATCACGAGTCGCATCAGGGTCTGCCTGGCCGCTAAAGTAAGGTAGATGGAACTGCATGAAGTCCCTCACTGCTCGGCCTGGCCCACCCCTGACTAACGAGCCCTCACCAGTCTCTCCGCCAAACTGCTGAGACATGAGATGGTACATGCCACGGAAGAAATCCTCGGCCCCCGGAGCCCTCGCAGCATCCGCGGCCTCGGTAGCTCCCGGAACTCTGCTATGCTCCTCCTGGTCCCTCTGGACCCCCTGCTGGATCTCCTGACCTCCAGCCGATTGCCCCTGCTGAGAGCGAGAACTCCTCCTCGGCGCCATCCTCGCTCCTGAAGCACAAGACAGAAAACACGAAAACGGCAATGTCAGAATAAAACACGCGGTGCCCAATGCCAGCGTCACATGTACATCATCGTTGTGGACTAGTGGACCACTACAATTACCTATGATTCTCATGTAATTCCACAACCGCGCTCTGATACCAGCTGTAACGACCCGAGAATCCGATTACCGGGAAGGCCCGATAACCCGAGACTCGTACCGCCACCCACGAGTCCGAAGACTCGGAAGGGTTAAAAGGATGGTGTGGAGACTACACAAGTATCACAAATAATTGCAGAAATAAAATAGTTATAATATTAAGCAGGAAATAAAATTAACTTTTTACATGGTCCACAATAAAATAACAACAACCGCAAGAACAGTCCACGACTAGTACAGTGACAAGAAAGAAAAGTACAGCTACACGGGACATACCCCGGCTCTGACCTCTGGCACTACCTCTGGGCACCCGCACCACGCTGCGCTCCTGACGCGCTCCCCGAAGGTGGCGTCTCACCTGAAACACGGTGAAAACACGCAGGGAATGAGTCTCGGAACAAGACTCAGTAGGGATCACTCGAACCCTACCTCGTAAAACGAGAAACCACTACTCTAGCGGTAGGAAAGTACCTCGGAAAGAAAAGCCCTATACTCTACAGAACTAGACCCTACGGCACGCAAACCGACACACGTGCCACGGTACGAGAAGACCGAAATCAACAGTCGAACCGTAAAACCCGAAGGTCAGAAACACACGACTGACAGTCTGACACTCCGTACTCGACAGGAGTACCACCCACTAGAAGCACAGCCGGTAGCGTCCCCTGACGTCTTACACCGCACCGCAGGTGAGCCGCCTGACGTGGTAGGTCCTACCCGAGGCGCAAACACCGTACAAGTAACCACAAACAAGTAACTAGCTGGGGTCACGCCCGTCGACGTGGGTCCAACCGCCCCCAACCACGTGTGCACACACAGACCTTGCGTCACTAGGTCTGGTCCTCTGACCGGTTTTCCCCCGTAGCCGGACTCTGGCTACCGACGAGGGCCCTACGGTAACCGGTCCACAAACCGTCTCGAAAGGTGGGTGCCCGTACACCACTCCCAGGTGAGACCAGCACCTCGTACTGGTGGGCTACGACTAGTGGAGGGTCACTAAAGGAGTAGACTCTCAAGTCAACGGAAAACGACGTCCGAACCCGACAACGTGTGGGAATCACCCCACGTACTAGCTCCGTCGTACGGTAACCACGGTCGGAAAAGAAACAGACGCACTGCCCACGGTCAAACGCCTGACCGAGGTAAACGGGACTTCCGGACACCAAAGACACGGTCACGGAACTCCACGGGGTGCCCGGGACGCACACACGGCCCAAGGGGAACACCCAACAACGAACCAAATCGCGCTAGGGATACCTAGCGCGACAGGGCATGTCGCGCTAGGGTCCCCTAGCGCAACAAGGGTTGTCGCGCTATGGCCCCATAGCGCGACACGGACCATCGCGCTAGGGAACCCTAGCGCGACAGGGACCATCGCGCTAGGTCCTCCTAGCGCGACAATGATGATCGCGCTAGGACCCCATAGCGCGACACGAACCGCCAAACTGTTCATCTTCTCCGATGAACGCGCTCGGTCGGGGCAGCGCGACACTCAAGAACGCGCTACTGGAGTATAGCGCGTTCTCAGTCCGCGGCCGAAAACGGTAAGAACGCCCAAAAAAAACCAACCACGCCCCCATACCTCCATAGGAGAGGGGGAAAACAAAGGGGAAGACCCCTGGGGACCCCTAGCATGATTCTAGGCCCTCAAAACACGAATCCATGCATTGAATCCATAGATCGGGCGAGCTCTCCCCAAATCATGAAAAAACCCAAAAACGCTCAAATGATCCCCTCTCGGCCTCCCCGCGGCCTATAAATAGCGGAAAAGATCGGCATGAGGCTAAGGAACGTCACCCTACCTCAATGGAGCAAATGCTCCGCCGAATCAAGCACGAATCGTGAAGAACGTTTCAAGCTTCACGAACTCCCCACGCTCCCCACGCTTGCCGCACGCCCACGAGATCGTCTCACCGCCGCCCACACGCCCGCGCCGTCGCCCCGCCGCCGTCCGTAGCCGGAGAGGGGCTCGCCGCGTCCGAATGGGAGAGAGGGAGAGAGAGGGGGCTCACGGTCGCGAGAGAGAGGAAGAGGAAGAAGAAAGAGAAAAGGGAAAAAGAAAAGAAAAAGGATTAGGCTTTATAGAAAATCCGAATTTTCGGAAAAATACCGAAAAATAGAAAAATACATTTCCGGAATCCTCGGAACGCACCGATCGCAACGGTACCACTCGTGCCCGGGTGAACCGCCCGGTTCGCCTGCAGCGAGCTTCTGAAGAAAAAGCCGAAACACACGCCGGGAATCGGAAAACACACGCGGAAAAGCCGCGGAACGCCTCCGGGCCTCCGAAACGACTCCGGATCGCGCCGATCCGAACACGAAAGATGTCTGAAATGAAATTTCGGACACAACAGAGCCGGACGCTCCAAAAACCAGATCCGGGACCCACGAAGGAGGATCCGAAAGGTCCGGGATATTACACCCGCCGGCCCGTTCTCGGGCTGGTGTGGCGGTCCTTCCAGAGACCGCCAGAGTCTCTGGCGGCCCAGGGTAGGAGCGCCAGACGCTGTGGCGGCCCAAGGCCGCGCCACAGGGCATTGTTTTGTCGGTAGGGGTTTCTGTCGTCTGGCAGTCGCACGATAAACCGCCAGACTTGGTGGTAGCCAAGACTTCAACCGCTACTCCGTTTTGATCGCACCCCTGGCGGCCGTGGGTTCGACCGCCAGAGGGATTGTGGTGAACCAAGATTGGACCGCTATGGTCCAGGGCTTTCAGCGTGTGGCGGTCCAAGGTTAGACGGCCATACCCTGTGGCGGTTTAAGGCTAGACCGCTATGAGTTTTCCATGCTCGCGATGTCGGGTTCGCGTGGTGTTGGTCTCCGGTCGACCCGGTTGTGACCCAGTGGTTGACCTTCGGCCTCGTGAGTGTCCCGGACACCCTGTGGGTTCCATGTCTGTGTTTCTGGGGTGTCGGGAGGTGCCGTGTTACCTCGATTAGCCTACCCGTAGGTGTGTTCCGGGTTTCATGTTACGCTCGATCGAGTCACCGTGTATCGGTGTGAGTGCGGTGGGGTCCCCCGCATGTCGTGGGTTTCTGCGGAAGATGGTTCCTGAGTGAGCCAAGTGTTTGACCTTGGACTGCAAGTCCAGTCATCCGGCCTGGGGCTGGAGGTTTCCCACTTTTCCTTGGGATGGGGAGTCAGCGTGACAGCTTGTGAGCTACCTTGGGAATCGTGCTTCGGTGCTTTTCGCGTGGGTCGCGTGTATGGCCTTAGACTGTGAGTCCAGCTGTCCAGCCTAGGGCTGGAAAGCTTCTCAGTTCCCTTCCTGAGGGGATGGTCTCGGCGGCTCGTGAGCTGCCTCGATATTTGTGCTACCGTGATTTTTAGACCTAGGGATTAGACTAGACTTACATTGTGCTATTGCGTACGGCGGTCTTGACCCCGAGTCTTGTGACTCAAGGACTGTTTGATTTAGTGAGTCTAGAGGACCATCTAGACTCCAGTGACTCGTCGCTACTTGGTTCTTCTCGACTTTCGCGTAGGGTGCGTGCGTGTTTCTCAGAGTTTCTCCTTGGAGAGTGGTCACACCAGTGACTCCCCACTAGTCGTAGCCTTCCGACATGTGAGTGGTCCCACCATGGAGTGGTGGCGAGGCTACCCTGAGAGACGGTTTTAGACTGGTTTTCGTCGGGCCCCACGTCTACCAGCCAGAGTCCGGCTGAGGGGAAAACCGGTCAGAGGGCCAGACCAGAGATGCACGGTCTGTGTGTGCACACGTGGTTGGGGGCGGTTGGACCCGCGCTGACGAGCACGACCCCAGCTAGTCACTTGTTCTGTGGTTACTTGTACGGTGTCCCCGTTCCACCAGGGGTCGAGGGGGACACCTAAGGCGCGGTCTAAATCGTCAATGGACGCATCCAACCTTACTTCTGGTGGGCAGGTACTCCTGTCACGTGAGACGTGACTCTCCTGTTTCCGGGTTCTGTTTCCCGTCTGCGAGACGTGGTTTTCTGGACCGTCTGGTGTTTCCGAGTTAGTGACAGCGTGTCCAGGTTGGCCGTGTTCTAGGAGACAGGCCTCTACGGCGGGGTTGCTGTGGGTTTTTGCTTCGGTAAGTGGCACTAGTGTGGTTCGGTAGTCCCGACCGTGAGATCGGGGTGTGTTTTCCCAGTACAGTAGGAGTAGCTGTAGTCCCGAGTTTTGATCGGTCACTGGTTCGCTGTTCCTGCTGTAGTTGTAGCTTTCCTTTCCGCTACCGTCGTTGTTTCCGATTGGGGTTCCGCGGGACCCCGTTGAGTCTCTGTTTGGAGACTCATCCCTGCTTTTCAGGTGTGGCGGTTCTTCCTCGAGGTTCGAGGGTGCAGTGTTGCAGAGGTCCTTAGTTGCCAGCTCGTCGGGCCGAGTGTTCACTCGGCATGTGGTACGGTTTACTGCTTTAGACTGTGCTTTATGTTGGGCTGGACTCTGTTGTAGTAGTTGTTTATTTATTTCTATTAATTTTTGATTTGTCCTGCTTTCTTTCCTATTTCTTTGTACCTCCACACTCCTTTTAGCGAGGTGGGATCTAAGGATCGAGGTTGAGTGCGCTGTGAAGGCGGTTGCTATTCGCGACTTTCGTGCCTGCGTGGGATCTAAGGATCGAGGTTGAGAGCTTCTCCCTCACGGTGGTGATCCCGGTTGTCCAACGTTGGGCAGATGTTGCTGGCAGGCGTGAGTTTGTGGTGCTGCGTTCGAGGCGTCTGCAGCGATGTCAGGTGACTGGCGAGGATTGGTCGTGGTTAAGTGGCCGTGAGTGTGCTCTAAGGGAGCTGTTGTCGAGTCTGGCCACTCCAGCTTGAGGTCTATCCAACCCCTGATGTGTTATGGTTGTGGTTTAAGGTGGCAGAGCGGGTGTTCTGATCGAGAAGTGTGCTCGGGTGAGCGGAGGATCTTGTCGGTGAGCTGCTGTTTTATCGAGCCTGATGTTCTTGTCGTGCTATGTGGCGTCAGAAATGACGTGTCGGTCCCAATTATTTTTGGCGGATTTCGAGGTAGGATTGGACTATGGTGTCCTAGTAAGTCTTGCTCATGCGCTCTTGTGTGCGAATGGGTTGTGTTCGCCTTGGATTTGGTTTGAGATATGAAGGTTTCGTGGCGCGTTCGGGACTCGAGGATGAGCGTTGACGGTTGTCGATTATGGCTCATGTTGTGGCTCTTGGCATGGTGTGTTACAGTTCGAGGAATTACAGTGGTGGTGCATCGAGAGATGCTATGATTGTGGTCCGACGTGACACTCATCGAGTGTGTCAGAGGCGCTGACCTGATGGAAGCGATGGTTTTCTCGGTGCTGGAAGGTGCTGTTCCCAGCATGTGCGAGGTTCGAGGTCAGGTCGAGCGTGGAATTTCTCTAATTGGTCAGAGGAGTGTTGGCTTCTCCGTGGGTTGGAGTGATTATGTTTGGCTAAGGTTTGTCGTCTTGCATCATGCGTTCGGATTGGTTGGCCTCATGTGCCATGAAGTCTGTGTGAGACGTGTCCTGTGTTTTGGCAAGGTGGTTGCTTGTGAGGGTGTGTTGGCACTGTTTCGGAAAGACGAGTGCTGGTTGGGTGGTGTTCGTGTTCTTGGCTGTGTGTGTATGGATTAGAGTGCGCAGCGGAAGCGTGGTGGGCCTGTGACCCACTGGTTCAGGATCGTAGCGTTGGTTGCTACGGGCGGATTTCCTGAGTTTGCGTTGAGCGTGTGAGGATTGGTTCCTCTGTGCGAGACGTGTTGTTGCCGTGTTGTTGCTTGAGATGTCGTGGTTCTTGGCACTGGTAGGATGGAGCGTTGGGGAAAATGTTGGCAAGTGTGCCGCATGAGTACCCTATTCCTATGATGGAAGCCGTGTCAGGCGTCAGTGTTAGACCTGGATGGGGTTGTTGAGGATGTCGCCTGACGGAGGTCGAGGACGTGTTGGTCAGAGTCGGTGGCTTGGCGCCCGACTTGTTTGGGAGGTTGTGTCCTCGATGAGATCATTTTTAGAGAAGTGATCTCTGACAGACTGTGGGTTCCTGTTGGTAGCTACGAGTGACTAGTAAGGCTAGTCTCGTAGCCAACCACGGTAAGATGTGTATCGTTGGGGACCCATTGTGCATTAGTCGTGGTGTTGGCGACCTGATTGCCGTAATTTTGGTTGGCACTTTCTCCCCTAGAGACGTGTGCCATGAATTCTTCCGGTGGTGTCCCGTGGCTCTGTGGTAAGGGCAGAATCGGGATTGGCAGGTGTCCACTTGGAATTTATTGAGATAGGATTCGATGAGACAAGACGGAAGAGTGACGCCTGTGGGCTAAGGTCTTTAAATAAGATTGGCATCGAAATGGTGGTCCTTGATAGGACGTTGGTGTCGCAATGGTTATCCTTGGTTTGGTGACCAGCATGGGATGGTTCCCCTGTAAGTCTGAGTCGAGTGAGGTGATGACTGAAGACACCAGGATCTTGTCATTTGGTTTCATCATGCTCCCCGAGAGGGTCAAGTTGGCGCGATGATCGAGTTCGGATGCGGTGTCTGAGAGGAGTTCAACTCAAGATGTGGTAATTGTCTGTGTGTGAGTCAGCGATGGCCTGTTATGAGGTGGATCGTGCCTGTTGGGCCGATGGAGGTTTTCCGTTGACGAGCAGTTGGTGACCGGCGTGTGGTCTTTCACAGACAGAAGATGCTGGTGGTTGTGCATTGAGATTGGTGAGAGTTGCGTATCGGTGAAGCTGACGTGCGATTTGTCTGCTAACCATAGGATGGATCGGTAACTGTTTCTCTTGAAGAGGACTGTGTCTCCTCGGTGAGCGAGATGGTGGCAGCGGTGCCATGATTGATTTTCGTCGTGACTGAGGTGATACCAGACTTGTGCTTTTATGTTGTGCCTGCTCTAATGGCCGGTGTGTGTGCGGCATGCGGAGCGAGGTGTCATTCGTGGTGTTAGTCTTGCTGTGTCCCTCAGGATCGGTGTTTTCGTGAGAATCGAGGTTTTTCGTGCTGGGGCTCTGACAGCGTTGTCAGTTGGTCAAGGTGTTCTTCCCCTGTGTCTTAGTGCTAGTCCTGAATTTCGAGGATGAAATTTCTTTAAGGGGGGAGGGTTGTAATGCCCCGGGTTTTTCGGATCTGGATTCGTGGGTTTCGGATCGCTTTTCGCGGGTTACGAATCCTATCCGATTGAGCTTCGGACTATTTTTACCGGATTGTTGGACCCATTGGTGGTGTGCCCGTGAGTTTCCTTGGGTCCATGGTGTTGTGAGGAGCACGCCGATATTTTTTTGGATTTTTCGAAGCGCCTTTGTGGGTCCCGGGTTGCGTTTTGGGTTTTACACGTGTTTTCTGTCTATCGGACCTTCGGAACCCCGTGTAGGGTGAACCGTTACGTTCTCTGACTCCGGGACGTTACCACTGCATTGTGTGTCTTCCGAGGATCAGGGAGGTGATTTTTCCCTATTTTTCGTATTTTTGGTAATTTCCAGATTTTCTATATATATAACCCCTTTTTCTCTCTCTTCTCACACTCTCTCCTCTCTCCCTCTCTCTCCGGCAACCAACAGAGCGGAGCGCGAGCGAGGCAGGGACCACGCGGGTGAGGCACGGGCGAGAATGGGTGAGGATCGAGGCGGTGGAGGTGCGGTGAAGCTCGGCCGCAGGTTCGTGGAACGGCGAGGCTTTCGTGGCAATTTCTTCGCAGATCGGCGAGCTCGGGATGTGAAATCTTTGGTGGAGGTAGGGAGATGGACCCACAGCTCGTGCTCTTCCTTTCCCGCGAGTTTTGTAGGCCGTGGTGAGCCGAGAGGGCATATTTGAGCTTTTTGTGAAAAATCCATGCCCGATCTATCGTTTCAAGCCACGATTTTACGTTTTGAGGGTCTAGATGCATGCTAGGGGTCCTAGGAGAGCTTCCCCCTTATTTTCCCCCTCATCCATGGATGTTTGGGGGCGTGGTTTAGATTTTTGGGTGTTTCCCACAGGCCCGTTCTTGGGCTGGTGTGGCGGTCCTTCCAGAGATCGCCAGAGCCTCTGGCGGCCCAGGGTAGGAGCACCAGACGCTGTGGCGGCCCAAGGCGGGTGCGCCACAGGGCATTGTTTTGTCGGCAGGGGTTTCTGTCATTTGGCAGTCGCACGATAAACCGCCAGACTTGGTGGTAGCCAAGACTTCAACCGCTACTCCGTTTTGATCGCGCCCCTGGCGGCCGTGGGTTCGACCGCCAGAGGGATTGTGGCGAACCAAGATTGGACAGCTATGGTCCAGGGCTTTCAGCGTGTGGCGGTCCAAGGTTAGACCGCCATACCATGTGGCGGTTTAAGGCTAGACCGCTATGAGTTTTCCATGCTCGCGATGTCGGGTTCGCGTGGTGTTGGTCTCCGGTCGACCCGGTTGTGACCCAGTGGTTGACCTTCGGTCTCGTGAGTGTCCCGGACACCATGTGGGTTCCGTGTCCGTATTTCTTGAGTGTCGGGAGGTGCCGTGTTACCTCGATTAGTGTGCCTGTAGGTGTGTTCCGGGTTTCATGTTACGCTCGATCGAGTCACCGTGTATCAGTGTGAGTGCGGTGGGGTCCCCCGCATGTCGTGGGTTTTTGCGGAAGATGGTTCCCGAGTGGGCCAAGTGTTTGGCCTTGGACTGCGAGTCCAGTCATCTGGCCTGGGACTGGAGATTTCTCACTTTTCCCTGGGATGGGGAGTCAGTGTGGCGGCTTGTGGGCTGCCTTGGGAATCGTGCTTCGGTGCTTTCCGCATGGGCCGCGTGTATGGCCTTGGACTGTGAGTCCAGTTGTCCAGCCTGGGGCTGGAAAACTCCTCAGTTCCCTTCCCGAGGGGATGGTCTCGGCGGCTCATGAGCTGCCTCGATATTCATGCTACCGTGATTTTTAGACCTAGAGATTAGACTAGGTTAACGGCATTGTGCTATTGCGTACGGCGGTCTTGACCCCGAGTCTTGTGACTCAAGGACTGTTTGATTTAGTGAGTCTAGAGGACCATCTAGAGTCCAGTGGCTCGTCGCTACTTGGTTCTTCTTGACTTTCGCGCAGGGTGCGTGCGTGTTTCTCAGAGTTTCTCCTTGGAGAGTGGTCACACCAATGACTCCCCACTAGTCGTAGCCTTCCGACACGCGAGTGGTCCCACCAGGGAGTGGTGGCGAGGCTACCCTGAGAGATGGTTTTAGACTGGTTTTCGTCGGGCCCCACGTCTACCAACCAGAGTCCGGCTGAGGGGAAAATCGGTCAGAGGGTCAGACCAGAAACGCACGGTCTGTGTGTGCACACGTGGTTGGGGCGGTTGGACCCGCGCTGACGAGCGCGACCCCAGCTAGTCACTTGTTCTGTGGTTTCTTGTACGGTGTCCCCGTTCCACCAGGGGTCGAGGGGGACACCTGAGGCGCGGTCTAAGTTATCAGTGGACGCATCCGGCCTTACTTCTGGTGGGCAGGTACTCCTGTCATGTGAGACGTGACTCTCCTATTTTCGGGTTCCGTTTCCCGTCTGCGAGACGTGGTTTTCTGTCCCGTCTGGTGTTTCCGATTTAGTGACCAGGGTGCTAGTAGCTTTACCGAGGTTGCGTCTTGTTGGAGCGGTGTCCGCGACCGGGTGGTCGGGGTTGCACCTTGGACAACGTGTCCAGGTTGGCCGTGTTCTGGGAGACATGCCTCTACGGCGAGGTTGCCGTAGGTTTTTACTTCGGTAAGTGATACTAGTGTGGTTCGGTAGTCCCGACCGTGAGATCGGGGTGTGTTTTCCTGGTACAGTAGGAGTAGCTGTAGTGCCGAGTTTTGACCGGCCACCGGTTCGCTGTTCCTGCTGTAGTTGTAGCTTTCCTTTCCGCTACCGCAGTTGTTTCCAGTTGGGGTTCCGCGGGACCCCTACTGAGTCTCTGTTTGGAGACTCATCCCTACTTTTTAGGTGTGGCGGTTCTTCCTTGAGGTTCGAGGGTGCAGTGTTGCAGAGGTCCTTAGTTGCCAGCTCACTGGGCCGAGTGTTCACTCGGCATGTGGTACGTTTTACTGCTTTAGACTGTACTTTATGTTGGACTGGACTCTGTTGTAGTAGTTGTTTATTTATTTCTGTTAATTGTTGAATTGTCCTGCTTTCTTTCCTATTTCTTTGTACCTCCACGCTCCTTTTAGCCCTTCCGAGCCCTCCCGGCTCGTGGGCGGTGGGCCAGGATTCGAATGGTATCGGGCTCCTCCCGGTATCCGGATCTTGGGTCGTCACAACGTAGGTCTCATGGCAGATCATGAGGAGCTTGAAATAACTTTTGACATTCCTTCTAATGCATTTTCAGATTTTAGCAGTGATGACAAACAGTAGTTATCCCCAACAAATTGTTAACAGGTTTCCTTAAGTTGTATGATAAGTAGAGATCCAAAATCAAAGCCCTGAAAAACTTGCAAGTAAATCATGAAAGACTAGTTTCTAAAAAGAAACTATTGGAAACATAAGTCTCAAGGTTAACCTCTAATAATGATCACCCTACAAAGAATCTTGGGAGGCCTAACCACTTGTGGGCCTTATCTTAATTACCTCTCAATGGATTAGATAACCTTTGGCCTAGCCGATCGTCGGCATTAGCCCGATTACCCTTCTTATTGACCTTTGGTGTGGCCAATTGTAGGCCTTAGCCCTATCATCGCTCTACATGTAAGCATCAGTCTAGCCAACTGACGGCCATGGTCTGGTTACCTCTCAGTGGATTGGATAACTTTCGGCCTAGTCAATCATTGACCTTAGCCTGACTATCCTTCTTCGTGACCTTCGGTGTAACCAATTGCAGGCCTTATCCCTGCCACCGCTCTACATGTAACCTTGGCCTAGCCAATCGTCAGCCTTAGCCCAGTTACCTCTCAATGGGATGGATGACCTTCAGCCTAGCGACCTTTTCCCGATTACCCTTCTTCATGACATTTGGTGCGGCCAATTGCAGGCTTTATCATGGTCACCGCTCTACATGTAACCTTTAACTTAGCCAACCAATGGCCATAGCCGCTTACCTCTTAGTGGATTGGATAATCTTCAACCTAGCCGATCATCGACCTTAGCCCAATTGCCCTTCTTTGTGACCTTTGGTGCTACCAATTACAGGCTTTAGCCTAGTTACCGCTCTATAAATAACCTTCAGCCTAGCCGATCATTGGCCATTGCCCAATTAATTTTTAGTGGATTGGATAACTTTCAGCCTAGCCAATCGATAGTCTTAGCCATGGTCATCATCTTCGTTTCTAGAACCTTAGGCGCGACTAATCGATGGCCTTGGCCCTAGTCATCATCCTCCGTTCTACGACCTCAAGTATGGCCAATCAACGACCTTAGTCCCGGTCATCATCCTCTTTTCTATGACCTTAGGTTCTGCCGATGGACGACCTTAGCCTCGGTCATCATCCTCCGTTCTATGACCTTTGGTGTGGCCGATCAGTCTCAGTCTTGGTCATCATCCTCATTTCTAGAACCTTAGGCGTGGTTGATCAATCGATGGCTTTAGTCCCAGTCATCATCCTCCCCTCTATGACCTTAGGTGCAGATGATTGATTGTCTTAACCCCAGTCATCATCTTTCGTTCTAGGACCTCGGGCGTGGCCGATTGACGGCCTTCGCCCCGATCATCATCCTCCGTTCTATGACCTTAGGTGCGGTTGATCAGTGACCTTATCCCCAGTCATCATCCTCCTTTCTATGACCTTAGATGCGGCTGATATATTGACGACCTTAGTCCCCGTCATCATTCTATGTTCTATGACCTTAGGTGCGACTGATCGACCTTAGGGGTATCTTCTGGGGTGCGTCTGTTAAAACTAGGATCCTACTCGTTTATAGTAGTAGATCTGAGGTAGGCATGTTTACCTATGAAAAGGACCATTAGTTTGCAGGTTAAGTGAAAACTATCTAGATTCTATAAATCTCGGCCTTACAATCAGACTCATTTTTTCACTTTCTATGAGAGCGAAATAACTGGTTGACAAACGCACCATTGTTTGATGTTTTAACTTCTGTATGTTCACATATGAAAGGCAAAGAATGGGACCGTTTTTGAGTGGCGTAAACACTCATCCTCACATGTTGTAATGAACTTCGGTTCTGATTTTTTTCTCGAAGGAAGGATCAAATCGACTGGCCAGAAGAGCACAGCTGGCCATACTAGAGAGCTTGCAATTAGACATCAACAAATCTGTTCTTGTAACTTTTGCACTTATTAAAGATCTTGTAATCAACTGGTCGATATGTCTTAGCCGCCGGATACAAGCTCTCTTGTTCAAGGGGATCCTCCCTCCTCTTTTGGTTACCAGGATCTCCCCCATCATGTAATCAGTAAATGTTGTATATGCAATGCATATGCTCTCAACTAGCAATGAAGTTGAGGTGCTAAGCTCCCACTTCAACTATTTATTTTTTTTAGAAAAACACTTTGGGGGTGTTTGCTAACCGATTAAGCTAGCGCACCCGATGAGAGAGAGAGCGGTGGGCCCCACCGCTCTCTCACTCACAGATGCGTTAACCGTGATCGGTTAGCAAAGGCACCCTTTGTGTGCTCACAAATCAGCCTACGAAACTTAACCGATTTATTCCTTTACCCTCAAAAAGGAAATATATATATATATATATATATATATATATATCTCGAGTTTTACTTGCTACACTGTCGACAATTTAGAAAGTCTCTACACCACCAAACAGCATACGTAATTATGTTTTTTCGAGAAAAAAAATTATCTTATCAAATCTCATCCAAGCTACATGCTCGTATAGTGCGATTGTTGAGCTGACAATTACATTTTTTTTCTTTTATTATTTTAACAACCTGATCAACAATCAGACTATTATGCATACATGTAAGTGTGTTGGTTGGTGGCCAATATAATACTACTTTTTTTTGAAAAAAAAAATTGACAACGTCACAATGATGTAGCAAGTAAAACTCATCAATCTGAGTGTATGCATTCAAGAGTATAGACCTACTCCTGTTCTATGTACTTGAATTTCATGGGTAGCTCAGCCAAACCCCTAAAACCCCGGACTGAAACAAAGCTTAATTTAGGCTTTGCTTGTGCTTTGAGTTCTAGGCAGGCTTGACCAAACTTTTATTCAATCCACATTCTCTCTGCAGTGTAGGGCATCAATAGTGCTACGGAATCTTAAACTTTTGTGACATGAACAACTATAAGACAAACTCTGTAAAAAAACACCATCCACTTTAAGAAGCCTTACAGTTTGGGATTTTCAGTTTTAGCCTCTATATATATATATATATTTATATGTATTTACAGATTGGCCTCTCTAATGTGGATATTTCTTTGTAACTCGTTAAAAAGTCAAGTTATTTAGTAAAGCCTCCCATATCATTATGAAAAACAAAATCTATCATGCATTTACCAAAAAAAAGCATCTGAAAAGGGTGCTTAACATATAAATATATAATTATGATGGCTTGCAAGGAAATATCTAGATTGAGTGGATTAATCCATAAATATAGAAGATTATATGGATTAGAAATAAAAAATCCCATGAATTTTTAATAATCTGCCTAACACACAGTACCATGTTAGATGAGCAAAATAAGAAGAGGGCAATAGGATGGATGTGATCCAGTCACAAATTTGGCAGATGAAGACCAACGCCCAACAAAACAACGGTGATTTTTACGGTAAATGAGGATTTGCCTATGGAATAAGTATCATGCGCACAATCGTAGAGCATTCTTCCAATAGGCAGAAATAAGATGGAAGTCATCGCAGCCAAGAGCACAAAGTTGATTAGTAAATGAGATCTAGATGGCCCCTCTGCACCTAAGAGAAAGAGGGTTGTCTAGTCTCCCAAACTCTTTTCTTAGTTTCAAAAGAGGGGGATGAGCGCTCCATTCCACCCCAACCAGCTGATCACTGTTATCATATCATACTGGAAGGGAGAAGGATCCGTCCAAGTCCAGGTCTCGCATTGTTCTGGCTACAGGTAAATTTGGAGAGCAATCAAAGACCACAGTATTCCGTTTGAGTCAAAACTATGTGCTAGAACAAACTCTGAGCAAGTGTGCCAGTTTACCTGCAGACGAGGGTGGCGAGGGGCTGACAAAGTCCAATGTGCGAGGAGAAAGCAAATGCATGGAAAGGTCAAACGCCCAGCTTTTCATATCTGGCTCTGTTATTGCACCTTCATATGTTTACATGTGATAATTTGATAGCATAGTCACACTTAACGAAAGCTTTATATTAATCCATGAGCATAATGAAAATGGAATCCATAGCCCTCCCACCATACCTGGCACTGTTTTTTTACACGGAACCCCACATGAACACTTCGGAAATAAAACGAGATAGATAGTTTGATAGTTTTCCACATCCAAAACCAGCAGTTCCAAATTTGATTTGTGTTGGGGACCGGGGTGGGGGTGGGGGGTTGAGAGTGCTTTCCCCATAGGAGAAAAGAAAGCTCAGGGGCACATCATGGAATCAGAGCAACTGCAGGGTGGCTTCAAAGACAGCTCACATGAATGGCGGCATCCGGAGAACAGGAATTTGCTGATACCCACTATCCGGGAGGCCCTGCAACACCCCCTCTGTGTCTCCCCTCTGAGGGTATCGCCTGCTTGCTGATTCCATGCTTCCCGGCTGAGCCTGGTTGCTGGGGTGAAAGGGGCTCCACCATTGAGGATCACCTTCAACAGGGACCCAGGGGAGGGGTGCAAACCCCTCTCTGCCCCATCCATACATGCGGTCAAAATGCCTGCCTGAGCTCTCTCCATCTTGGTAGCGACCACCTGCCATTCCAGAGAGGGAGAACCCGTAGAAACCACCAACCTCTGCCGAGGAAGTTGTTGCAATGGAGGAGATGAATGCCACCCTCCTGGGCCGAGTTCTCCTTATTGGAAAGAAAGCACTGCTCCTCACGGAGGATGATGAGGAAGACTGTTGAAATATATGCCCACCATGTGGCCGACTGTGACTGCTCCTGGCATCTCCTACAGGTGAACCCAGTGATGTTACTACATTGCTCCCGTTGCGCAAGACCGACCTGTGATGATCGGAGAAACATGCAAGTAACAAATCAGATGTGTGAATCCTCAAGTATCAAAGTTTCTGTAGTTTCTAATGAGAAAGAAAGGTGAAACATACCCATGATGAGAAGGATAGGGATGAACAAAGGAGCCTAACCTCTGCTGGCCACCTGATTCTCTCGGAAACCTTGAAGCCATGTTGTGGGATGCCGATTGATCACCAGCACCAAGGACCGAATAGGATGCGGAGGGTTGTTGCTGCCAATTATGATGTTGCGGCTCAGAGGTGAAGTTTTGGGGGTTCATCATATCAACAGATGACCGCCCAGCTATGCCAGTTAGATGCCGATGAAACAAACCAGCATCAGGGAGAGTGTCAGCAGGATTGGATGGTGCAGGATGTGCATGCAGAGCATGATGGAACCCATGCAGAGCCAAGTATGGACAAGCATGTGCACTGCTACCTGAAGCCCCCGAATCGCCCAATGTAGTGCTCCTCAACAGATCATGATCTGCAATAATTGAATTGGGAGGTTACAAAAATTCACGATGAGATGCAATCGACAAAACGATATAGGTACTTACATGCACCTGCTTGGATTTCACCCTCCCTGCAAGAAAATATTTCTAATGTAAGTTCACCAAAAATGCTAGTGACCCAATAATCAGCACAGGAAAGATTTTCTAAAAATGCTTGTGGAAACGAACAACTGAACAAATAGATCTCAAACCATTGTTTCCTTAATTAATTATGTTTTTTCCCTAAAGATCTTTTCTCCTACACTTGCAGGCATTTTCAGGATAGCATTTTCCGAGAAACATGTATCTTTAAAGAGGTGATTCCCATGTCATAGCATCAGCAAAATGTAAAAACCTTATACAAACTCGCACACAATAAAGCCATATAAAGTACAGCTGAAACTTATGGTCCTTGTTATTGTGAACACCAGCCAGACAGCCATATTAAAAGTGAGAATATTCTCTAAACAACTCTTAAAAGAAGCAGCTTGGATGCGCAGAGAAGGCAGCAACCAGAATAAGGGTTGGCCTGTGGGTCCCCCCCCCCTCCTTTTTGGGTGGAGGTGGGTGGGTGGCTGTTGGACCGCTGAAGCGGCCCCTCCCATCAGCAGGGATAGAGGGTGCTGGACAGTGGACATTGAGAGAGGAGAGGGATAAAGTGGTGAATGTGAACCATGGTTAAACCTAAATAATTCTTGATCACAGATAATATTTTCATAGCCTTTGAGTTTACAGGGATCTAGTATAAAAAACCAATAGAATCATCAACATAAGTCTACAACCATTGAAAAAAACCCTTTTCACAGTTAGCCCGCCCCTTCACTCTTGTAGTCCAGTGTCCACACAAATAAATACAATCTTGAGCTCATCTGCAGCATTGCAATTAACTATCTAAAAAATGAAATCTAGAAACAATGATAGAAAGGAAAAACAAAAGATAGAACGTCTGCAGATGTGGGCACCAGATAAGCATATTAGGAAACACAGTTGTCCTCATGAGGGCAGTGAAAGAAGCCCATAAGATTTATTTACTTTTCCAAAGCATTTAGGACTGAGCAATGAAAATCCAACTGTTTTGCCATCATAAAGTCAATGTTTGACGAAGTATCCTCGTGGATATGCTTTCTCATGAAAATAACAAAAGCACCACTAGTGAAATCATAAAGATAATGAGAGGGGATGTTGTCATCATTGGATCAACTGCTTCAGCACATCCCCCCTGGAAACATTCATATTCTTTCCCTTTCATTTTTTATTGAAAGGGGGCGAACATCAGGAAAATTGTGTGTGCGTGTGTGTGTGTCTGCTTCAGCATATCCATACTGGAAACATTCATATTCTTTCCCTTTCATTTTTTATTAAAAGGGGGCGAACATCAAGGAAAATTGTGTGTGTGTGTATCTGCTTCAGCATATCCCCCCTGAAAACATTCATATTCTTTCCCTTTCATTTTTTTATTAAAAGGGAGCGAACATCAGGAAAATTGTGTGTCTGCTTCAGCATATCCCCCTGGAAACATGGCAAACATCAGGTGGGTGGGTGGGTGGGTGTGTGTGTGTGGGGGGGGGGGGGGGAGTGTGCAGGGCGGAGACGGTGGAGGGTTGGAGAGGGGTGTGGATGGTTGCATATATTCAATACGTGTCACAATCTCATATATGAAACTAAGGGCGCGTTTGGAACGGTGGTGGGCGGGGATTCCAATCATTGGAATCCCCGACAAACTTTAAACATTACCCAAACAACGCAGCAACACATTGGCTTTCGTGCGAGAGTGATGTCCGGAGGAGAGAGAATCCAGGCACAACTGTGCCCAGTTTTTCAAATCCGGCAAAGCTCCCGATGACCTGCTTCTTGAGATTTTCAATAATGAGAAATCTCTGACACCAACGTGTAAAATACGGAAAGGTGATTTTTCAGGATGGAGCCCATGTCGCATCTGTTCCAAACGTAGCCTAAGTTTTCCAAACAAACCAACAAAAAAATAGTACCAGTATACTCAACATTCATAGCTAAATATCCCACAACAGTTGAAATTGGTTAGTGTAAAAATAATATAAATTCTTGATCATTAATACAGATGGCTTTTAGAAAGTGAGAAAATGAAACAGTAACCAGTCTTTGTCATCTTACTCGAATAATGAAGCCAGTTGTGTGAATCCGCGAAAAGGACACCAGTGAAATCCAAATGGCTGAAAAAGAAAATCATGGAGCACAAATGTCAACTGCATGTGGAATAAAGCAGTGTCTGGTTGTCTTTACCAAAGTGCTCTAAAGCTATTTTGCAAGGGAGGGACTGGGTACATGTATTGCAGGGACAGGGAGGCCTTATATAAATCCTCCTTGTAAATTTTATTTTCATTTTTGAATTAGGTAACAGCATCCTAGAGAAAATATCGGTGCTTACAGGCAAAGCAAGAAATGTGCATAAATAGCTAAACATGATCAATTTACTATATTACATCTCTTAAGCACATTGCCAAAGGCAAGAAGAATATGGATAAACAGGAATCCCAAAATGCTAAACATTCTTCACATGCATAGAGTGAAGACTAACCATTGTGTAAAAATGTGTTTCTATCTGGCTTTCCTCCAGCTAGCATGAAATAGCAGTCCTCACAATTGGGTGCTAACAGAATATAGTGGCAACAGATAGTGACCACTATATTGTCCTTTTGAGTTTTATAGATTGATGGACAAGAATTCTTTCCTAGTTAGTCTTATCGATGAACTGAAGATTTAGACATACATGCATCAAACAGCCTTTTTTACATCTAAATTCGAGTGCTGATTTTTTTTTTAATCTGTTGTTGGTTATCCAATGTCTCCAGTCTTTTATACGATACTTTTTTCTTTTTTTCTTTTATTGTCACTAATGAAAATCAAAAGTAATTCTCTTGTTTTTCCTTTTTTATTTTTATCCTATGGTCTTCCTTCAATACGTTGGTTTGAATGAAATCTCCACCATGAAAAGCACCTATAGCACTTTCTTTAAGTTAATCTACATCAGATTTGGCAGAATCTTATTTTCTATGAAATGGGAGAAAAGTATTGGACATTACACACAGAGCTAGGCATAACAATGCTTTAGTTACAAGAAACATAACGTAACAAATTTTGTACTTCAACAGTACTTATCATAAGATTTACATTCATGGTATCAAAAAAGACACTTTTCATTTGTCTATATACGTTCAGGCCAAATGATGCCTATAGTAAGTTCACATTAAATAGTTATAGAGATTTTTGTTCCACATGTAGCAACAATTATTATTGGTAAGTTAATGAACTTAGTGAGATCATGTGCATGCATCTTGAACTGATCCTAGCACTACAAGAAACAGTACACATGGAAAAGGCAAGGTCCCTAAGCCCTGCATGCTTCGCTTTCCAAAAAATACAAAACATACTTGATAAAGCTTTGTCTCAGCTCAAAGAAAAATTCTGTCCAAGGAAAGAGGATCTAGGTAAAATGTTTCTCCACTCTGATCATGAATTGTGGTGTCATCACCTTCAAAAAAAAATGTTTCTCCAATCCGATCAATTATAAGCAGAGCAATAGAACATAAGAAGAAAGATGACAAGAAAATTTTGACAAACTAAGATGGTCAAAAAAGTAGTGGGGGAAAAAGGTTGCAATTGTGATAACAGTCCACTTTCATTAACTCATTATTGTAAGAGAAAAAAGAGGATAAATGTAATATCTCTTGTTTATTGCATATCTGATGAATGATCTGCTTTCTCTCTCTAGCCTTTTCTACGGTGAGAGCTCTAGGTTTTCTGGGATGTGTCTGTCCTGGCCCAACCGCAACCCGTTGGGAAGCTGCGGCCCTCGCCGCCCTTCGCCGGCCTTCCTGATTCAGGTAGGGACTGTGGGAGGTGGCGGCCATGGTGGAGGTGTGGCGGCAGAGAGGGGCTCTGGGGGTCCGGAAGTGGGGATGAGACAGGGAGGGTTCTGTTGGGGCCTGCTGACGGTAGTAGTGGCCTCCCGGTGTGCTTTGGTTGTGACCAGAGGAGCCACATCCGGCGATCTGCAGAGGTCAGGCTCTGGGATCGGGTGTGTTGCAGGGTGACCCACGAAGAGCTCGCTCTTTTGCAGATGTCGTCTGGGGTCCCCCGCCCCCATCTGGTCAACAAAGCAAGCGATGGATTGATGTAGGGGAGCTCCCGACGGACCTCCTGCAAGGGTGTCTAGCGTGGCTGAGAGATGTCTCTGTGTCTCCCTTGTGGAAAAGACAGTGGATGCGGCGGAGGTCCGGCAGAGGTTGATGGAGGTTACTGGGGGTGATTGGGAGGTCTCTCGGGTGACTAGCTCCTCTTTCATGGCGGTGACGCAGGAGGCGGCTGCTGTGGATCGGATGACTGAGGCCGGCCTCCTTGCGGCGGGCGGCACAATCCTCCGCTTCAACGGTGGTCGCCGTTGAGGGACACCTTCCCTAACTCGCCTGGGAGACGGTTCCAAGTGGTTATTAAGGGGATCCCCATCTTCCTCTATGATGAGGGAGGTGTGACCTTCATTATCAATGGCTTTGGGCAGGTGGAGCCTTGCTCCCTGGGTTTCTCTCCAGTGGGCTCCAGAACGGTGGTTGTTGCCACCCTTCAGGTGGCGTCTCCTTCGGCTATCCCGGCGGTGGCGACTATGAACCTCACCTGCGCTGTCGTGGTCCTACGGCTCAGAGTGAAGCAGGAGCTTCAAGGGCCGCCGTCCCTGCTAGGGCACCAGTTCCCTATTCTGGAGGTAGGAGACGTACGGATGGGAGTGGCGAACGTGGGGGTTTCAAAGTTGAACCGTCTCGGTCCGCCTGCCAAGCCGGCTCGGGGGGGTGTCCGGGCAGTGGTCGCATCGGGTCAGAGAGAGCCAGCCAGTTCGCCAGTAGGTAGAAGAGCGGGTCGGGAGTCCGGGCCCGGCCAAGGGACCCCTGACTTACCCGCGCCCATTCGGTGGGCGCATAATGGATCGGCGGGACCCATCAAGGGTCATCCTCCCCGCCCGAACCTTGTTTCCTCGCTGCCGTCTTACCGGCTGCCTCTCCGACAGTTCAGCCTTCCCCGTCGGTGCATGCTTCACACTCGCCAGCACCCGGTGGTTCCCCCCGCCAGACAAGCATCTCTCCCCTTGCTCTGTCGTGGCATGAGGACAACCCAGGGGCAGCTTAGGCTGGAGCAGGCTCGGGGAAGGGGAAGTAGGTCATTCCGACGCCCCTCTTGTACGAGATGGAGCCTGCCGGGGGGGTTTTGGAGGACTTGACTACTCTTTTCCAGCCAAATCCTCTGCCCCGAGTCTGGAGGATGTCTCTCCTTCGACACCGGCCCTAGGCCTTCCAAACGGGGGTTGCCGGGGTGCAGCTACAGACGCGGACGTCTCTAGCGGAGGGGTATCTCAGGGCGCGACCATGTCATTCAAGGACCAACACTCTCTCATGCTGGTGCCAACCCCAGTAGAGGATGATGTCCAAGAGGGAGACTTCGATGGCTTGAAGATGCTTCTAGACGAGGAAGTGGGTGGTGGAGGGGGTGACTAGTAAGTGGAGGGGGAGGCTCTCAAAGGTAGAACTAGGGTGAGGGCAAAGGAAGTGAGGGAGAGGCTGAAGGTAGCTGAAAAAAGTTTCTATTGAGTAGTTGCAAGAGGTGGCGGACTCGGTGGAGATCTCCTTCGTGCCCGTAGAGAAGGACTTGAGGGGGGTGTATACTAGAATTAACAAGAGATGGGGTGGAAGCATCCAGGGGGGGGGGAGGTCGCAATCGAGGAGGGGTAAGGATGGTGGAGAGGGTGGGGAGGAAGAGAGACATCCTAAGTTCTCAATGAGGATTGTCTCATTGAATGTGAGGAGTTTAGATGGAGTGGAGAAGAGGAGGCTGGCGAAAGAGCTGATCAGGAGGTGCAAAATTGATGCTCCTCACATTCAGGAGATGAAGTGTGAGGAGGATGGTGTTTCCCTCTTGAGGGAGATAGAAGGTGCCCGCTTTTCTTTAGGGGTTGTCTCCTCAGCGGTGGGCTGGTCCGGAGGTATTATAATCCTCTGGAATCCATTCGAGGTGGAGGAGGTGTCGCAAGATAGACAGGTTAACAGATGGGCCATCTCTCTGCACTTCAGGAGCATCAGGGATGACTTCTTCTAGGACTTCAATGGTGTGTATGGTCCTCAAGCCAGGGAGGAGAAGCGATTGTTGTGGGATGACTTGATTCATCATCACCTTCATCATCACCTCTGCACTAGTAGGCCTTGGTGTGTGGGTGGAGATTTCAATGCGGTGGTAACCCCGTAGGAGACGACACAGGATGGTTCTTATGCAAAAGACATGGAGGATTATTCTGACTTCATTCATGAGGCTACTTTGGTGGACAATGGCATGGCACATGATTGTTTCACTTGATTCAACCGAAGAGCAAATGCTTCTTGCTCTAGGCTGGACAGGTTCTTGGTGTCTGCTGATTGGGAGGACCACTTCCCTCATGTATATGTGCTTCCGCTGGCGAGATTTGTTTCTGACCATAAGTCCATCCTTCTAAAGACGAGTCAGGCGCGTGATAGGAGTTTCAATTTCAGGCTTGAAAAGTTTTGGCTTAGAGAGACTGACCTTTTGGAGACAGTCACTACAGCTTGGAATGCACAGAGTGCGGGCACTTCTGCTATAACTACCTTGGTGAGAAGACTTCAGCACGCTGCTCAGGCTCTTCAAGTTTGGGGAGCTAGTAAAACCCTTCCTAGGAGGGCAGTGAAGGACATAATTCTTCAGTAACTTGAGAGCCTAGATTGCTTGGAGGAGACAGGTCTTATAGATGATAAGGACGGGAGACTCAAGCACACCTTGAGGGAGCAGTTTGATGAGATTCTCTCTAAAGAGAAGATTTATTAGAGGCATAAATCGAGGGACAAGTGGATTAAAGAAGGGGGAAGAAACACAACATACTTTCAACGTATTACTTCAGGGAGGAGGAGGACTAACACCATCACTTGCATCAAGGTGGGTGATCTCTCCTTCTCCTCTAATAAGGAGATCAGAGGACAGGCGAGACTTTTCTATTCCATATTGTTTACTGAGGTCGAGTTCTGTAGGCCGAGGATTGCAGACGATCTTCTCCCCCGCCCATCCCCTGAGGAGAGGGATGTTATCTCCCCAGCCTTTCTCAGAGGGGGAGGTACACCAAGCGATCTTCTCTCTTGCAGGTGATAGAGCTCTTGGGCCATATGGTTTCCCTCTAGCCTTCTATCAGAGGTGTTGGGAGGTCATCAAAGATGACCTACTCGCAGTTGTAAAGGAACTTCAGGAGGGTGGGCTCACTGGGGAGGTATCAATAAAACCGTTCGGGTTCTCAAAACTTTCAGGATTTTAGGCCTATGAACTTGCTAAATGAAACCTACGAGATCATCACCAAGTTGGTAGCCGAGAGATTGGTCAATGTGATGAATAGGCAGGTTAGTTGTTTCCAAGGAGCCTTCATTAGGGGGAGACATATCCAGGATAATTTCTTGATGGCCCATGAGTGTTTATTTGCTATGAAGACTCGGAGGAAGAAAGGGGTGGTCCTGAAGCTTGATTTTGAGAAAGTCTATAGCAGGGTTAATTTTGGCAGTCTCTTTGATGTGTTGGAGAGGATGGGCTTTGGGGAGAGGTCGATTGGCTGAGTCAGGACTTGCATTTCTTCGGCTTCTTTCGAGGTCCCTGTCAACGGGAAGCTGTCCTCTTGGTTCCCGGGTGCTCCACCAGGGGGACCCTATGTCCCCTCTCCTTTTTGTGCTTGTGGCTAGTGTTTTGAGCAGGGTGTGACAGAGAGCTAAGGCTGTTGGATTGATCAGAGATTTTCAGGTTGTCAGAGGGGGCTCTTCTCTTACTCACTTGCAGTATGTTGACGATACCATCTTGTTTCTGGCTGACGAGGAGCAGCAGTCCTTTATGGTCAAGCTCTTGTTGGAACTGCTGGAGGAGGTCACGAGTCTAAAGGTTAATTTCAATAAGAGCATACTTGTAGGGGTGAATACGGAGGATGGGCCTCTCCAAAGGGCAACCTACATGGTGGGTGTACGATTGGAGAGTTTCCTATTTCCTACTTGGGTCTCCCTCTTACTCTGGGCCATCTCCACTATGCTGACTGTCTTCCTATTATTCAGAGGTACGAGTCCAGGCTGGCTGGGTGGAAGACTAGAGTATTATCTTATGGAGGCAGATTAGTTCTATGCAAATTAGTGTTGGATAGTTTCCCTATCTGTTTTCTTTCCATGTTCCGAATTCCAAAGACAGTGACGAAGAAGACTGAATCTATTCAGAGCAGATTCTTCTGGCAAGATAGGGGAGGGAGTTGCAGGGGATGCCATGGGGCAAGGTGGTCACTAGCAAGGAAGAGGGAGGCCTGGAGATCAAGAATGTCAAAGACTTCAACTTAGCTCTATTGAGCAAGTGTGTGTGGAAGTCGAGATGCGGGGAGGATGAGTTGTGGGCGCAGTTGATCAGGCAACAATACTTCCACAAAAGGAGAGTCTAGAACTTGACTCCTACTCCATAGCAAGGGACTTTCCCTCTTTGGAGGGATATCTTCTCTTGCAGGGATGTTATCGTCTCTGGCATCTGGGTCCTACTAGGTAAAGGCAATAGGAGTTTTTTCTAAAAGGACAGATGGTGTGGAAACTTCACCTTGGAGGCTCTTTTCCGGAGCCTTTTTGCAGTTGCAGCGGATCCTTTGGTTTTGATCTCTCAGGCGTTTGACTCCCTCCTTCCAAGAGGAACTTAGGCCCCGACCTTCAACAGAGATCTCAGGCAAGAGGAGATAGCATAGCTTCGGGACCTCCTTTCTTTCCTCATACCCTTTCATCCTCAGCCAGATAGAGAGGATGAGTGGGTGTGGAGATGGGAAGGGGAGGGCTCCTTTACAGTTAGATTTGCATATGCCGCTATCTCAGATGGAGGTACTCGTCATAGCTTATCTACGCAGATGTGGAGTCCGAAGAGCCCGCTGAAGGTGAAAATCCTGGTCTGGAGGATCTCCCATCGAATATTAGCTACGAGGGACTGGTTGTTCCGTTTCCTTCTAGACATCCAGTCGACTTGCTATCTTTGTGGAGAGGTCGACAAGACCCTTGACCACTTTTTTTATAAGTTGTTCCTACTCACAGGAGGTGTGGAGGGAACTTGTTAGGAGGACTCGCAGCACCATAGGCCGGCATAGTGAGGTGCACCACTTGATTCAGCAATGGGGCAGATGTTGGCCCCTTAGGGGGCCAGTACAGTGTGGTGGCTTGTCCTTCACGCCACACTGTGGACACTATGGGGAGGGTAGAACAACCGGATTTTCAGGAGGGAGGCTAGAGCTGAGAAAACTGTTCGTCTTTTTTGTTTGTGATAGAGTGAGGGGATGGGCTGCTATCCTTTGTAATTTGAATTCGCTCACCTCTTCTCTTTTTGGCTTGTTGGGGGGTTAGAGTGATCCACACTGTCTTAGTGTGGCCTATACTTGTATAGGTTCTTTTTGGGTTTGTTTTTGGCCTATACTTGTAAATCATCTTTTCATTTTATACATTAGTGGTACTACCCACTTTCAAAAAACAACATCTCTTGTTTATTGTCCCTGACACAGAAATACAGAATACAAATTCCTGCAATTCAACTGGTGAACAGCAGATAAGATTTGACTTTTGGTTGTTACTGTGTGTTCTGCTTTAGGCTATTCAGCATGCTACACTAAATAAAGACAGGCTAATTGGCCCGCTACACTGTTTCTCACACTGAAAGCATGTCACTGGGATAAGTGTTTCGCAGGATCCAAGCAAACCTCTTTGACCAACTTGAAACATGGTATCAACATTCTATGAGGTGAAATGAAGTTCCTAGCCAACGAAAGGTGGATAATGGTGGCCCCGTCACAAAGGCTTCAATGTCACCTGATGAACATGGCCCTTGAATCCAAGATGTACATCAACTGCTAAAATATTTAACCATTCAAAGGCATGTGCAACTCCGCTCAAAGTAACTAAATATGTGCCACTTTGGAACTCACACATACCTGCAAGCATTGGCATTTTAGCACTATAACATGAGTAAATATGATTTGGGGCACCCATGCACCACATCAAGCACTAACAAAAACATGAGTTACGAAAGGAAGATTGCTATCCGCAAACAGCCAAAGTTCAATTGCTAGATGCAGCTTCATCAAAAAATATGAAAATAAGACCTGGAAGCTATCATGTAGATATCTTAAAGCACAATTAAAACATCAACCTTTTCAGATCAAAACATGGTAAAAAAAGAAAGAAAAAGGTCGTAGTTTTAAACTCAGGAGTTCAATGTAGGTTATCCATGACAAGCTGCCTGGTGAATTATAGGTGTCCTCTATACCATAAATATCAGAAATCTGCAATGCAAATGAGGCATGTTTTAATCTTTACTATCCTTCACATGCAGTGTAGGCATCAACCGTCCCAAAATAATAAATGAAAGCAGTAAGAAATGGCCTTCTGGGTAAAAGAAAGGAATTCAAAATTTAGCCACATAGAAAATGGAATCATTGCTCAATATGAAATTACTAAGGTTCTAAGACAGCAAGATAAAAAGACGAGACCATATAAATGCAGATGTTTTAGTTGTAATAATAAAACTGACTGCCACCATAAATTTTTACTTACCATTTCAGAATAATTGAAATCATAGAGGTCCTCATTCACCAAATCATCAACATTGAACTCAGAAAATGAACGATATCCATTTGCATATAGCCATCGGCCCTTCTCAACTTTCCGGCAATTGGGGCACTGCATCACTCCTTTTGCATTAAATGCTGAGCCAATACAATCTAAAAAGGCAAAAAAAACAGACTTTGTTAAAGGATATTTACTGTCAAAATCAATCAAGAAGAGATGTAACGTTATTTCATAAACTTGAAGTTACTGTTATCTTCAGCTAGTGAAAGACTGCTATATTGACAGGGTAGATTACGTAAATAGGGAAGAAAGACTATCTGCTGCTTTAATTCTATTAAGAATACAGGTTGCAAATATTTTGGCCATCTTCCCAAAAAAGAGTCAGCAAAATTTCTAATTCTGACTCCGGTATACAGTGTCTACGAGAGCACACTTGAACTTAGCTAAAGAACCTCGTGTAATTGGACTATTTCCACCCTAGAATATCAGCATCTCATGAGTAAACATTATATTGGCATCTTCCCTTGATAATTTATTGATGGAGCAGCATTCAACCATATTATACATATAGCCATGGCACAGGAAGCATGCAATATATATATATATATATATATAGATGGATGAATCTAGATATAAATATGAATATATATATAGTGTGCAAAGCCCTCATAGAGGGCATCATTAAATATTTGTCTGCGGCTTGAATTCTAATAAAAGAAAATTCAGCTACAGTGCTTCCAGTATTCCAAACCCACAAAGCTAAAACTAAGTTTAGTAATCTAATCATGTGATTAATCAACATAAAACCTTCATGTTTAGAACATCAGCATCTAACTATTTGATACTAGACACCTTATCTGACAATTTACTGCGTACTTTATCCCGGGCACAGTTACTTTAGGAACCAAAAAAGAAAGGCTTCAAATATCTATAATTTTGGGTAGGTCTGAATGTTCGTCCACTTTCAAACCTAGGGCTTTTTTTCCATTTTGCTTGCTTTCGCAATATAGGAAGAACAAATTCCATATTAAATCACAGTGCTGACAAATTCCATATTAAATCACATTGCTGAAAACCATATTAACAACCTGGGGTTCTACGAAAGGTTTGAGTATCCTCATTTTCCAAAGGATCACCTCATTTTCACAGTAAAATTGTGGGGCTAGCCAGAATTTCTTTTGAAGAAAAGAACTGAGGACAACGGAGATACATGAGATGCACGAGACCCTTTATAACTGTGTTGCCAACTGCTTCCAGCTTCACCTGTGCAAAGTGCTGGTGTGACCGCAACCATTTTGCAGATGGTGTCAAAATAATTAAAAAAACTTACAAACATAAAAAGGTACATAAGTAGATGTTGGTACCACATAAAAATAATTCAGGTTTTTTAAGTTTTGGACCTTGAAAACTTTCTATATTTGACACCTTCTAGAAAACTTACTAGATTTTAAATAAGTCCCTATGCCTTGGCTTATTGCATATGAATCCTCCCTGCACAGTTGAACCATTTATTTATTAGTTCCTACCATTTGCATCCACTAGATCTGAGTAACTTAACCATATTAGTTACGGACTAAGGATAACTGACCCTACAAATGACTATTATACCACTCACTAAGTGACCCAAAGCTCATAATTTTCAGTCACTATCTGTGACAAGGACACGACAGTCTTTTTAAGTTGTACATTCATGTTTGGCAATGTTTGATAGAATCTTTCATGTGTATTCCTAGAATATTTTCACATTCCTGACAGCTCATGATTGGATGTACCAAAAAGCAACACTCATTTATTTTATGAGCATCAATATACAATGAGCCAAGGTAAACTGATACAGGGACTTATTTCAAGTATAGTAAAATTTCAAGGACCGAGACCTAAAAACCCAAATTATTATGTACCATAAAAGACACCAAAGTTTTAAAACACAGTTAATGAAGCCTCTAAAATTGATATCTGAATTTTCATACAGTTTGACTTATATATGTTAATATGTGCCCATTCGTACAAGAATGTCCCTATGCAACTCAGAGACTTTAGGAAAATCATTTTTTTTTGTTACATGGCCTAGTGCTCTGGGACTGGGGGAGACACAGGAAGGGGAACCGGGGTTCGAAACTGGCACTCCACAATTTTTCATAAACCGGGGCGAGTGATCCCGCTAACTAACAGCCTGACGTCCACGAATAATCTGGGGGTGGGTGATCCTGCTCTGCACATTGGGGAGCGGAATCGAACCCACAACCTCCCCATCGTCGGGGGAGGTGGTGAATCACCGAGGCATGCCTCGGGTTCAACTGTGATATGTCATCAACAAAGCAAATGTTGTACCAACATTATAGTGGCATCTAATACGGTGCTTTACAGACATTTCAGTTAATATGATGATATCAATGTTACACGATCAATGAAGCACCATCTGCATCTTACGTGTGGTCATCTGTGTGTATGCAAATATATGTATATACCCAAATTTTGGGCTGTCCATCATCATCATCTATGTGTATGCAAATATACGTATATACCCTATCATCATCATCATCGTCATCCATGTAGAGTATCAGTATCGAATGAACACTGCATCTGGTCAAAGAAAAAAGCTAAAGATGTCATCCTCACTGCCCAACTTTCAAACATATGAACATGTAAATGGCACAAATACCTGGTTTTACAACAGCACAATAACCTAGGAATTGTCCATCAGCATCATATCTACAGGGTTCCAAAGTCCTATTGACACCCTTAAATATGTGTTACAAAAAATGAAATCCTAAACCTGTTTTATCAATCAAGGTACTATAACCCCTACTAGTGCTGCATGGAAACACTTCTTCCTATTTCAAAAAAGACCACAGTCAAGTACACTTTGGAATCAAAAGCTCTCTAACCATTTTCACCGGATAAGAAAAATAAATGTAAAAAGATTTAGGATTTCATTGTGAAAACTTAGATGAAAAAATTTGCACTATGTTTTTGTAGCAATTATTCTGAAATATTATCAACAAATCAGTATTTTTTTTGGTCAAGGGGAAGGGGATACAGGGGAGGGGACGAGGGAGGAGGGAGAGGGGTGGAAGGGAAAGCCTAACCTACGGGGCGCACCTAGATGAACCTCCCAATGCCTCTAGGAGGCGCGCTGTACATGCACCCAATATGGTGCGGAAGAGAGCGCCCCCAAACAGGTCCACCCCCACTGGGGCGACCTACACCCAGGCGGCCTGGGTCCCCCGCTGGGGAACCCAGGATTCAATCCTGGGACCTCTCCCCATTTCGGGAGAGGTGTTGACCAATATGCTACAGTGTACGGTCAACAAATCAGTAATTGAAGAAGTGAAGTCTATGTCAGTCTAATGCATTCAGTATACAAGAGTGAAAAGAAGTGAAGTCTGCTTTTTGTAGCATTTATTCTGTAATATTATCAACAAATTTAACTGGAAGTGAAGTCTATGTCTGTGTAATGCATTCAATATACAAGAGTTGAAAAGAATGAACAGAGAAGTAAATAAATACAGTTAGACCTACTAGGGAACTTATGTATGCATCTGTCAGAAGAATATTGAATCTTAATTAAGATATAGTTATATGCTTAGCCATCCTGATCACAGCAAACTAACGAAGGCTAATTAATAATTGGGCAGCTGTTTCTGAGATAGTAACACAAACTAGGTATCTCAGGCCTTTGGTGCTTTACATAAGAATTTAAGACATGGTTGACAACTAGCAATAGAATTTAGGAACAATGAAATCCTTGTAATATGTAAATCAGATTCTAATAGATGATGCATGTTGATGATTATGATCATGACCCTATGTCTGTCTAATGTGTTCAGTATACAAGAGTGGAAAAGAAGTGAAGTCTGTGTTTTTGTAGCATTTATTCTGTATATTATCAACAAATTTAACTGGAAGAAGTGAAGTCTATGCCTGTGTAATGCATTCAGTATGCAAGAGTCAAAAAGAATGAACAGAGAAGTAAATAATACAGTTAGACCTACTAGGGAACTTATGTACGCATCTGTCAGATGAATATTGAATCTTTATTAAGATATAGTTATATGCTTAGCCATCCTGATCACAGCAAACTAACAAAGGCTAATAATTGGGCAGCTGTTTCTAAGATAGTAACACAAACTGGGTATCTCAGACCTTTGGTGCTTTACATAAGAATTTAAGCCTAGGTTGACAAGTAGAAATAGAATTTAGGAACAATGAAATCCTCGTAATATGTAAATCGGAATCTAATGGATGATGCATGTTGATGATCATGAGCATGATCACCATGATAAGAATGGTTTGCCATCTAGAAAATAATAGTGTGAATTAATTGAATGCGAACTTTTAGCATAAAATAGCTCATTCTGCCAACACTAAAATCATAAGCTTTGCTAAATCCTGATGATCAAATGTTGCATGTGACAATGGGGAAGCTAGATAGTAGCTTTCAGTTATGCAGGGATATGGGCGTAAAGCTCGATCTGAAAGTTCCACCTCATCCTTTCTCAGTAACAAGCTTGATCTGGAAGTTCCATCCTAGCATTGGGGTATACATACACATTTCGGATTCCATTCTCCTACTTAAGAAAACCAGAAGCAGAGAAACACAGGTTTGCATGTACATGTCTGAAGTTATTGGCATTATAAGTGTACAAGCTTTTAGCGAAGCCAACTGAGAGATAAAGGCATATAAGTGCTCCAACTCCTCTACTGGGTGAGGGAGGAAGCCTTTACATCTCAACTTTGAGAATCTTCTTCTGACAATATTATAAGATTTCTCCTTTGGAATTCAAACGATCCTGAATCCCTGATTCTCATTTGTTATGTCATCTTAAGTTAAAATTTCTGGTACCATCAAGAGGAAAAGGTAAGAAATCTAAGGAGGGAAGGCAGGAAAGTTCAAGTTCTCATTTAATGCAGTTATTTCATACATCATATTGTCAATAACAACTAGACTTGAAGCTTCCTGTTCCTGATAACTCTCTTTTCAGGCCCATTCTTATAGTTAATATCTACCATCTATCAAGGAATTAAAAACAGGCTTTAAGAACTGAATTGGTCTTGGTGGGATCCGGTCCTAGTTCTAATTCCAACTTCCAAGGCCAGTTTTAGCTGGCTCTGGCCATTTGCTGCCCAATTGAAACGGGTTGGTTCTGGTCTGCTTCAGCTGGTTTTCAGTACCATGCCATCTATGACTGAGGATTATGAAGTTGAAATTCTACAAGCACAATTATTGCAGAATAATTTTGTGTGATGTTTTTGTCTACTTTCCTTCTTTCATTTTAATACCAAGAGTAGGAAACCCCTCCACCCATGATCAAGCCCAAATCGCCAATAGCCTGAGGCACGGGAAGGCCAAACATCTCTTGGACGGTGGGCCCCCTCAGCCCGGCGAAGTCCATGAGGTCAAACGCATGTGAAGCCTGGGTTGGTACCTGCCCTGCATGTATGTCAACTGGTGGCATTTGATACTTTCCTTCTAATTTTCTGTCACATAATCCCCACATCGCCCAATTCTCTCTCATATGCACGTGAAGCCTAGGTTGATACCTGCCCTGCATCTATGTCCACTGGTGGCATTTAATACTTTCCTTCTAATTTTCTGTCGCATAATCCCCACATCGCCCAATTCTCTCTCTCTCTCTAACATCTCTTGGACGGTGGGCCCCCTCGGCCCGGCAAAGTCCGTGAGGTCAAATTGCGTTGGTACCTGCCCTGCATCTATGTCCACTGGTGGCATTTGATACTTTCCCCTCACATAATCCCCACATCGCCCAGTTGTCCCTCCTCCCTCCCTCCCTCCCTCTCCCTCCCTCCTGCCCTCCAGGCATCAGTAACAACATAACCCATCCTTCCAATTAAGTGTCTCCATGACTTCATACACCCAGATGCTAATTCACATTAACTTGTTGAAATACTTAACATCTAATTCCTGGACCTAGTCCCCTAGCCAACAGGAGGTGACGTTGTGCGAGTTCATAGCCAACAGATACATAATAGATTAAATAAAAGATAATCGAAGCGGCAGAACCATCATGAATTTGCAGAGATTCGTCACATAACAAAAGGAAACCACCATCGAACACACAAAACTTGAAAAGTGATGTACCCCCAAAAACCAATTACATCCAGCATCCTTCCTCTCAATTGGCAATGCTAAACAAAAATCAACCAAAACTAGGGGATGGGATGAAACGGTTAGCCACAACTAAGCCCGTACAGAAGCCAGTAATCCGGAAAAGAACAATTTTTTTGGGAACCAAAGACCCCCACCACCACAAAAGGAAAAAAAGGAAAACCCAGATACACGAGGCGCCGTCAAGACATCACATCCCAATGCAACCACGATAAGGACGACAAACCCATCAGGAAAACGCGCATGCAACCCACCTAGATGGAACTCGTGCCCGCATTGCAGCTTGGCGACGGAGCGCTCCCTCGAATCGGCGGACACGAGCTCGAGGCAGATCGAGCAGGGGACCGACGAAGGCCCCGCCCCGTTCCCTTCCTCGGGGAAAGCCGACGGCTTTTCCACGTCCATCGCCTCCCCGGCACACCCAGGATCGCCCATCATGTCATGGACGGAGGAGCTCTTCACACCGACTCCCCCAAAAGAGTTTCCGACCCACAACGACAAGCCCGTAAAAGGATCCCGCCTCTGGCAGATGCGGCTGAGCGTGGGAACAGACAAAGCGAAGGCCGTGCGCAGCAGCGGTGGGGGTTGATCGGTGACACAGAGCAGGCGGGGGGAGGACGCCGGAGAGAGAGAGAGAAAGAGAGAGAAGAGGAGGAGGAGGAGGAGGAGGAAGGAGGAGCTTCTCTCCGTTCGGACATAAATTGGGCTTTTTCTTTTCTCTCTGTCCCCTTTTTTTTTTTGGTTTTTTGGGTTCCTTAATCCTCTCTCTTGTGTATTTGTAATTATATTTTATTATTACGGACGGGCGCAGGTGCGGCCGACGAGGGAGTTAGGCTGGGCTGGATGCTTCCGCAAGTAACACCCTACCATACGAGAACGATAATAAAAAGTCGCACTATAAATGTTATTTGCTAGAAAATCCCTTGTGAATATGTACCGCAAACAAAATCTCGTGATTGTGGGTAAATACAGGTTTTTTTAAAATTTTTGACTTTATAATTTATATATGGGAGGATAAATTTAGATCAAAAAATTTGACGTATCGATCCAATATGTTACGTGCTACAAGTATCGGACAGTATCATTAGGAGACCAACACGATCATTGAGTAATACGCAATTAGTAGTCACCTATATATTTTAATTATTAAATATTATATTTCATACTTTATAACAATGTTCTTTAGTGACTTAGTTAATTTGTCACGTCCCGAGATATATAGCGGAATTAAATCGAGAACATGAACAATCGGCAATACATCTCGAGCGAGTAATATAATCAGAGCGATAAACATCCACACATAAAAGAGGAATGCACCGTATTTAATCAAAACTCCAATCTTTATTAAATCATAATCAAAAGTACATTGACATTTGACTCTCTTGACACAGTGACGAACTAGACTCAATAAAAGAAAGATTACATCATTATGACTCTAAATAAGACACTATTAGACTTCACTCGGATCTTCATTCACTCTCGGACTCGCCACTTGAATAGTCTGAATCCGACCCGTTAGAGTTTCCTGAAAAGATTGTAAAGTTGGAATGAGCATACTTGCCAAGTAGATATTTTCGTATCAACATGAAAGTATAATTTAAGTAATTAATATTTTTAGCTCTACGAAAGGCAATAATGTAAAATGCGATAAAAACACATGATAAAACCGATATTAATCACAAGATAGATATGGAGATATGAGAAATATGGGATCATGATTAAGTAAGATTGCAATGTGACCTTTAATGAACGAGAATGTACTAGCATATAACAAGAATGTACTTTTCATAACCATAGAAACTATGTTCTAGAAAGTCATATAACAAGAATGTACTAGCAAGCATGTAAATTTCATAAGATAACCTCGTGGATTTCACCCGTCTATAAAAAAAGTACTCCCAGCGTAATGCGACGCCATTGTTCATCATACCTCATGGTTTACAGTATGTTTCCGGTCATCTGCCGAGATGGCTAGTGTCGAGCCCTTAGACACTGTCCGTGCCCGCTCTTTCATCTTCAAATTATAAATCAAGCTACTTCCACGAGAAATAATATAGACCAATAATAACAATTCCAACAATAGTTTCATGATAAGAACGTACCAAAGTGAATACATATGAGTTCAAGGAAGAATTATTTAAACATTATGCCACGAAGGGATTCCGACATCATAACGGTACATTAATAAAGTTTCATCTTTCATTAATGTCTTGATGAATAAGGTATTAGGTTCCAGATGTTCAAAAGACCATCTAGGAACATAGTAGAGTTAACCCTTTTGGTCAAACCACGGGTTAGACACAATCTGGGAAAACGTGGTCAAGTGAGGATTGTTTTCCTGAAGTAGCGGTCGATCCAAGACCACCTTCAGGATGAGTCGACACACGAAGGAAAGAGTCGACGCAATGAGTGTTGAAACTAGAACGCGGTCGCACCAGAACCGCCTTTGTGAATAAGCGGTCGCCTGAAGGCCGCGTTCAAGTCCGTTCACATAAAACACGAGTTTTATGAAGTGCTTTCTAGACCATTGGGCTTTTAGGGTACAACTAGCTCGGCGTCTTAGTTGGAATCTCAGGCTCGCAGAGACATACGGAGGCCTTGAAACATGATCACCTAGTCCGACAGCAGGAATATCCGACGAGAGGATCTCAAGTCCAAGAGATGTGTCTATCATGTGCGTGTATAACTAATAGCATCGTACCGGGATACGTGCTATGTACTTAAGAAAGACATGGGGACAAGAATGAAACGTGTAAAACAGCGATTAAAACACCAAAATAGCAAGTTCCACAAACCATGGAAAAATATCTTTAATACAAGACTATATGGTTTTGGCATTAAATTAGCATAAGATTAAAATATGTTCTAAAACATGATATGGCATGAAATTGGAACCATCATATCTGAGGAGGGTAGATCCGGCTCGGCCCATAACCGACCCATCACCAACAAGCCCAGGTCGACTTACGAATGGCAAACGCGCCCAAAGGCGCCTGACAGCCGCAACCCATAAGGGAGCGGCCCAAATCGACTTAGCATCGGATTCTACAGCGCGTGAAAGGCTACGGCCCAAGCGCAATGATCGCCGGAAGACCCTCCGACGACCGACCGTTACCCCCCACGATGTCGACCCCGACCCCATAACGGGCCAGCACACCCAACGAGTGCCGTAAGATTCACCCAAGGACCTGCCGATGCAGGAGTAATCGCCCCTCAACGGGAAACTCCCACCACGATTGCGGGAGACGTTACTCCACTACTTACGCCCTTCCATGTTAAGGGATAGGCCGCTCACACCAGGACAACCCCCTATAAGAGGGACCTCGACAGAGAAGAGACACACGATGGATCATTCTGTCAAATTGCTACACAAGAGAATAGAGCTACTAACCTTGTTGCAGAAAGAGAGAGGTTACGACAGTCCATGCCCAGAGAGAGAATTCCTTATGCACGACCTTACCTCCCAGCGAGCACTCTTCGAGTGAACATTGGGAGCAGCGAGCACTCGTCTGGAGGATCTACACGGCTCCCCGATCTTCTACCTCGGCCTCTATCTCACTCTCTCCCCAGCTCTTCTCTACTCTTTATTAATCCGCTGCTAACTTAAGCATCGGAGGGTTGTCCCCTGGGGTAACAACCGGGACTCCTTCTGAGGCCCCTTTACTTCTGATCCTTGTAGGCTTCCATGAGTGCGGGACGACTTCCCCATTCAATAAATAGAGAAGGTGATACGTGACATAGAAATTAGATTTCCGCCTCTACACTTCTTGGCGCCGTCTGTGGGAAACCTGAGCGAAAAGCCATGGCACCCCGTGGAAGTCTCCGCAACACCAGCAACCGGGGGCGTAGTTCTCATCAGGGACCCAATTCTCGCCATGGGTCGCAAGAAGCTCCTTCTACCCACCCACTCCAGGAGGTCACTCCGGGTGACCTCGATGAGATCCGCCAGTAGATCCAAGCACTGATGGGGCTCTGTCAGGAACTTCTGAATCGGCCTGCGGACCCCCAGCACGTCGCGCCCGAACGGTGGCAGAACGAGAGGGTCCAGACCGGGGAGAATTCTCGCCAAGTGCGGGAAGCATCCCACGCCTCCGTCACAAGGACCCGACGATCGCGCAGTTCGCACGCACCAAGGGTGCGTGGCCCGTTGCACTCCAACTCGGAGAATGGATCGCCGGCTCCAATGCATCGACAAAATGGAGAACAAAGTCTGATACCTGGACGACATCCTCCTAGCCACTAAGAATCGCGGCCTCATCGACGACGACCGGGACTTCCATCCCCCCTTCTCTAAGGAGACCATGGAATCCCCCATTCCGCCCAAGCTACAACTATCGTCCTTTACGTCCTACGATGGCACTACCGACCCAGCCGACCACATGCATAGCTTCGAGTCCAACACGGTCTTCCACCGGGCCTCGGACGCGGTGAAGTGCTTGGCATTCGTCACGACCCTCAGGGAGAACACCCGAACATGGTTCAAGTCCCTGCCGGCCGGGACTATCTTCTCTTTCCAGTAGCTCAAGAAGCTGTTTAAAGAGAACTTTATTGGCTGCCAAAAGGTAGCCAAGTCTACAGTAACCCTGCTCTCTCTCAGGCAGGGCTGAGAAGAGACGCTGTGGGACTTCGTCTCCTGTTTCCGAACGGAGGCGCTCCGGATCCCACACCTCGACGTCAGCCTCGCCACCACTGCACTCACCCAGGGGACGGGAGACCACATCCTCCGACGAGCACTCGGAGTAGAGGCCCCGATGACCCTCACCTACCTCCTCGCCTTGGCACAGAAGCACGCGCGGTGCAAGGAGAACACAGCGGCCCTGGGCCGCACGGCCGGAACCGAACTGTCCGACCGGAAGAGATCCACCGAATCGCCACACGAAGGGCAGAACAAGCGAGAGCGGCGAGATCGAGACCGCCACGATCACCCAGAGAAAGAGAGGGGCAATTACCGCAACTATACACCCCTAACGGCTCCTCTCGACCAGATCCTGATGGAGATTCGTGAGAAATCATTCCTCAAGTAGCCTCCTAGAATGAAGTCGGATCCGAGTATGAGGAACAAGAAGAAATAATGTGGCTACCACCACGACCACGACACGGCTGAATGTATCAACTTGAAGGACGCCATCGAAGACCTCATCCGCCGAGGACTCCTAGACAAGTTTATCGCTAAAGCCGTGGAGAAGCGATAGCACGAGCAAATGCCCCCACCCCTCGACAACTGACCAAACAGAAAGGAGATCATGATGATCTCCGAAGGGCCGGCAGCAGGCGGGGACAACTCCAGGAGACGCCGACAGTACGCGGCCGCCATCAACACCGCCGAGCATAATGATGCCAAAGGGTGAGAAGCCGTCACTGGGGAGCACCTCAAAGACCCCATCGTCTTTTCCGACGATGATCTAGACGGTGTAACTATTCCACATTCTGACGCCTTGGTGGTCTCGGCCACCATAAACCAATGTACTGTCCGACGAATCTTGGTTGATAATGGAAGCGGCCCTGACGTGATTTCGTACGACTGTCTAGTGCTTATGGGTGTGGACTTGTCTAAAATCACACCGTTGCACACACCACTATATGGCTTCTCCGGTACGACGGTCCGCCCGGAGGGGCACATCTCGTTACCGATCACATTCGGAACCGCGCCAAGGGATGTAACCTTCGTGGCAGATTTCACGGTCGTCCGCGCGATGACTGGATACAACGCCATCATAGGGCGGGGAATCCTCGGCACCCTCTGTGGTGTCCCCTCCTCATATCACCAGAAGCTCAAATTCCTCACACCACGCGGGGTGGGAGAAGTTCGAGGAGATCAATGGGAGTCAAGAAGATGTTACCTTAACTCGATGCGCGACCGACAAGCCGAGGAAGGGCCGCCCGAGAAGAAGGCAAGAATGGGAGACCCAGGGCCAAGCACGAGCACTCCTGCGGAGGACCTATACCTCATCCAGGTGGGGGAAGATCTGAGCAAAACATTAGGAATCGGAGCGACCCTGTCCAAGCAAGAGAAGAAGGCTTACGCAGACTTCCTCATAACCAACCAAGACGTGTTTGCTTAGTCCGAGGACGAGCTCTCCGGAATCCCACCAGAGATCATTACCTACCAACCCGAGTTGGATCCACGTTGTCGCCCGGTTCAGTAGCCCCGAAGACGTTGTAATCCCGAGTGACAGGCCTTTATCAGGGAACAAGTGGGCGAGAAGCTATGCTCAGGGCTACTCAGGCCCACCAAGTACCCGGACTGGGTGGCCAACGTGGTCCTCGTTCCTAAGAGCAACGGGAAGTGGCGAATGTGCATAGACTACACCGACCTCAATAAATCTACGCCAAAAGATAGCTTCTCTATGCCGCGAATCGACCAACTGGTCGACGCAACGGCCGAGCACGAAATGTTAAGTTTCCTGGATGCCTACTCCGGGTACCATCAAATTAGCATGCACAAGCCCGACCAAAACAAGACAACATTCGTTACCGACCATGGCCTATACTGCTACACTCGCATGCCATTCAGGTTGAAGAACGTGGGAGCAACTTATCAGTGCCTGGTCAACCACATGTTCGACTCGCAGATCGGCCACAATATGGAAGTCTACATCGACAACATGCTCGTCAAGAGTCTCCGTGCGGCCGAGCACCTGGACGACCTGGCGGAGACATTTGTGACACTTGAAGGTATAATATGAAACTCAACCCGAATAAATGTGCGTTCGGTATAAAATCTGGAAAATTCCCCGAATTCCTCGTCACCCACAGAGAGATAAAGGCTAATCCTGATCAAATTCATGCGGTACTAGAGATGAAACGCCCGGGATGAGTGAGAGACGTGCAGTGCCACACCGGCCGCATTGCCGCCTTGACTCGGTTCCTATCCCGAGCGACTGAGTGATGCCTCCCTTTCTTCCGACTAATCAAGCAAGCCAACAAGGCGTTGGAGAAGAAAGGGCAGATCGACTGGGACCAGGAATGCGAGCAGGCATTTGAAGAGCTGAAGCAGTATCTGGCATCTCCTCCCGTCCTCTCGAAACCATAGAAAGGTGATCAACTGCTCCTGTACCTGTTCGTGACGCCGAGCATGATGAGCGCCGTGCTCGCCCGAGAGGAGAGTAATATCATGAAGCCCGCCTACTACGTAAGCCGGGCATTACAAGGGCCGGAATTCAGATACTCACGAACTGAGAAGTTCGCTTTGGCACTCATCACAGCCGCCCGCAAGTTGCGACCGTACTTCCTGGCTCACCCAATCACCGTCCTCACCGATCAACCTCTACGACAAATTCTCCAGAATCTCGACGCATCGGGAAGACTGATCAAATGGGCTATCGAGTTGGGTGAATTCAACATCAAATTCTGCCCAAGGACTGCAATCAAGGCCCAGGCTCTCGCCGAATTCGTCGCCGAGTGCACGATACCTGCCGAAGATTCGCCCGAGCAGTCCTCAGGGCCCACATGGGAGTTGTACGTCAATGGATTGTCCTGCGCCGCTGGTAGCGGAGCGGGGTTAGTCCTACTATCACCAGAGGGGTTAGAACTTCAGTATACCCTCTGTTTCAACTTCCCAACCACGAATAACATGGCCGAGTATGAAGCGCTTCTCTCAAGGCTAGGTATGGCAAAACACCTGGGGGCGACTAGTGTGCGAGCATACAGCGATTCCATGCTCGTCGCCAACCAAGTCATAGGATAATTCGAGGCGCGTGAGTCCTCCATGATCAAGTACCTAGAGAAGGCCATGACCGCAGCGAAGGAGTTCTCCCACTTTGAGATGGTCCACATCCCTAGGGAGGAGAACGTCTATAACGCCCCGAATTTTTTTTTGGATATTTATCGGATCAAGATCTGTGGGTTTCGGATCGCTTTCGTGGGTCCCGGATTGAGTTTTGCCATTTACATGTGTTTTTGTCTGTCGGACCTTCAGAATCCCGTGTAGGGTGAACCGTTGCGTTCTCCGACTTTAGGATGTTACCACTGCATTGTGCATTTTTCCAAGATCGTGGGGAGTATTTTTCCTTATTTTTGATATTTTCTGGAATTTTAGATTTTCTATATATCAAAACCTTTTTCTCTCTCTCCCCATCTCTCATTTCTCTCTTCTCTCCCTCTCTCTTCTCACGCTCTCTCCTCTCTCCCTCTCTTCTCCGGCGGCCGACGGAGGTGGACGGGGGCGAGGCGGCGAGGTTCGTGGGGCGTGGAGCGGCGAGGATGGAGCAAAGATCGAGGTGGAGACGTGGCATTCATCGTTCATGAGCTCGGGGCGTAGGCGGTGGTTCGTGGGGTGTTTAGCGACGGAACGGCGATCTCGGCACGTCAAATCTTTGGTGGAGGTAGGGGGATGGATCCTTGACCCGTGTACTTCATTTCCCACGAGTTTTGTAGGCCGTGGTGATCCGAGCGGGCTTATTTTCGCATTTTGGGGAAAATGTGTGATTTTGGGGTGTGAGCCGGATTTTGCCTTTCGATTACGTTTTAGGGGTTTAAATGAGTCCTCTCGGTGCTAGAGAGGTTGGGGGATGATTTCCCCTTATTTTCCCCTTCACGTGGGTGTGATTGGGGCGTGGAATGGGTTTTTTCGCGGTTTCCGCCGTTTTCAGGCGCGGACTGAGAACGCGACCATCACAGTGGTCGCGTTCTTCAAGAAGGCACCGTATCGCGACGCCGCATTCATCGGGGAAGATGAACGGTAAGGCGGTAAGGGTCGCGCCCCGCGGACCAGGCGCGACCAGGTCGCGCTTGCCATGTCGGTCGCGTCATTGGGTAACGCGCCCAGTGGTTTTGCCGCATCAATGGGTTAACGCGCTCCATTGACCAGGCGCGTCAACGGTTAACACCGTGTCACGCCTGGGGTTTCCGCCGCGTTAACCGTGGATCGCGGTAGTTGTTCCCGCCGCGTTCATTAAGAAAGCGCTCGAGTCTTGCGCCGCGTTCATTAACGCACCCTGAGGAGTGTGTGCGTTAATGAAGGCGACCTATTTTGTGGGCCAGAGTGGGGGAGAGCCGCCGGGCGTGCTTACCTTAGCCCATGTGAGTCCCAAACACCCATGGGTTCCGTGACCTTATTTTTGGGCGTCCGGAGGTACCGAGTTATCTCGATTAGCGTGCCCATGGGTTTGGAGGGTCCGGGTGACCCCATGTGTTCCGGGCTTTCATGTTCTCGTTAGATCGAGTCACCATGTATCGGTATAAGTGCGGTGAGGTTTCCCCGCACATCGTGGGTTTCTCCGGAAGGTGATTTTCGAGTGGGCCGTGTGTGTGGCCTTGGACTGCGAGTCCAATCAACCAGCCTGAGACTGGAGGTTTCCCGTGTGTCCCTTGGATGAGGGAGTAACCCGGTGGCTTGTGGGCTACCTTGGGAACCGTGTTACCGTGGTTTTAGACCTAGGGATAGGCTAGATTGACGGTGTGGAGCTGTCCTTGTACGACGGTCTTGACCCGAGTTGTGTGACTCAAGGACCGTTGGGTTCATTAGGTCTAGTGGACCATCCAGAGTCTGGTGGCATCATGCCGCCTGTTACACCGTGTTACTCGCGATGGGTGCGTGTGTGGCTTTCCGTGTTCACGTTGAGTGACCTGCCACTAGACGTAGCTTTCCTGCGCACGCATGTGTGAACCCACTTGGGAGTGGTGGAGAGTGTGACCCGAGACAGGCGATTTTTAGGCTGGTTACCGTAGGGCCCCCACGTGCAGCCGAGTCTGGGCTACGGGGGAAGAACCAGCAAGAGAATCTGACCTAGGGTGCATGGTATGTGTGTGCACACTTAGTTGGGGGCGTTGGACCCGTGCTGACAAGCGCGACCCCAGCTTGTCCTTGTTTTGTGTTCCTGGTTACTAGTACGGTGTCTCAGCCTCCGTCTGGGGCATGGTAGCGAGATACTTGAGGCTGTGGACTAAGTCGTCAGTGGACGCATCCGGCCTTGCTTCTGTGAGCAGTGCTCCCGTCACGTGACGTGAGTTTCTCGTGAGTCGAGTTTCCGCTTCACGTCTGCGAGATGTGATTTCGCGTGCGATTTTCGGGGGTGTTCCCGAGATAGAGGTCTAGGGTTCCGGTGAGCGTCACCGAGGGTTTTCCTAGGTAGTGATCGGTTCACGACAGCGGTGTCGTGATGGTTTTCCTGGCAACGTGGCCAGAGGTTTTTCCATTAGTCTGGTGGTCCCCTGACTGGGAGATCGGGGTGCGTGCTTTCCGGTACAGTAGGAGTAGCTGTAGAGCCGAGATTTTATCGGCCACCGTGTTTACTATTCCTACTGTTACTATTGTTCTTGTTGTTGCTGCTTTCCGTGCCACCGTTGTTTACGGTTGGGGTTCCACTGGATCCCTACTGAGCCAATGACAGGAGGCTCACCCCTGCTTTCCAGCTGTGGCGGTTCTTCCTCGAGGTTCGAGGGTGCTGTGCTGAGGTTCTTAGTTGCTAGCTCGCCGGGTCGAGTGTTCACTCGGTGTTGGGTACGTTCTTCTACCTTAGACTGTACTTTCTATTGACTGGACTCTGTTGTAGTTAGTTTATTTATTTCTATTAATTGTTGAATTATCCTGCTTTATTTCCTATTTATTTATACCTCCACACTCCTTTTTAGCCCTTTGGAGCCTCGGCTCGTAGGCGGCGGGCCAGGATTCAAATGGTATTAGGTTTCTTTTCCGATATCTGGATCTTGGGCCGTTATAGTTGGTATCAGAGCGTGGTTGTGGTCGTACATAGGAATTCGAGATATTGTAGTGATCAGAGTCTGTAAGGTCCAGTACAGTCGGCAGCTGGCATAGGGTTTCGTGTATGTTTTTCGCTTCGTTTCTCGCTTGAGAGCTTGAGGGCGCGGCGTTGGCACTGTGAAGGTGGTTGCTGTTTTGTTGGAGTGCCGGTATGGGGCCCAAGGGAGGTGAAAGAGAGATTTCTTCCTGATGGGTTGTGGCCCCAGTTGTGCTGTGTCGGGCAGAGGTTGTCGGTAGGCGTGAGTTTGTGGTGCTACGTTCGAGGTATTTGCTGCGAGGTCATGTGGTTGGCGAGGGTTGTTCGTAGTTAAGTGGCCGTTGTGAGCGACGTCACGCGGTTCCGGGAAGAGCGGAGATGACGCGGAGCGCGCGCGGGCTCCTTTTTTTTTTTTTTTGTTGTTTGTTTTGCTGCAACACAGAAATAAGAGAAGGGGGAGAAGGGGCCACCACGGGAGATTGCTCCGGCGGGGCGAGCAGGACAAGTGTGATATAGTAAAATATGGGGGTTAAACGGCCATAGCGGGAAGTGACTCGCCGCGGCCTCGGGGGGACGGGAATGGTGCAAAAATTAAATAATAAGAATTGAAACGGCCATTGGGGAAGTGACTCGCCGCGGCCTCGAGAATATGAGCAGATAATAAGATGATAGAATATGAAGAGAATACAAAGAGCGGGAATTTAAACGGCCATTGGGGAAGTGACTCGCCGCGGCCTCGATGATAAGAGCAGAATATAACAGAATATAAAGAGAATATAAGAACGGAAATTTAAACGGCCATTGGGGATGTGACTCGCCGCGGCCTCGATGATATAAGCAGAATATAACAAAACATAAAGAGATTATAGGAATAGAAATTTAAACGGCCATTGGGGAAGTGACTCGCCGCGGCCTCGATGATATAAGCAGAATTTAACAAAATATAAAGAGAATATAGGAAATAGAAATTTAAACGGCCATTGGGGAAGTGACTCGCCGCGGCCTCGATGACAAGATGTGATCGCCAGGGGCCAAAAGACCCCAAAATAAGAAAGTGATCGCGCCTACCTCGAGAGCGGGAGATGACGGGTTGCTTCTTCCTCTCCCTTCGGCCGGCCGACGGAGAGGGCTTTCCTCGGTTACCCTTGCAAAACAACGACAAACAAATAACAAGTGGATTAGAAAGATGAATGTGTAGTATTCATATCCTTGCAATAAAAATAACGAAATAACGGGAAGACACACACCTGGTTGGTGTTATCTTTTTAAACCCCTCTCGGACTCGAGTAGGAGGAAAATGAGATGATGGATGCGAGATGATGAATGCAAAAGAACTACGAAGAAAAGGAAAGAGTTGGCTTATTGGATGTGCCGGTGGTGAAATTCGGCGGAGCTCCGGCAGCGTGGGGACGACGTAGAAGCGCGGTGGATGAAGACGACCTTCCTCTCGCGAGCGTGGGCACCCGAGAAGCCGGCAGAACCTCCACCTACAAAAGACCCCACGGGTTAGAAAAATGACTCCGTAGCCTCTGGGCTCCGGCAGCCTATCGGATCACTTAGAAGCTCCCCTAGAACTGAGGGGGGGGGGCCTCTATTTATAGAGCTCCGGAAGGTGGAGGCGTCCAGGACCCTGGACACCTCTATCAGGACCGAAATAATATTTTATTCTATTTTTATTGATTTTTTTGGAATACTTTTGTGGAGGCGTCCAGGGTCCCGGACGCCTCAAGCAGGTCCACCGAAAACCGACGACGGCCGCACGCGGTTTGGCACAACGCGTGGTTTTGTGAGCGGCGCCTCGTGATTCAGAAATGGGCGCGTCCAGCTGACCGGACGTCTCTATAATTTGGATTTTTTCACACACGACAAACCGTCGTTCGGTGGCCGGCGCCCGTGAAGGTTTTGATGGAGGCGTCCAGGGGCCTGGACGCCTCCAAAATTATATTATTTTTTATTTTTCTTTTGTCTCTTATACCAGGGCTGGCATTTTAATTTTTTTATTTGTTTTTATGGAGGCGTCCAGGGGCCTGGACGCCTCCATTAATATGTATTTTTTATTTATTTTTTATCTTTTATGCCAACGGGCATTTTATATTTTTTATATTTGTTTTTATGGAGGCGTCCAGGGGCCTGGACGCCTCCATATATATATATATTTTTATTTGATTTTTGTTTTGTTTTTTATGATTATTGATATTTTTTTATTATTTTTGCATTGATGGAGGCGTCCAGGCAAGTGGACGCCTCCATGATTTTAAGTTTTTTATCTTTTTGTCATTGATGGAGGCGTCCAGGCGCCTGGACACTTCCATGATTTTGATTTTTTTTATTTTTTTTTGTCATTGATGGAGGTGTCCAGGCGCCTGGACACTTCCATGATTTTTCACGAAAAAATTCAAAAAAAAGTAAAAAAAAAATCATAAAAATAGGAAATCACCGGAGTAATTAAAAATGTGAAGGCCGCCTTGGGGTATCATAGTGTAATATGAGATTTACTCAGGAGACGTCAGGAATGGCGTGTCTACAGCTGCCCCGCCTTGGCGTCTGCTTTGCAAGGGAGCGACACGTAGTGGAATGGTATCGAAGTGGAGTGAAATGAAGTGGGAGCGGACTGATAAGTTGATGCCAAGGTGTGATGAGACACGCTTTTGACGTTACTGTTTGGAATCTTTCCTGAAGTTTCAATGAGGCGACCTTGAAGAAGGTCTTTCAAATATTGACGATTGCTTGGACGGAGATCAAATAAGGGAGGGTGAGATGTGTGCTCATGCACGAAAAATAAAGGAGACCAACTTCTCGGTGTGGAAGTACCTGGGTCATAAACCCACAGGTTTCACCTTTGGTGAGCGGTTACCAGCCAATGTGGAAGTGCTGCGGCCAAGGTGGGTCAAATAAGATAAAAAGTAAAGGAATATCTGAGGGTCTGTCCAAACAAGGGTCTCCTTTGGAAGAGCAGCGTAGGGCCGCTTCAAGGAAACTTAGTATTTCATTCGGAATGGAATATCTCATATTTGTAAGAATTGGAGTACAACGGCTTTCACAATAGAATCACTCGAATGATCTTCCGCAATAAATTCAAAGTCCTATATGAATGCATGCTGGGTTTAAAGAAAAATTTAAAACAAACTAAAATAGAAAATAGCCAAGGATAATATTGTCAACTTGTTAAGAACGGGTCAGGATACCGATCCGGTGAGCTGGTACTGGGCTGGGGCCCGTTTATCCACGCACCAACTCTCTGAATGGAACCGTCGTCCCCATGCTACCACAAATTAACGGTTTATCCGTACAATCCAAATTCCTCTGGGATCATCACCGTTTTTGTTGAAGGGGAACTCAGATCTCAGATTCGTTCGGGCCGCAAGGTCCTTGACATGTTCTAGTAGCGTAGGTATCATATACTACGATGCATGACATGGTGGGACCAACCATTGAAAGGTGGGATAGGAGATAGGACAAAGACGTCCGTTAGTAAAACCTGCACAGGCCAGCATGGATTAATAACATCAGAAAGTAACAGAATCGTAACAGAATCGCACCACAATGGAAAGGAGATCTAGTCAAAATCCTGACATTGACCGTTGATGTGACATGTTCTGTCTTGTAGCGCCCTACCCTTTCTATAAGAACTCCCCTTAGGCTAGTTCATTCAAATGCACCAAGGTGGGTTTTGGAAGCTCAGGAGAGGAAGGAGAGGAGAATCTAGAGATTTCAGGATGGAGGGAGAGTCTTCCCGCGTTATGAAGAGGAGCAGGCCTAGCAGCGAGATCAGGCGACTCTCCGACCTCGAGGGTCATCTGAGTGGGACGATCATGTCGCATATGGTAAGCTGATTCATTTCAAATTTCTCCACGTGAACCTTCTTCTTACTTCCTTCCTTTCTTCTTTCTTTTCTCTTCCAGCCATATCCACTCTTCCCAGGCCCGAGGAAGTTTTCCAAACTGCCATGGCTTTCAAAGCTAACTTCCAACATCTCCATTGGCATGAGGGTCATACTCTCGAAGTGGCATCTGCAGGGGCTCCTTGTTCACGCCAAACATTACGAGAAGATTCGTATGGACTGGGCGGCTATGGGCGCACTAGTGGAGATCTGGCATCCCCAGACCCACACTTTTATCTTCCCGACCTTCGAGGTGACCATCCTCCTCGAGGAGGTGAAACTTCTGCTCGGATTGAAGAAATTCAAGAGTGACGGGAAGGTGAAGGCTATGCGGATGCTGACACGGGGGACTTCCGAAAGCGTCCTTGGAAGTTTCATGCCGCCCGACGCAGCCCGAAAGGTTCGTACTCAAAAGGGAATTGATTTACAAAAGCTCGCGGAATGGGTCATGGAGGCCCTGAGAGGGTTACCAGACGATGACTATTTGGAGGGAATCATGAAAGGGTTCACCATTTGTCTGGCGGGTGCTCTCTTGTTTCCTTATACCGACAACATGGTGGAGGAAGACCAACTGAGTGCTATCTGCGGGATCTGGCATGGAAAGAGGGCGGGACCCGCTGTCCTTGCCTACCTATATAGTGGCCTTACTGCCTCGAGCATGGGTAAGCCTCCTTTTGGTTGCGCACTTGTCTTGAATTGCTGGCTTGATTTGCACTTTAAATTCGACCACCGCGAGGGAATGCCAACTGCTTCGAAGCTCTTCCAACAAAGCCCTCTTCATCACATAGCCGACGTGTTAGGCTTCGGTGGTACTGTAGTGAACCGCGTTCCGTGACTGAAGAAACGTGAAGACTGGCGGTCTCACTTCCGCACCGTGACACAAGACTTCTTTACTTGCGCACCGGCATGTTTGTTTTCGCTTGATCTCCTCATGAGGCCTTCTCCTGAAGTTGATCTCCAACTGATCGGCGCAACCGAGTTCGTCCTTTATAACGCGCATCGATGCTGCCTCCAGGTCGGCATTCCACGCCATTCATTCCCAATATCGACTGGCATCGTTCCTTTGAAGAAGAGGGAGTTGGGCACGGAGGCGGATGCGAGGGAAGCGAAGGCCATCAAAGCACCCTGGAAGACAAGTGTTGCGGGAAAGGCCTTAGCGCATGTGGGGGAAGAATGCGAGCTGTGGAGAGCTTATGTGACCGAACTGGAGAAGTTAAGGCCTAACGCGCCTAAGCCTCTGATGTAGCTCATTCTGCTTTTCTGATGGAATAAAATCTGACATTTGGATGTTTTGGACTCCCGTCCCCTTAATTATTATTATCTTTTTTGTGGTTTTTCTTTTTCTTTGTGTTTTCTTCTTTTGTTTGGATTATATACATACTCTTATCTTTTTTTTTCTTTTATTATATATTTTTTTTGAAATTTTTATTATGGGGGCGTCCAGGGTCCTGGACGCCCCTAAGTTTTTATTTTTTATTTTTTTGTTTTGAAATTATTATTATTATTATTATTTTTGGGGGCGTCCTGGGTCTTGGACGCCCCTAATTTTTTTATTTTTTTAATTTTTTTTATTATTTTTTTATTTTGGGGGCGTCCAGGCGCGAGGACGCGTCTTAATCCTCGAATTCAAATTTAAAGCGACGGGTGGCCTTTCTTCTCCCGCGCCTTACCCACAAACGAGCACGCCTTCCGCCGAAACTCGCTCGCCCGTCTTTGTCTTCTTCCCCTCGATCGAATGGAGTTCGGCGGTCTGGACCACGGCGAAGGTGGAGAGGGACGCGGGACCCCTCGCCTGAGGAGGGACGCGCCAGAGCACGGAACAGCGTCCATGGAGGAGGAAGGGCCGCTTCGGGCCCCCGAGGGACCCGAGGGGCCCAATGGCACGGGAGGAGGTGAACACGGCTCGGTGAGTGCTTGGTTTTCCCCCTCTTTGATCCATTTTGAGTTTTGAAGCAAGCCGTGCGAGGGGGGAAAGGGTTCGGCGACTGTTGCACTTAAATGATGGACGCGTCCTAGACAGGGGACGCGTTCTTTTTGACTGATGTGGGACCTCTTTTGATGCAGGGTACGGCAAGAATCCCGGGTTTGGCCGATGAGTGGGCGAGTGCAGACGAGCCGAGCCGCGTCAGGAGGGAGAGTCGCGGCAAGGCGAGGCTCGAGGAGTGGCCCGTACGTCTCCCTGGACAGCAAGGGGGTATACTGGTGCAGGACAGTGACGACTTCCTGCGGCGGCAGAGAGAGAGCTACGCGGGGCTTCCCCAAGCTGGAGACACGCGTGGCATCGGCGGCTCGCGCGCCCAACTGTCAGAGACTAGGCGGCAGCTGGCCGTCGCTCAACATGAGTTGTCGCTCCTGGTAAGTTATGTGCCGCACTTTTAACTTCAGATTTTGGAGTTTCACTGACGGCCGTTGTTTATTTTGTTCCAGCGTGCCCAGCAGACAGCGACGGTGGGAGTGGCTGGCGGATCTTCCAGTTCCTCGGCCCCTTTTCTCGAGATTACCTCCCTCCGGGAGCAACTTGCCGGTGCGGTGGCCCGTGCGACCCGGGCGGAAGAGGAGCGTGATGCCTGGGTGGCGACTGTAGCGGAGCTGCGGCATCGCGGTGAGGAGAGACCTTCTCCAAACATCCTGGAGTTAAGGGTTCTTCTGCAGATGATGAGGAGAGAGGCAGAGAGAGAGAAAGCCGAGAGAAGGTCCGAGCGACAACGGGATCTGACCGAGAGGAGGGCCTTGGAGGCCCAAGTGAGGGAGCTCCAGCTGGGCCTTCAGGCCGTCGTGCAGAGGCTAGGAGGGATGGAGACGCGCTACGAGAGAGCGCGAGAGTTCGGGGAGCGACTCCGCCAGTCCGGTCGCTTTGCCGCCAGTGGCTTCTTTGCCACGCCAGGGGAGGAGCAGCGAGTCACTGCTGCGGAGCAGGCGCCCAGAGGCGAGGCAGGTGCTACTGCACGGGGATCCCGGAGGCTTCTGAGGGACCCTCACCTCGGGGGAGAGGAGGAGAGTGCCCAGAGAGATGAGTGATGGTGAGGATTGGCGAGCTAGTGGGCCCGCCACCTCTCTATGATTGTAGTGTTTGTGACAGCTTATGTAGAATTATGAATGGAGTGATTTGATTTTCTGCTGTTTATTTGTTCTTTTGTGCGTTCCTTCTTCCCTACACTTCTTCTCCTTTGCACTGTTCCCATGTGATGGGTCTGCCGAGACTCCGCTCCAAGCGGAGAATCGCGTCTTGTTGTGACCATTTTCCACGGGAATCTACCGTCGGAGTCAATACTGACGGCCCTAGTTTCTTTTCCCGAATGCTGTGTCAAATTTTGCGGACGTCCTCCAAATCATGATAGGGTATCCCTAGACAACATAGGGGGCTAGTCGTCATATTCTTCGTCCAGTCAATCACCCTGTGCGAGCAGTGAAGCGACACATGGGACCGCTTGGGCGGTGCCTCATTGCGAGGGCTATTATTGACAGGTGATGGAGGCAATCTTGGCCCGCACTCCTTCCATTTCTATAAATTCTTGTCCCTTTTATCTTCCCAGGTATATCGAGAGCTAACTCGAGGAGCACAATTTCTTACGGGAGAGGAGGAGTTCAAAATTCTGAGAGTTGGATGGAGGGCGAATCTTCCCATTCCTCGAAGAGAAGCAGGTCCAGTGGTAGTAGTTCGAGGAGGCTTTCAGACCTTGAAGGGCACTTCAGCGAAAGGGCCCAATCACAACTCGTAAGCCAAGTTTTCTTGCCCTTTTCTCATTCTTTCTTCCTTTCTTCTGACCAAACCTCACCCTCATTCCTTGTATGTGTAGGTTGTGATGAAATCACAAATCTTATGGGAGTTGGTAGTAGCAGCGTACAGGGGCCTCCCAGATTTTCAGAAGGCGAGGCTAGACGTGATGGGATTTGGTACCTTCCTTCGGATCGAGCCGATCCAGCTTGACCTAGTCCTGATCCAAGCCTTGTGTGAGAGATGGGACCCAGTGAGCCGGGCATTCCTGATGCCCTGGGGGCACATGGTGCCCAGCTTGGAGGATGTGGTCCGGATCACAAGCCTGAAGGTAGAAGGCGAGGCAGTGACCGGAGTCACTTACGCGGACTACAGAGAAGGTGCCCAGAAGTTACTGGGTTTGGACCTGGATGGTCGGAAAAACAGGTCGGTAGCTAGGGCGTCCCTGATGGATGCATTAGGGCTCACCGACACTCGTCGGCGGGACGATGAATCCTCAGAAGAGTTCATGGAAAGGATAGAAATAGGATGCCGCGCCGTGTACTGCATAGATTTCGGCGACTGGGAAAGATGCAACATAGATTTGAGGAGATTTCTCCTCTTCCTTTTGGGGAGATTGGTACTGGGCTCGAAAGGGGACGGTATCCAATGTTGCTTCCTGGAGCTGCTGTCAGACCTTGAAAGAGTAGGGTATTATACCTGGGGAGCCGCCATGCTGGCACACTTGTTTGCAGGCCTATTCCAAGAAACGGATCGTGAGATGACTGTGAGTGGTTTCACACCATTCATCCAGGTATTTTTTTGTTTTTGCTTGTTTTGTATTTTTTTTGTGTTTTTGTAAAGTTCTGATGGCCTGCGCCGAGCAGCTGTGGAGTTATTATTACCTCCCTATGGGGAGAGCTCGGCATTGGCGACCTGCGATGGTGCCGCTAGCCAGGCGGTGGGAACCCATCATGAGTGCGGCACCCCTAACCTACCAACTGATGGTGCTAAGGCGAGAGCTACAGGAGTTCCCTGCAGCGATGGTAAACTGGAGACCCTACTCAGACATGGTCGATGCTGACCAGCCGTGGGTTCTAGCAAGTCGTGCCCGGTTCGGACGGGAACTGTGGATGCACTGCCTGATTGAAATCGAGCCACTTCGGCTACGATTGGTTATGAGGACTTTAGGACTGGCTCAAGAATGGGTGGATTCAGCTGCGCCACCTCGTGTCGGGAGAAAGACGCGGGGACCGGCGACCTGCATTGACTGGCGCGTGCGATTCCCCGAACAGTATGAGGACTGGCAACGGGGTGGCACGATTGTAGAATCACAGGCGCGGGACAGCGAGGACTACTTGCGTCTATATAGGACAAAGTACGCAGAACGGTTCCAACCCCGGGGACTTGTGGAGGTAGGTTTCCCCTTTTTCTCTTCTCTTCTTTCTCCTTTTCTTGGTTTTTCTGGTGAAAATGCTGACTTGTAAGGCTGCAGGATGTCCGGGATGCCATGATAGCGAATTTACGAACTCGCTTGGCAGAGATGGAACAACAGTTGGGCGATGCCCGCGGAGCTACGAGCGCCTTGGTAGGTGTACAGTACGTTCCTAATTAAAACCCCAGATTCCAGATGTTGGCTGCTAATTCACATGGTCGCAGCATGCCCAGATTGGCGCAGCCTCCCCAGCGATGGGAGTAGGTGGTGCCTCTTCCAGCTTGTGGATTCCCACCTCAGAACTTGACTCACTTCATGAGCAACTTGCTCACGCCACGCAGCGTGCTGCGGAGGCAGAAGGGATGCTCCGTATACAGGTAAAAGTTTCAGCGTTGAGTTCTCTTTGTTTACGCCTTATCGCATATCTGAGATGGTACACTCGGCAGGAAAAGGAGACGGAAGAAGCGCTTGCCCAAGCTGCGCAGAAGGAGGCTAGGATAGCAGAACTGGAGAGGGAACTGCGGCGTCATCCTGATGACGACTCATCCAGGGATGCTATGGAACTGAGGATCACTTTCCAGTTAGAGAGGGAAGACCGTGAGAGAGAACGGGCAGAGAGGGAAAGAAACGCAGAGAGAGAAAGAGCCAACAGTTTGGCTGAAAGGGAGGAGCGAAGGGCCATGGAGGCCCAACTATTCGAACTCCGAATCGGCCTTGGTCTTGCTGAACAGTGGCTGAGAGATGGTGAGGAGCGTTACCGAAAAGCACGAGAGCGTGGCTTTCGTGTTGGTAGCTTCTCTGCTGCTTCCGTGGATCAACGCCGGGATGTGGGAATAGGAAGAGGAGTACAGAGCGGCAGGAGTACCGCTTTTCGTAGTTGGGTAGCACCTTTGAGAGTGTTTTGCCCGGAGAGTAGTGGGACGAGTAATGCAGAGAGAGAGGACGGAACTTGATGTAAAATTTTTTGGTTTTTTTTTTTTTGGAATAAAACACAAGGTTTGATTTGTTTGTTTTTCACCTTTGCTTCAGTTACCTGAATCCCTGCACATATCACTGAAACAAACAAATCAGAATTTCTGTTCTGACTTGGCCCCTTGCTCAATAAGCAAATGGTCACTGTGACTGTCCTTGATAACTGGTCAAGGGGCCAAGCCTTTATTTAACGAAGGCAAGGGAAAGATGCGGTGATGATAAATGCGACAGGCAAGCACACGAATGCAAGCGGTATTAAAAGTGAGATGCTGCACGCAAATGTAATCATGCAAAATTGATTTGTTTTCTTTTTTTTTTATATTTGGCATTTTTTGTTTTATCATAAAAATATTTTTTTTGTTTGCAAATATGTACATTTTCTCTTTTCCTTTTTTTTTTGCTTTTATGATTTCAATTTTTTTTTATTGCTAATGCCCGGCAAGCACCCAAATGGCACCTGACCTTCGTGAGAACAGGGGTTTCTTACTAACCTCCCAGGTATCCTAAGTGCATATCTAGGTTGATTTGGGCCTCTAGACCCCTCGAATGATGATCCCGCCGGCTAAGACTTACCCTGATGATAATACCGTCATGCCATGCTTAGGCTCCCAGTCGCTTCCGACCACAGGGATTCACCCAAAAGGTGTTTGAGGTAAATGATTTGCCCGACCCGGGTCTATTTCCTCACAACTCTAGATGGTATATGATGGAACACCCTGGAACCCTAACGACCAACCGCGCGACGCTGACCTGGAATCAGACGCCGTCGCACCCATAGGTGACGCGCTTGCATTGGCCTAAGCCCGAGGTTAAACAAGAAGACATCAAGGTGGTAAACAGGGGTCTTGACCAGCTAGAAACACAGAGACTCCTTCGCAGCGATAGCTTTTGCTTTTCAAAGTAGGCAACCAAATGTGTATATTAAAATAAGGTCGCAGACCCTGGGCAGTTTTCACCTTTCAGAAACTCCATCGAACCTTCATCTTTAGAGAGAGAAGGAAGAGTGTAGGGGATAAACCTCCTGAGAGGACCGGCAAAGCCGGTAACCCGGCGAGCGAATAAGGGCCCATTAACTCTTTCCTTTCGGACAGCTTCGGACCAAATCTCGAGCATTTACATTCCACGGCCCCCTTTGTGGATTCAGACTTTTGCTTTGAGGGGTTCCGTTTATCGTACCAGGCACGGTCACGACCAGGCTTTTCTCTTGATTTTGATTTTGTATTTCTTTTTGTGAGGGAGATATAGTCGTTTGACGTTTGTGGGCTCCCTTTTCGTATGCCTGCGGGGACACTGCCCTCTTCTCGTGCACTGATCGATGCTCGAGGAAATGGATCCTACTCTTGCCCTGGGGGTTTGAGTTTCGGTTTCTCATGCTCAGCGTTTTAAGGGTGCCGACTGTCTCATTTGGTCGAAGAGAAAAGAATAAAGATTACAGCTTCCGGAGATCTTCTAGGTGTGGCCCTACCATAGGTGATGCTACCAACTTTTTTGAATAAAATACATAAGTGAACACATGTTAGCTTCCTTCGAGCGAGCATAGGCCGACGTGACCGGACAGGGATCTCCACGGTTCTGGCAAACCAAGACCCGGTGCCTACCAAGCCTTAATGGGCCCTATCCTAACATGAAGGTTAGATGCAGAGACTTAACTATATGGTGACTGCCGGGCATCGGCATTTTGAATTTTCCATATTTTTAGTGGTTTTCAATATTTCTTTATTTTTTGATGTTTTTATCTTTTCATCATTTTTTTTGTTTGTGCTAAGGGTAGTATTTCTTAAGATAAAGCCCATTCCAAGGGTGGGATAACTCGGTCCCTTCGGCGTTGATTAGCTTGTAGGCGTTGCCAGGGTACACGGCTTGAATTACAAATGGTCCTTCCCAATTGGGTTGGAGCTTAGAACGCGGCCCTCCAGGTTTGACAAAAATTCTTTTTACGACCATCTCACCGACTTTGAATTTTCTCTCAACGACTTTCTTTTGGTAAAAGCGAGCGAGTCTATTTTGATACACACGCGCGTGTTCGGCAGCAGCCAGTCACTTCTCATCCAAGAGTTCCAACTGGGCGAGGAGTGAATTACGACGATCGTCGAGGGGAAATTCCTCGTCCAATTGTACCCTGAGAGAAGGGATCAGAGTCTCGTATGGGACTACCGCTTCCATACCATAAGTAAGGGCAAATGGAGTCTGCCCGGTGGGGGTACGGATTGAAGTGCGATAGGCCCATAGAGCTTCGATAAGCTTTTCTGGCCAGTCTGAAAACTTACTAGACTCGCAGGTTTTTTTGATGATTTTGAGCAATGTTTTATTGGTGGCCTCCGCTTGGCCGTTACCTTGTGGGTAATATGGCGATGAATGATGCAATGCAATTGCGTACCTTTTGCAGAGGTCCTGTAGGTCCTGAGAAATGAATTGTGGCCCATTGTCGGTGACGATCGTGCTTGGGATGCCGAATCTGGCGAGAATGTTCTTCATGATGAACTTGCAGACTGTTGACGCCTTGATTTTCGCGTAAGCTTCGGCTTCGGCCCATTTGGTGAAATATTCCGTCGCAGTAAGGATGAAAGATTTCTGCTTGGTGAGGGAATTGGGATCACCTAGGGGACCAATGACGTCGAATGCCCACATGGAGAAAGGCCATGGGGAGGATATTGGATGAAGTGAGGAAGATGGTGAATGGATTTTATCGGCGTGAAGTTGACACTTGACACACCTACGGACATAGACAGCACAATCTTCTTCCATAGTGGGCCAATAAAAGCCTTGCCGAATGATCTTATTGGCGAGCATCTGACTATTCACGTGGCCACCGCACACACCCGAGTGCGTCTCTTCTACACATTTCTAAACCTCATCGTCACCAAGACATCTTAGCAGAATACCAGTAAGGCTCCTCCTATACAACAATCCTCCAACTAGGGCGGTTTATTTTAAATAAGTGGAGGATAAAACAAGATTTAGGTGAAAGATACCTAGAAGAATTTACAGGATGAGAAGAAATCAAAGAAATCAGTGAGGACTAAAGCCTCGGAAACAGTGTGAGAACGGGCAGGTGCCCGAGGAAGTTAACGTGGAAGGAACCGGGTCGAACCCGGGAGCGGGATCGGGAGGAATCAGAAATTGATGAATCGAGAGAGGCGGATCCGAAGGGTCCGGATGTAAAGGAGGATAATCATGGGGAAATGAATCCGGAGGTTCCGGAGGAAGAAGATCATGAGGGACCCGATGCCCTGGGAGGTGTGTAAAAAGATAATTCAAAGGGGTGAAAAGAATGAAGGACGTGATGACTTGGAAGAACAAAAGGATAAATCGAAAGAAGGAGAGGCCCGGAGGTTCCAGGTGGATATGGGAAGGAAGGGCGCGATGCCCTGAGAGAGATGGAGAATAAGATAAGAAATCCGGAGGTTCCGGATGGGGGTGAGAGATGGATAAAAACATGGAATTAAATAGGGAGGGGTCCGGAGGTTCCGGACAGGGATGAATGTAGGGGTCCGGAAGCTCCGGACAACGAGGAATGTGAGGGTTCGGGGACCCTAGAGCAGAGGAGCTTGATGGCTTAGATTTAGGTGACAAAAGGCGTCTCCTTAACCAATGGACTGCCCATAAAAAGAAGCTGAATAGCAGCATGAGCAGCGATGAACTGGGATAGGAAGTGGATGAACTGATGTGGGCTCCTTCAACAAGGGATTTATTATCCTTAAGCTTCACTTTATGCTTTTCCCTCTTCTTGGTAAATACTCTCTCATAGTGCGGCCTCTCAACCTTCAACATGGCTTCCTGACCTCTTGGCCCTGCATGCTCTCTCCAATGAAGAGACGGCCTAGTCCTTTTCTGACCAACCAGTCCAATCAGCGCGGTCAGGGCCCATGGGTTCTCATTTGATAGACTTTTAGTAAGGCCCTTTGGACATTCATATATGAACGGTAACTCTCTTAGCAAAATATCAAAACAAAAATTTGAGAGTTCCGCTCGTGAAGTAGGGATCTTGACATGAACTGGCTCCTTTAGAAATAGCTCCCTTGATAGATGAATGGTGTCTATCATTGGAAGTTCGATGCTCGGTATAAGGAGCTTCATGTTTGGGGTACTGCTCAAGGCTGTTGGAATATCACATGTGAATATGCCGGGTAACATAGGCGTTCGCCTCTTGCATGGAAGTTGGTAGTGAGTAGACATGATGTCAAAAGTTTCCAACAAGAACTGCCCTGACCCACCCCTGAGCATAGAATTCATCATCTCCTCGGCAGTAGAATGTGTCATCACTATGCATGAGGAGAACCCCTTCTTTTGATTGGCCATTTGGACTATGACCGAACAAGGGGTAATAAGAGCCTTGAAAGCATGTTGGCCAAGGAGTAACGTGATCGTGGTTATTTTGGCCCCTGATTTGGTCAGTACCAATTCCTGAGGGTCCTTCTTGATGGGCATTGGTGCAGATGGAAATTCGGCCTTCTCAAAGGTGACCGGCACAAGAACCCGAATCGGCATTCGGCAAATTAAATCTTGGATCTTGAATGGCATTGCCGTGGCCAAATTCTTCTTGTCCGATTCTTGAACATCATCTTTGGCACATGTATTTTTAGAAAGATACCCACTCCGAGAGGTGGTGGAAGGAGGTGAGATTGAGACAGCATGCTCAACGGGTGATGGAGATTCAATGATGGGGGCTATAGGAAGGGTAAGTGGAGGTTGAGACACGACGGGCTTCTCCTTGTTCTCGAGAGGAGACGAGGTTGGCTCGTGTGCAACAATCAATGGGCCCGGCTCAGGGTTAATCTCGGGTTTAGGTAAGGGGAGTGGAGGAATAGGAATGGTTGGATTCGGGGTTACAAGGCTAGTGGAGGTTTTAGGTGGAGATGATGGAGGATTACTTGGTTGGGAACAAGAGTTAGTGGAATGCTTAGTGGAAGCCAATGGTGTGGGGGTTATTTGTACAATTGGAGGGGTGACAGTAGAAGGCTTGGTACATATGAAACGTCGAATTTTGGTGGTACGTGGGGGGTTAAGGGTAGAAGGTGATTCATGGTGCATTGATGCGGGTTGTTGGGGTGTAAACCCGTCATCGTGACACCATGATGACTCATAAGCAGGGGTAGAACTAGTGGCTTCATCCTGAGCAGGGGGTTCTTGTGGGAGCAGTGGAAGAGGGAAACGAAGAAAACTCGGAGTAGGTGTATATTCAAAATCTTCATAAATTTCATCATGTGCCATTTCCAATTCTTTATGATCATCAAGTTCAAATGGACGCCGTGGTGGAGGCACGTTGATGAGTGGAGATGGTGTATATTGACATGAAGGGTTTTGTGGATATGAATGCGGAGGCGGAGGGCCATATGAATGAGCGTAATGAATGAATGGTGGGTGGACAGCATCCACTTGATCGTTAAAACTTGGGAGAACTTCTTGCTCACTCATATCCCAGATGCCATACTCATCTCTTCTCTCCTTCCAATCCTTCTCCATTTTGGTAATATTATTCATGAAAGCGTGAAGGGGGTTGGCTTGAGGAGGGGAAGGAGGAAGAAATTTCCTCTCAATAACAGCCTGTAAGGCTCCAAGTTGAGAGCTGAGAGAGTCGACATGAGAAGCCATGAAATCCCAGGCATAGGGAACACTAGTGGAGGGGGAAGCTCCACTAACAGTGGCCTGTATTCCATATGAGGACTTATAGGATGGGCCAATGTCCATGGGATGAACCTGTGGGTCAGGCTGATAGCCCCAGTCTGAGTTATAGACCCCGTAAGAGTCGTGACCTGGGTCACGCATTTGAGACCCATAACGGAAGGCATCGGCCACGAAACAATTGTAATTATATTCAGCCATCCATCAGGTTTCTCGAGAGCATAATAGCATACACCAACAAATGATCAGCAGAGATTAACACACAAGTGAATGCCTTACGTCTTTTTTTGTGTTTTGATTTTGATGATTTTTTTGTATTTTTAGCGAGATCCGAAGTTCACACAAAATGGGGACCCTAGTTTGTTTTTGTTTTACCGCCGTGTCAGCTAGGGTCTCTCGTCTCACCACGAATGAAATGACTAACTCCGGGGAACTTCAATGGTACAACCAGCCCAGTGAACGAAGAGGAGATTCTTCAATGTCGGGGACTTACGGAGGTCCCAGTGTAGGAGATTCTAGTCCGTTGAGAGGAATTCCCAAACGGAGAGTCCTTCCTTCACCGGGAAAGGGTGATCCTCAAAAAATGAAAAAAAGGATAGAAAAGAGGAATGGATGTATGCAATGGAATGCTGACAGATATATGGAGTGGGAAAACAACAGAAATAACAGACATATAATAAACAAAGAACCAATCAAAACTGACGGTGCTGCCGTGAGCACAACGGGGGCGCGCGCGGGCGCGAAGGTGGAGAGGCACGGGTGGTGCCGAACTTGCAAGGGTAGCCGAAAGGAAGCAGTAGACGTCCCACCGTGATCGCCAATCTGTGAGCGACGTCACGCGGTTCCGGGAAGAGCGGAGATGACGCGGAGCGCGCGCGGGCTCCTTTTTTTTTGTTTTTGTTGTTTGTTTTGCTGCAACACAGAAATAAGAGAAGGGGGAGAAGGGGCCACCACGGGAGATTGCTCCGGCGGGGCGAGCAGGACAAGTGTGATATAGTAAAATATGGGGGTTAAACGGCCATAGCTGGAAGTGACTCGCCGCGGCCTCGGGGGGACGGGAATGGTGCAAAAATTAAATAACAAGAATTGAAACGGCCATTGGGGAAGTGACTCGCCGCGGCCTCGAGAATATGAGCAGATAATAAGATGATAGAATATGAAGAGAATACAAAGAGCGGGAATTTAAACGGCCATTGGGGAAGTGACTCGCCGCGGCCTCGATGATAAGAGCAGAATATAACAGAATATAAAGAGAATATAAGAACGGAAATTTAAACGGCCATTGGGGATGTGACTCGCCGCGGCCTCGATGATATAAGCAGAATATAACAAAACATAAAGAGATTATAGGAATAGAAATTTAAACGGCCATTGGGGAAGTGACTCGCCGCGGCCTCGATGATATAAGCAGAATTTAACAAAATATAAAGAGAATATAGGAAATAGAAATTTAAACGGCCATTGGGGAAGTGACTCGCCGCGGCCTCGATGACAAGATGTGATCGCCAGGGGCCAAAAGACCCCAAAATAAGAAAGTGATCGCGCCTACCTCGAGAGCGGGAGATGACGGGTTGCTTCTTCCTCTCCCTTCGGCCGGCCGACGGAGAGGGCTTTCCTCGGTTACCCTTGCAAAACAACGACAAACAAATAACAAGTGGATTAGAAAGATGAATGTGTAGTATTCATATCCTTGCAATAAAAATAACGAAATAACGGGAAGACACACACCTGGTTGGTGTTATCTTTTTAAACCCCTCTCGGACTCGAGTAGGAGGAAAATGAGATGATGGATGCGAGATGATGAATGCAAAAGAACTACGAAGAAAAGGAAAGAGTTGGCTTATTGGATGTGCCGGTGGTGAAATTCGGCGGAGCTCCGGCAGCGTGGGGACGACGTAGAAGCGCGGTGGATGAAGACGACCTTCCTCTCGCGAGCGTGGGCACCCGAGAAGCCGGCAGAACCTCCACCTACAAAAGACCCCACGGGTTAGAAAAATGACTCCGTAGCCTCTGGGCTCCGGCAGCCTATCGGATCACTTAGAAGCTCCCCTAGAACTGAGGGGGGGGGCCTCTATTTATAGAGCTCCGGAAGGTGGAGGCGTCCAGGACCCTGGACACCTCTATCAGGGCCGAAATAATATTTTATTCTATTTTTATTGATTTTTTTGGAATACTTTTGTGGAGGCGTCCAGGGTCCCGGACGCCTCAAGCAGGTCCACCGAAAACCGACGACGGCCGCACGCGGTTTGGCACAACGCGTGGTTTTGTGAGCGGCGCCTCGTGATTCAGAAATGGGCGCGTCCAGCTGACCGGACGTCTCTATAATTTGGATTTTTTCACACACGACAAACCGTCGTTCGGTGGCCGGCGCCCGTGAGGGTTTTGATGGAGGCGTCCAGGGGCCTGGACGCCTCCAAAATTATATTATTTTTTATTTTTCTTTTGTCTCTTATACCAGGGCTGGCATTTTAATTTTTTTATTTGTTTTTATGGAGGCGTCCAGGGGCCTGGACGCCTCCATTAATATGTATTTTTTATTTATTTTTTATCTTTTATGCCAACGGGCATTTTATATTTTTTATATTTGTTTTTATGGAGGCGTCCAGGGGCCTGGACGCCTCCATATATATATATATTTTTATTTGATTTTTGTTTTGTTTTTTATGATTATTGATATTTTTTTATTATTTTTGCATTGATGGAGGCGTCCAGGAAAATGGACGCCTCTATGATTTTAATTTTTTTTATCTTTTTGTCATTGATGGAGGCGTCCAGGCGCCTGGACAATTCCATGATTTTGATTTTTTTGATTTTTTTTGGTCATTGATGGAGGTGTCCAGGCGCCTGGACACTTCCATGATTTTTCACGAAAAAATTCAAAAAAAAGTAAAAAAAATCATAAAAATAGGAAATCACCGGAGTAATTAAAAATGTGAAGGCCGCCTTGGGGTATCATAGTGTAATATGAGATTTACTCAGGAGACGTCAGGAATGGCGTGTCTACAGCCGTGAGTGTGCTCTGAGGGAGATCTTATAGAGTTTGGCCACTCCTGCTTGGGGTTTATCTAGCCCCTAAGGTTTGAGGTCGTGGTTTGAGGTGGCAGAGCGGATGCTCTGATCGAGAGGGGCACTCGGGTGAGCGGAGGATCTTCTCAGTGAGTTGCTGATTTTCGAGCATGATGTCCTCGTCGTGCTCTGTGGCGTCAGAAATGACGTGTCGATCCTGACTATTTTATGGATTTCGAGGCACGATTGGGTGGAGGCGTCCCAGTAAGTTCTTACTCCTGCACTCATGTGTGCGAATGGGTTGTGTTCGCCCTGGGTTTGGTTTGAGATGTGAAGGTTCCGCGGTGAGTTCGGGACTCGAGGATGTGTGTTGGCAGTTGTCGACTATGGCTCATGTTGCGGCTCTTGGGATGGCGTGTTGTAGTTCGAGGGGTTGCAGCAGTGGTGCCTCGAGAGATGCTGTGATCGTGGTCTGACGGAACGCTTAGCGAGTGTTGTCGGAGATGCTGGCCTGACAGAAGTAATGGTTTTTTTGGTGCTGGAAGGTGCTATTCCCAGCGTGTGCAAGGTTCGAGGTCAGGTCGAGCATGGAGACCTTCCGCTGGTCGGAGGTGTGATTGGTTTCTCCTTTGGTAGGAGGGATCCCGTTAGGCTAAGGTTCGTCATCTTGCATCATGTGTCCGGATCAGTTGGCCTCCTCGTGTGTGCCATGAAGTCCGTGCTAGATGTGTCCTGTGTTTTGGCAAGGTGGTTGCCTGTGAGAAGTCGTGCCCGTTTCCCTGGTATAAGGGTGTTGGCACTATTCTGGAAGGACGAGTGCCAGTTGGGCGGTGTTTTTGAGAATTGCGGTTGGTGTTGTGATTTTCGATGTGTGGAGGATTGGAGCATGCGGAGTTACAGAGGATTGCCAGATTTGGAGAGAGAATCTGTGCTCCGGGTTTGAGGTTAATGGAGTTTCCTTACCCCGTTGGTTGGAGTTAGCCAAGTTGAGTTGAGGATTGTTGGGATGGAGGATCCCGAGTTGTCATTGTGGTGGCGGTGCGTGTGGATCAGAGTGCAAGGATCGTAGCGTTGGTTGCTACGGGTGGATTCCTGAGGTTGAGTTGAGCATGGGAGGATTGGTTCCTCGGTGTGAGACATGTTGTCGCCATGCCGTTGCTTGAGATATTGTGGTTCATGGCACTGGCAGGTGGAGAGTTGGAGAAATATGTTGGCGAGTGTGCCGCATAAGTACTCTATTTTTATGTTGGAAGTTGTGTCCTCGGGTGAGGTTATGTTTTGGAGAAGTGATCTCTCAGAGATTATGGGTCCCAGTTGGTGGCTGCGAGCGGCTGGTCAGGCTGACCGAGTGGTCGACCATGGTAAAATGTGTATTTGTCTGGGGACCCGTTGCATTGGTCGTGGCATCGTCGACTAGGTTGCTATGATGGCATGAGGCACTTGGTTGTCGTGGAGTTGTGTGCCGTGAATTGCTCGGGTTGTGTCCCATGGCTCTGTGGTAAGAGCGGAAACCGAGATTGGCAGGCGTCCATCGGGAGTAGTCGAGATAAGTTGTGATTGGATAGCTTTGGATGGTGCCTGTGTGTCGAGGTCCTTGATGGGACGTTGGCGTTGGAATGGTGATCCCTGGTCTGCGACCAGCAAGGGAAAATTCCCCATAAGTTTGAGTCTAGTGACGTGAGGACCGAGGAGAGATCTTGTCATGTGGTTTCACTGTGCTCCCCTGAGAGGGTAGAGTTGGCATGAGGCTCGTGATCGAATGTGGTGTTGGTCTGTGCGTGAGTCAATGGATGGCCTGTCATGAGTTGGATTGTGCCCGGTGGGCGGGTGGAGGTTTCCCGTTGACGAGTGTCTGATGACCGGTGATTGGTCTTTCACAGACAAAAGATGCTGCTGGTTGCGCATCGAGGATGGCAAGAGCCGTGAGCAAGCGAGGCCTTTGGTGGCCGTATTCGTGATATGCTTTTCCGGTTGGGATCTAGGCTTTGTCAAAATTTGAGTTCTGATAGAGTTGGTCCCGTGTTGTTATTGGCATTCGTCTTGCCAGTGGGAGATGGTCCGTGGCGTGGAGCCGACGGATTTGTGGCGGTCAGATGATAGAGAGGCTGACGTTTGGTTGGTCTGCCGAGTGTGGTTGGATCGGTGGCTATTTCTCGTAACGAGGACTGTGTCTCCGCGGTGAGCGAGATGGTGGCAGTGGTGCCGTGAAGTGGTATTCGTTATGGTTGAGGTGATACCAGACTTGCGCTTTTGTGTTATGCCTGCTCTGATGATCGACGTGTGTTGGGTCATCAGTGAGGTGTTGTTCGTGATTAAAGTCTGGCTGTATCCCTCAGGATCTGTGTTTTTGTGAGAATCGAGATTTTCTGTGTTGGGGCACTGACAGCGTTATCAGTTGGTTAAGGCGTTCTCCCCCTATGGCTTGGTGCTAGTCTTAAATTTCGGGGATGAAATTTATTTAAGGGGGGAGGGCTATAACGCCCCGAATTTTTTTCGGATCAAGATCCGTGGGTTTCGGATCGCTTTTGTAGGTCCGGGATTGAGTTTTGCTATTTACACATGTTTTTGTCTGTCGGACCTTCGGAACCCCGTGTAGGGTGAACCGTTGCGTTCTCCGACTCCGGGATATTACCACTGCGTTGTGCATTTTCCGAGGATCGTAGGGAGTATTTTTCCCTATTTTTTGTATTTTTCATAATTTTTGGATTATATATATATCAAAACCTTTTTCTCTCTCTCCCCATCTCTCATTTCTCTCTTCTCTCCCTCTCTCTTCTCACGCTCTTTCCTCTATCCCTCTCCTCTCCGGCGGCCGAAGGAGGTGGACGGGGGCGAGGCGGTGAGGTTCATGGGGCGTGGAGCGGCGAGGATGGAGCGACGATTGAGGCGGAGACGCGACATTCGTCGTTCACGAGCTCGGGGCGCCGGCGGTGGTTTGCGGGGCGTTTCACGACAGAACGGCGATCTCGGCGCGTCAAATCTTCGGTGGAGGTAGGGGGACAGATCCTTGACTCGTGTAATTCATTTCCCGCCAGTTTTATAGGCCGTGGTGAGCCGAGCGGGCTTATTTTCACATTTTGGGGAAAACGTATGATTTTGGGGTGTGAGTCGGATTTCGCGTTTCGATTGCGTTTTGGGGGTTTACACGAGTCCTCTTGGTGCTAGAGAGGTTGGGGGATGATTTGTAACGACCCGAGAATCCGATTACCGGGAAGGCCCGATAATCCGAGACTCGCATCGCCACCCACGAGCCCGAAGACTCGGAAGGGTTAAAGGAATGGTGTGGAGACTACACAAGCATCACAAATAATTGTAGAATTAAACAGTTATAATATTAAGCATGAAATAATTTAACAGTTTACATAATACATGGTCCACAAGATATAAATAACAACAACAGTAGTAGTCCACAACTAGTACGGAGACGAGAAAGAAAAGTACAGCTACAAGGGACATACCCCGGCTCAGACATCTGACACTACCTCTGGGCACCCGCACCACGCTGCACCCCAGACGCGCTCCCCTGGGGTGGCGCCTCACCTGAAACATGGTGAAAACACGCAAGGAATGAGTCTCGGAACAAGACTCAGTAGGGATCACTCGAACCCCACCTCGTAAAACGGGAAACCACTACGCTAGCGGTAGGAGAGTACCTCAGAAAGAAAACAAAGGTCCTACGGCACGCAAACCGGCACACGTGCCACGGTGCGACAATCGAAGCTCAACGGTCGACCCGGTAAGGAAAACCCGAAGGTCGACGTCACAAAACTGACAGTCTGACACTCCGAACTCGACAGGAGTACCTCCCACTAGAAGCACAGCCGGTAGCGTCCCCTGACGACTTACACCGCACCGCAGGTGAACTGCCTGACGTGGTAGCGCCTACCCAAGGCACGAACACCGCACAAGTAACCACAAACAAGTGACTAGCTGGGGTCACGCCCGTCGACGTGGGTCCAACCGCCCCCAACCACGTGTGCACACACAGACCGCGCGTCCCTGGTCTGGCCCTCTGACCGGTTTTCCCCTCAGCCGGACTCTGGCTGCAAGACGTGGGGTCCGACGGTAACCTGTCCACAAACCGTCTCTAAGGGTAAGTCCGTACACCACTCCCTAGTACGACCAGCACCGCGTACTGGTAGGCTACGACTAGTGGAGGGTCACTGAAGGAGTAGACTCTTGAGTCAACGGAAAACAACGTCCGCATCCGACGACGCACGGGGACCACCCCACGTACCGGCCACATCGCACGGTGACCACAGTCGGACCAAAAATAGGGTTGCAACCCTCTCGGGGCAACAAGCAGCCTGACGGTATACCCTAGACGCGTCACAGGGCTGTGACGGTCTAGGCGGGACCTGTCATAGGAAGCCTGACGGTCCTAGGCTGGACCGTCACAGATACCTGACGGTCCGACGCCGGCCGTCACTCTCCCAGCGCAAAGCAAAGTGTAACGCGCCTGCCCTGGGGCGTTACAGACTGTGACGCCCCCACGCAGGCGCGTCACGGGGTGTGGCGGTCCACACCAGGAGCATCACACCGCCTGGGGTTTCAAACGCTCAAAAATGCCCTGACGCACCCACCCTGGGCCGTCATAAGGATGTGACGCGCCAGGCCTGGTGCGTCACATACCTTGACCCCCAACGGTCAAAAACAACGGTCACATGCCAACGGTCAGATGCCTCTGATGGCCCGACCCAGGCGCGTAACACGCCTGTGGCGGTCTATCGCGGGACCGTCACAGTCCCTGACCCCAGTTGGCTAAACAAAGGGCATGTGACGCACCCACCCAGGCGCATCACACTGTGTGATGGTTCCTGGAAGGACCGTTACACTCGCCCGATGGCGAAACGGTGGGAAACGCCCAAAAAAACCAACCACGCCCCCATGCCTCCATTGGAGAGGGGGAAATCAAAGGGGAAGACCCCTGGGGACCCCTAGCATGATTTTAGGCCATCTAAACGTGAAATCATGCATCAAATCTATAGATCAGGCGAGCTCTCTCCAAATCATGGAAAACCCCAAACCCGCTCAATCACGCCCCTCTCGGCCTCCCCTTGGCCTATAAATCACGGAAATGAACGGCGGGGAGCTAGGGAACGTCACCCTACCACAATGGAGGGAATGCTCCGCCGGATCGTCCACGAACGCAAGAAATCGCTTTGGAAAACCCCGCTCCTTTACGCTTCCCACAAGCACCGCACGCCCCCATGATCGCCTCGCCGCCGCCCACGTCGCCGCGCCACCGTCTGCAGCCGGAAGGGAGCTCGCCGTGGTCGAATGGGAGAGAGAGAGGGAGAGCTCACGGTGGGGAGGAAGAAGAAGAAGAAGAAGAAGAAGAAGAAGAAGGGTGAGGGGGAGAGAGAAAAAGGGGGTATTTATAAAAAATTTAAAAAATTCGAAATAAAAAATTACATTTCCAGAATCCTCTGAACGCACCGATCGCAACGGTACCACTCGTGCCTAGGTGAACGACCCGGTCCACCCGCAGCGAGGTTCTGAAGGAATTGCCGAAACACACACTGGGAATCGGAAAACACGCGCGGAAAAGCCGCGGAACGCTTCCGGGCCTCCGAAACGACTCCGGATCACATCGATCCGAACACGAAAGATGTCCGAAATGAAATTTCGGACACAACAAAGCTGGACGCTCTGAGAAACCAGATCCAGGACCCATGAAAAAGGATCCGAAAGGTCCGGGATATTACAGCCCTCCCCCCGTAAGAAATTTCATCCTCGAAATTGAGAACAACCCAAGGGAAAAGAAGAGGAAGACTCACTCAAACAGATACGGGAACTGCTGACGCATCTCGTCCTCATGCTCCCAAGAAGCCTCACCACCAGAGTGCCGCTGCCACACCACCTTGACCAAGGGGATGGCCTTGTTCCGCAGGCCCTGCTCTCACCTATCCTCCACGCGGATCGGAAACTCTGGGAGAGAAAGATCTGGAGTCACCTCGGGCCAAACAGAAACCTCGAGCACATGAGAGTCATCGGGCATATACTTCTGCAACATCGAGACGTGGAACACGTCATGCACCGATGCCAACTCAGGGGGTAACTGCAACCGATAAGCTACCTCACCGATGCGTTCCACAACGGGAAACGGACCAACATAGCGGGGACTCAACTTCCCACGCCGTCCAAAATGCATCACCCCCTTCATCGGAGAGACTCTCAAGAACACGTGATCGCCCACGGCGAACTTGAGGGGCTGCCTCCTCCGGTCAGCATAACTCTTTTGCCGACACTGGGACGCCAACATGTTCTGACGAACCACGTGCACCACATCCACACATTGCTGCACCAACTCTGGTCCCGTCAAAACACGCTCACCAACCTCAAAACAATCAAGTGGAGTCCGACAAGGACGCCCATACAATGCCTCATAAGGAGCCATACCAATGCTCGAATGATAGCTGTTGTTATAGGCAAACTCCACCAACGGTAGGTGATGAATCCAACTCTCCTGCCACTCCAGGCAGCAGGATTTCAGCATGTCCTCCAAAGTTTGGATGGTCCTCTTTGACTGACCATCTGACTGAGGATGATACGTCGAGCTAAAAGCCAACTCCGTGCCAAGAGCTCGCTGGAAACTCCTCCAGAATTTAGAAGTGAAGCGCGGATCCCGATCCGACACGATCGAAATGGGAACCCCATGCAACGGAACGATCCGCTCCACATAAAGATGAGCCAACTTGGACACGTTCCAGCTGACTTTGACCAGTAACAACCGAGTCACCTTCGTCAGCCTATCCACCAGCAACCAAATACTGTCCTGCCCACTCAGAGTCCTCGGTAATCCCACCACAAAATCCATGGTCACGTGGTCCCACTTCCACGCAGGAACATCCAAGGGCTGGAGAGTACCTCCTGGTCGCTGATGCTCCGCCTTCACCTGCTGACAGATCAGGCATATGGCCACAAACTCGGTGACATCTCTCTTCATGTCAGGCCACCAGAACTACCTCCGCAAGCTCCGATACATCTTTGTCGCACTCAGGTGTACGGTGTACCTGCTCCCATGAGCCTCGTGCAACACCGCACGGCGAACCTGCTCCTCCGCTGGGACGCACAGCCTGCCACAAAACCTCGCAGCAGCATCCTCGCCGAGCTCCACATCAGCCATCGCTAAAATCCGGGGCAACTCAGGGTCCGCATGCTGAGCCTCTGTCACCTGACGACGGATAGCAAGAGTGACAGTCAGACTCGCAAGCACTGCCAACCCTGGCTCCTGGGGAATCTTGAGCCTGAAAGATACTTCGGGCACTTGTTCCCAGAGCCTCCACTTCCTCAACATCAAGGCACCGACCGCGACCTTCCGACTCAAGGCATCGGTGACGACATTCATCCTGCCCGGATGATAAGACAGGGTGAAGTCATAATCCTTCATGAACTCCATCCAACGCCTTTGCCTGAGATTCAGGTCCCTCTGCGAGAACACATACCTCAAACTCTGATGGTCAGTGAACACCTCGAACTTCTCACCATACAGATAATGCCTCCAGATCTTCAGTGCGAAGATCACCGCCGCCAACTCAAGGTCATGGGTAGGGTAGTTCTCCTCATGGGGCTTTAGCTGCCGAGACGCATAAGCCACCACTCTACCATGCTGCATCAACACATCACCTAATCCGACCCCGGAAGCATCTGTACACACCACAAAACCTCCAGAGCCAGAAGGTAAACCAACACCGGAGCCGAGGTGAGCAATCTCTTCAGTTCCCTAAAGCTCCGCTCACACTCCTCAGACCAGACGAAAGGCACATCCTTCCGCGTGAGTCTAGTCATCGGGGCCGCAATGCGAAAAAAATCATGGATAAACCGGCGATAATAGCCCGCAAGCCCCAAGAAACTCCGGATCTCCGTCACAGACCTCGGCCTCGGCCACTGCATTACTGCCTCGACCTTGGCGGGGTCCACGGAAATGCCATCACCAGAAATCACGTGCCCCAGAAAGTGCACCTCGCAGAGCCAGAACTCGCACTTGCTGAGTTTCGCATACAACTGGTGATCTTGCAACGTCTGCAGCACCACACCCAAATGGTACGCGTGCTCCTCGGCAGACCACGAATAAACAAGGATGTCGTCCACGAATATGACCACGAACTGGTCCAAATACGGACGAAACACCCTCTGCATCAAGTCCATGAAGGCTGCAGGGGCATTGGTGAGCCCGAACGGCATCACCAAAAACTCATAATGCGCGTACCTCGTACTGAACGAAGTCTTCTCCACATCGACTCACGAATTCTCAGCGGATAGTAACCGGACCGCAAATCAATCCGCGAGAACACTCGCGCAGACTGAAACTGGTCGAACAAATCATCAATAAGTGACAACAGATACTTGTTCTTAATGGTCACTTCATTCAGTTGCCGATAGTCAATGCATAGCCGCAAGCTACCGTCCTTCTTCTTCACAAACAACACGGGCGCACCGCAAGGGGAAAAGTTAGGACGAATATACCCCTTGGTCAGCAGCTCCTGCAACTGCGCCCTCAACTCCCTCAACTCAGCGGGGGCCATACGGTAGGGAGCCTTCGCCAAAGCTCCCGTACCAGGCACAACATCGATCACGAAATCGATCTCCCGCTGGGGAGGTAATCCAGACAATTCCTCTGGAAAAACGTCGGGAAACTCGCACACCACCGGAATGTCCTCGACACTCGGCTCCATCCGTTCAGTCACAACTACGGACGCGAGAAAACCCTGACAATCAGAATCAAGCAATCGACGGGCTCGAATAACAGAGATGAGGAATCGAGAAGAGGTGGAACGGATACCTTGGAAATAGAAGGTCCGCTTGCTCGGATGCTGGAAGTAGACCCTCTTCATTCCACAATCCACCACTGCTCCATGAGTCTCGAGCCAATCCATGCCTAGAATCACATCGTAATCCCGAAGCTGCAACGCATACAACCTGCCTGGCATACTCCGCCCATCGATCCAAACCGGAACCTGATCGAAGCAATACGGGGTGACCATGAAATCACCCGAAGGTAGCTCCACTGCCAAATCACAAGGCAGCTGGGTCACCGGCTCCTCGATGCTCAGCACGAAATCCTCCGAAATAAACGAATGAGACGTGCCAGAATCAAACAAAACCCGAGCCGCGCAACCCAAAATCTGAACGGTACCTTCCACGAGCTGCGACGCCACTGCCTATGCCCTGGTCATGTGCATGATCTGGCCTCGAGCTCTCTGCCTGCCTCCCACACTAGCTGACCTGGGTAGCGGCGGATATTGTCCCTGCTGCTGCTACTGCCTCTCCTGCTGGGGAACCTACTGCTGCTGAGGAAACTGCTGCTGCGGCTGCCTCTGAGGACAGTCACGCGCCATGTGCCCTGGCTGGTCACACCAAAAACAGATGATCGGCGCCGTGCACTGCCTGCCTGGGTGGAACCCACTACACCGTGGACACGGCACTCGCGACCCACCCACTGATCCCTGACGCTGCAAGAGAATCGGCTGCTGTACACTGCCCGACGAAGCTTTCCCCTGATCCTTGGACTTCTTCTTACCGAACCCTTTCTTGAAAAACTTCTTGACCTTCGTGCCAAAAGACGCAGATCCCGTCACCGACGTTGCCGGTGCCGGTGCTCCCGAACCACCCGACGCATGCTGGAAGGAACCTTGCTGCTGGGTAGCCGACTGCTGGATACGACCTGACAAAGACTGCCCCTGGCTGATCAGTCCTCGGGTCCTCTGCATATCCATCTCCAAAGAAGCCACAACACGAGATGCTGTCTCTAGGTCAGTGGCCCCGTTCGCGATCAGATGGTGTCTCAGCTCCTGCCTCAAGCCCTGAACGAACTGCGCGGTCTTCACCCTCTCATGCTCCATGATGTGAGGTGCATACCGACCCAGCTCGACGAACCGGCCCCTGTACTGCAACACGAACATGTCACCCTGCACCAGCTCCAGAAACTCCCGCATCCGCTGCGTAGCAATGTAGTCTGGACAGTACGTACGCTCGAAAAGCACTGACGAAGTCGTCCCACTCGACCTGCTCAAGTGGACAAAGCTGAAAATACGTCTTCCACTCGGAAGACCACCAATTCCGAGCCGTACCCTGCAACTGGTTGGAGGCCAACACCACTCTATCCTCGGCAGCACTCTTCACAGAACTGAACACCCGCTCCATTTCATCAAGCTAATCACGAGCCGCATCAGGGTCTGGCTGGCCGCTGAAGTAAGGTGGATGGAACTGCATGAAGTCCCTCACTGCGCGGCTTGGCCCACCCCTAGCAGACGAGCCCTCACCAGCCTCTCTGCCAAACTGCTGAGACATAAGCTGGTACATGTCACGGAAGAAATCCTCGGCCCCCGGAAACCTCGCAGTATCCACTACCTCGGTGGCCGCAGGTGGCGCTCTACTATGCTCCTCCTGGTCCCGCTGGACCCCCTGTTGGATCTCCTGACCTCCAGCCGACTGCCCCTGCTGAGAGCGAGTGCTCCGCCTCGGCGCCATGCTCGCTCCTGAAGCAAAAGGCAGAAAACATGAAAACGGCAAGGTTAAGGAAAATGCACGATGCCCAATGCCAGCGTCATCTGTGCATCATCGCTGTGGACTAGTGGACCACTACAATCACTTATGATTCTCGTGCAATCCCACAACCCCTGCTCTGATACCAGTTGTAACGACCCGAGAATCCGATTACCGGGAAGGCCCGATAACCCGAGACTCGCATCGCCACCCACGAGCCCGAAGACTCGGAAGGGTTAAAGGAATGGTGTGGAGACTACACAAGTATCACAAATAATTGTAGAATTAAATAGTTATAATATTAAGCAGGAAATAATTTGACAGTTTACATAATACATGGTCTACAAGATATAAATAACAACAACAATAGTAGTCCACAACTAGTACGGAGACGAGAAAGGAAAGTACAGCTACACGGGGCATACCCCGACTCTTACCTCTGGCACTACCTCTGGGCACCCGCACCATGCTGCACCCCAGACGCGCTCCCCTGGGGCGGCGCCTCACCTGAAACTCGGTGAAAATACGCAGGGAATGAGTCTCGGAACAAGACTCAGTAGGGATCACTCGAACCCCACCTCGTAAAATGGGAAACCACTACGCTAGCGGTAGGAGAGTACCTCAGAAAGGAAAGCCATGTACTATACAAAACAAAGGTCCTATGGCACGTAAACCGGCACACGTGCCACGGTGCGACAACCAAAGCTCAACGGTCGACCCGGCAAGGAAAACCCGAAGGTCGAAGTCACAAAACTGACAGTCTGACACTCCGTACTCGACAGGAGTACCTCCCACTAGAAGCACAGCCGGTAGCGTCCCCTGACGACTTACACCGCACCGCAGGTGAACTGTCTGACGTGGTAGCGCCTACCCAAGGCACGAACACCGCACAAGTAACCACAAACAAGTGACTTGCTGGGGTCAAGCCCGTCGACGTGCGTCCAACCGCCCCCAACCACGTGTGCACACACAGACCACGCGTCCCTGGTCTGGCCCTCTGACCGGTTTTCCCCTCAGCCGGACTCTGGCTGCAAGACATGGGGCCCGACGGCAACCTGTCCACAAACCGTCTCTAAGGGTAAGCCCGTACACCACTCCCTGGTGCGACTAGCACCGCGTACTGGTAGGTTACGACTAGTGGAGGATCACTGAAGGAGTAGACTCTCGAGTCAACAGAAAATAACGTCCGCATCCGACGACGCACAGGGACCACCCCACGTACCGGCCCCATCGCACGGTGACCACAGTCGGACCAAAAATAGGGTTGCAACCCTCTCGGGGCAACAAGGAGCCTGACAGGTCTACCCTAGACGCGTCACAGGGCTGTGACGGTCTAGGCATGACCGTCACAGGAAGCCTGACGGTCCTAGGCTGGACCGTCACAGATACCTGACGGTCCGACATCGGTCGTCACGCTCCCAGCGCAAAGCAAAGTGGAACGCGCCTGCCCTGGCGCGTTACAGACTGTGACGCCCCCACGCAGGCGCGTCACGGGGTGTGACGGTCCACACCAGGAGCGTCACACCGCCTGGGGTTTCAAACGCTCAAAAGTGCCCTGACGCACCCACCCTGGGCCGTCATAAGGATGTGACGTGCCAGGCCTGGTGCGTCACATACCTTGACCCCCAACGGTCAAAAACAACGGTCGCATGCCAACGATCGGATGCCTTTGACGGCCTGACCCAGGCGCGTCACACGCCTATGGCGGTCTATCGCGGGACCGTCATAGTCCCTGACCCCAGTTGGCTAAACAAAGGGCATGTGACGCACCCACCCAGGTGCGCCGTTACACTCGCCCGACGGTGAAATGGCGGGAAACGCCCAAAAAAACCAACCACGCCCCCATGCCTCCATTGGAGAGGGAGAAATCAAAGGGGAAGACCCCTGGGGACCCCTAGCATGATTCTAGGCCATCTAAACGTGAAATCATGCATCAAATCCATAGATCGGGCGAGCTCTCCCCAAATCATGGAAAACCCTAAACCCGCTCAATCACGTCCCTCTCGGCCTCCCCTCGGCCTATAAATCACAAAAATGAACGGCGGGGAGCTAGGGAACGTCACCCTACCTCAATAGAGGGAATGCTCCGCCGGATCATCCACGAACGCAAGAAATCGCTTTGGAAAACCCCGCTCCTTTACGCTTCCCACGAGCATCGCAGGCCCCGACGATCACCTCGCCGCCGCCCACGTCGCCGTGCCGTCGCCCCGCCGCCGTCTGCAGCCAGAAGGGAGCTCGCCGCAGTCGAATGGGAGAGAGAGAGGGAGAGCTCACGGTGGGGAGGAAGAAGAAGAAGAAGAAGAAGAAGAAGGGTGAGGGGGAGAGAGAAAAATGGGGGTATTTATAGAAAATCTGGAAAATCTGGAAAATACCAAAAATTAGAAAATTACATTTCTGGAATCCTTGAAACGCACCGATCGCAACGGTACCACTCGTGCCCAGGTGAACGACCCGGTCCACCCGCAGCGAGGTTCCGAAGGAATTGCTGAAACATACACCGGGAATCGGAAAACACGCGCGGAAAAGCCGCGGAACGCTTCCGGGCCTCCGAAACGACTCCGGATCACATCAATCCGAACACGAAAGTTGTCTGAAACGAAATTTCAGACACAACGGAGCCGGACGCTCTGAGAAACCAGATCTGGAACCCATGAAGAAGGATCCGAAAGGTCCGGGATATTACATGATTTCGCCTTATTTCCTCTTTACATGGGTGTGATTTGGGCGTGGAATGGGTTTTTCCGTGGTTTTCGCCATTTTTAGGTGCGGACTGAGAACGCGACCATCATAGTGGTCGCGTTCTTCAAGAAGGTGCCGTATCGCGATGCCGCACTCATCGGGGAAGATGAACAATAAGGCGGTTAAGGTCGCGCCCCGTTGACCAGGAGCGACCAGGTCGCGCTTGCCATGTCGGTCACGTTCATTGGGTAATGCGCCCAGTGGTTTCACCGCGTCAATGGGTTAACGCGCTCCGTTGACCAGTCACGTCAACGGTCAACACCGTGTCGCGCTTGGGGTTTCCGCCGCGATAACCATGGATCGCGGTAGTTGTTCCCGCCGCGTTCGTTAAGAACGCGCTTGAGTCTTGCGCGCGCGTTCATTAACGCGCCCTGAGGGGTGTGCGCATTAATCAAGGCGACATGTTAGCTGGGCAAGAGTTGGGGAGAGCCGTCGGGCGTGCTTCCCTTGGCCCATGTGAGTCCCAGACACCCGTGGGTTCCGTGACCATGTTTTTGGACGTCCGGAGGTACTGAGTTACCTCGATTAGCGTGCCCATGGGTTTGGAGGGTTCGGGTGACCCCATGTGTTTCAGGCTTTCATGTTCTCATTAGATCCAGTCACCGTGTATCGGTATGAGTGTGGTGGGGTTTCCCCGCACGTCGTGGGTTTCTCCGAAAGGTGGTTTCCGAGTGAGCCATGTGTGTGGTCTTGGACTGCGAGTCCAATCAACTAGCCTGGGGCTGGAGGTTTCCTGTGTGTCCCTTGGATGAGGGAGTAACCCGGCGGCTTGTGAGCTACCTTGGGAACCGTGTTACCGTGGTTTTAGACCTATGGATAGGCTAGATTGACGGCATGGAGTTGTCCTTGTACGACGGTCTTGACCCGAGTTGTGTGACTCAAGGACTGTTGGGTTCATTAGGTCTAATGGACCATCCAGATTCTGGTGGCGTCGTGCCGCCTATTACACTGTGTTACTCGCGATGGGTGCGTGTGTGGCTTTCCGTGTTCACGTTGAGTGACCTGCCACTAGACGTAGCTTTCCTGCGCACGTGTGTGCAAACCCACAAGGGACTGGTGTAGAGCGTGACCCGAGACATGCGATTTTTAGGCTGGTTACCGTAGGGCCCCCACGCGCAGCCGAGTCCGGGCTACGGGGGAAGAACCAGCAAGAGAATCTGACCTAGGGTGCATGGTATGTGTGTGCACACTTAGTTGGGGGCATCGGACCCGTGCTGACAAGCGCGACCCCAGCTTGTCCTTGTTTTGTGTTCCTGGTTACTAGTAGGTGTCTCAGCCTCCGTCTGGGGCATGGTAGCGAGATACTTAAGGCTATGGACTAAGTCGTCAGTGGACGCATCCGGCCTTGCTTCTGTGGACAGTGCTCCCATCACGTGACGTGAGTTTCTCGTGAGTCGAGTTTTTGCTTCATGTCTGCGAGACATGATTTCGTGTGCGATTTCTGGGGGTGTTCCCGAGATAGAGGTCTAGGGTTCGGTGAGCATCACCGAGGGTTTTCCTAGGCAGTGCTCGGTTCACGACAGCGGTGTCGTGATGGTTTTCATGACAGCGTGCCCAGAGGTTTTCTCGTTTGTCTGGTTGTTCCCCGACAGAGAGATCGGGGTGTGTGCTTTCGGTATAGTAGGAGTAGCTGTAGTGTAATGCTCCAGGTTTCTCGGATCTGGATCAGTGGGTTTCAGATCGTCTTTCCACGGATTGCGGATTGTGTCTGAGTGAGCTTCAGACTTTTATACCGGATTGTCGGACCCATTGGTGGTGTGCCCATGTGTTTCCTTGGGTCCGTGGTGTTGTGAGGAGCACGTCTATATTTTTTTGGATTTTTCGGAGTGCCTTTGTGGGTCCCGGGTCGCGTTTTGGGTTTTACAGGTGTTTTCATCTATCGAGCCTTCAGAACCCCGTACAGGGTGGACCGTTGCGTTCTCCGACTCCGGGACGTTAACACTACATTATGCGTCTTCCGAGGATCAGGGAGGTGATTTTTCCCAATTTTCTCGTATTTTTTGTAATTTCTGGATTTTCCTATATATATAACCTCCTTTTCTCTCTCTCCCTCACTCTCGTTTCTCACTCTCTCCCCCTCTCTTCTCTCACGCTCTCCCTTCTCACCCTCTCTTCTCCGGCGGCCGACGGAGCGGGCCGGGGGCGCAGTGGGGCGACGCAGGTGAGGAGGACGGTGAGGATGGGTCGAGGATCGGGGGACAGAGGCGCGGTGAAGCTCGGTCGCGAGTTCGTGAATCGGTGAGGGTTTAAACGGCGTTTCTTCGTGGATCGGCGTCCACGACGCGTTGAATCTTCGGTGGAGGTAGGGAGATGGACCCCCAGCTCGTGCTCTTCCTTTCCAGCGAGTTTTGTAGGCCGTGATGAGCCGAGCGAGTTTATTTTCGCATTTTGGGCAAAATGCATATTTTTGGGGTGTGAGCCGGATCTCCCGTTTTACAGCGTTTTTGGTCGATCCAGGGGTTTAGATGCATGCCTAGGTGCTTGGCGAAGGTTTCCCCTTTTGTTTTCCCATCACCCGGGGGTGATTGGGGCGTGGAATGGTTTCCTTCGTGGTTTCTGCCATTTTCGGGTGCGGACTGAGAACGCGCTGGCCAAGGTGGGCTCGTTCTTGGAGGTCGCCACGCCCCGATAGGGCGCGTTCATCAGAGAAGATGAACAGTATGGTGGTTCTTGTCGCGCTATAGGTGTAGGGAGCGTCTGTTCTTGTCGCGCTATAGGCTAGTAGCGCGTCCTGTCTGATCGTGCTATACACGTATAGCGCGTTCTGGTCTGTCGCGCTATATATTTATGGCGCGTTCTATTTTATCGCGCTACAGGAGTATAGCGCGTTCTGATCTGAATGCGCTATATTAAGGTAGCACGTTCCTGAGGGCGACCAGTCGGGCAGCCCAGGGCGGGTAGTCTATGGCTGATCGTGCCTCCCTTGGCCGTGTGTGTCTCAGACACCCCGTGGAGTTCCGTGACCATGTCTTTGGGTGTACGGGGATTTTGTTTACCCCTATTAGCGTGTCCGTAGGTGTGTGTGTCCCGGGCTTTATGTCACGCTTGATCGAGTCACCGTGTATCGGTGTGTGTGTGGTGGGGTCACCCCCGCATGTCGTGAGTTTCCCCAGAAGATGATTCCCGAGTGGGACATGTGTTTGACGTTGGACTGTGAGTCCAGTCATCCAGCCTGGAGCTGGAGGTTTCCCATTTTTCCCTGGGATGGGGAATCGACGTGGCGGCTTGTGAGTTGCCTTGGGAACCATGCTTCTGTGTTTTCCGCGTGGGCCATATGTGTGGCCTCGGACTGTGAGTCCTATTATCCAGCCTGGGGCTGGAGGTCCCTTGAGTTCCATTTTTGAGGGGGATGGTCTCGGTCGCTCGTGAGCTATCTGGGTATTCATGCTATCGTAGTTTTAGACCTAGGGATTAGACTAGATTAACGGCGTTGTGCCGTTGCGTACAACGGTCTTGACCCCGAGTCTTGTGACTCAAGGACCGTTGGGTTTAGTGAGTCTAGAGGACTATCTAGAGTCCAGTGGCTCAGTGCCACTTGGTCCTTCGTGATTTTCGCGCAGGGTGCGTGCGTGATTCTCGGAGTTTCTCCTTGGAGAGTGGTCACATTAGTGACTCCCCACTAGTCGTAACCTTCCGACACGCGTGTGGTCCCACCAGGGAGTGGTGGCGAGGCTTTAACCGAGAGAGACAGCCTTAGGCTGGTTGCCGTAGGGCCTCCTACTGTGGGGGATCGAGTCCGGGCCGGGAGGAATACCAGCTAGAGGGCCTGACGTAAAGCAGTCAGTCAGTGTGTGCACACGTGGTCGGGGACTTCGGATGCATGTTGATGAGCACGACCCCGCCTAGACCCTTGTTCTGTGGTTCTTGTACGGTGTCTCAGTCTCCGCCTAGGGCACCGCAGCGAGACACCTGAGGCTGTGGACTAAGTCATCAGTGGACGCATCCGGCCTTACTTCTGGTGGGCATGTACTCCTGTCACGTGAGACATGACTCTCCTGTTTCCGGGTTCCGTTTCCCGTCTGCGAGACGTGGCTTTCTGGAGCGTCCGGTGTTTCTGAGGTAGGGGCCAGGGTGCCAGTGGCTTCACCGAGGTTGCGTCTTGTTTGTGCGGTGCCCGTGACCAGGTGGCCGGGGTTGCACCTTGGGTAGCGTGCCCAGGTTGGCCTTGTCCTGGGAGACATGCCTCTACGGCGGAGTTGCCGTGGGTTTTACCTTGGTGAGTGGTGTTAGCGTGGTCCGGTTCCCGATGGTGAGATCGGGATTCCTCTTTCTGCTTGACCGATACAGTAGAAGTAGTTGTAGTGCCGAGTTTTGACTGGCCACCGTGTTTACTATTCATGCTGCTACTGTGGTTCTCGTAGTTACTCCTTTCCGTTACCGCCGTTGTTTTCGGTTGGGGTTCCGTGGGACCCCTGTTGAGTCTCTGTTTGGAGACTCATCTGTGCTTTTCAGGTGAGGCGGTTCTTCCTCGAGGTTCGAGGGTGCTGTTCGGAGGTTCTTAGCTGCCAGCTCGCCGGGCCGAGTGTTCACTTGGCATGTGGTACATTTTCCTACTTTAGACTATACTTTCTGTTAGACTGGACTCTGCTCAACAATCTCAACTTTTCTCAGATTCTAACCTTCAAGAACTTTGTGCTCTTTGTTCAAGCCCAAATCATGTCGTTACTGATTGCCTCACTGTGGCCCAGCTTCCCCTATTCATCCAAGAATGAATCTTCGCTGCTCAGGATGTCTCTAAGTGTAATGTCCCGAGTTTTTCAGACATTTTTTGGATCTGGATCCGTGGGTTTCGGATCACTTTTGGGGGTCCCGGAGCGTGTTTTGTGGTTTACATGTGTTTTTCCCTAACGGACCTCTGGAACCCCGTATATGGCGAACCGTTGCGTTCTCCTACTCCGGGATGGTACTACTGTGTCGAGCATGTTCCGAGGATAGATGAAATGATTTTTCCTAATTTTTTGTATTTTTAGCATTTTCTGGATTTTTTATATATAACCTTTCTTCTTTTCCCCCTTTTCTTTTCTTCTTCTTTCTTCCTCCTGTGAGCGCCCTGACCGTTGCAACACTCTCTCCCCATTCGAGCTCGCGGTGCCTCCTCCTCCTCTGACGACGGGTGGCGGACCAAGGTGGCAGTGCGGCGACGATGACGGCGGCGAGGTGATCGTGAAGGTGGCACTCTTGCGGTGTGGGGAGTGGAGATCGTGTTCGGCCAAGACTTGAAGATCGACGGCGATCTGGCGGAGCTTGGCCTTCCTTGAGGTAAGGGGATGGATCCTTGCCCTCTTTACAGCATTCCCCGTGATTTCTAGGCCGAGGAGAGGCCGAGAGGGGTGTTTTTGAGCAGGGAGGGTTAAAATCCATGTTTTGGGATTGTGCGCCGGATCTCCCGTTTCACGGGTTTTTTGACCGATCTAAGGGCATAGAAGCATGCTAGGTTGGTAGAAGATGGATTCCCCTTTGTTTCCCCATCATCGGGCGATGATCGGGGCGTGGATCTGGTTTTTTGGGCTTTCCCGCCGTTTTCGTACTCGGGTGGGAGTAGCGGTCCTACCAGGAACCGCTACTCCCCTTGGCGGCCCTCAGGGGGCCGCCTGGGGACTTGTATTGTCGGTTGGTTTAGCGGTCCTCAGGAAACCACCACGCCTTGGAGCAGTCCTGCGACTGATCGCCGCTCGTTGACTAGCGGCTAGCCCTTGACCGCTTTTCCCGTTTTGGTCAGGGTTTTGACGTTGGCATTATCGGTTGGCCTAGCGGTCCTCAGGAGACCGCCACGCCTTGGAGCGGTCCCGCGACTGACTACTGCTCATTGAGTAGCGGCTAGCCCCTGGCCGTTTCTCCTTTTTTGTCTGAGCACCCTTAGGGTGCGTGTTTTGACCGTTGGAGCCGTCTGTAGGGTTGCGGTCTGGGGTAGACTGTTACCTGGGTTTTGCGATCTTCAGGTGACTGCCCGATGGGTCTGGCGATAGACCGTTAGGTTCCTTGTGGTGCGGCCATGGCATGGCCGCCATGTGGGGGTCTAGTGGCCTGAGGGGAGACCGCTACGTTGTGTTGCGGTCCAAGGGTGGCCGCATGTTTAGAGAGACGGCCCTGAGTGGACCGCCACTCTGATTCCTTACGTGCGGTGGTTTTCGTGAGTCAGAGTCTTACCTTCGGTGACACGTCCACTAGTCGTAGCCTTCTTACAGCACGCGTGTGCTGACCCACCCGGGAGCGGTGGAGCGGCTTACCCGAGAGAGACGGTTGTTAGGCTGGTTACCGTAGGGCCCCTTCGTGCAGCCTTAGTCCGGGCTTTGGGGAAGAACCAGCTAGAGGATGTAACCTAGGACGCATGGTCTGTGTGTGCACACTTAGTTGGGGGCTGTCGGACCCGCGCTGACGAGCCCGACCCTAGCTAGTCCTTGTTCGTGGTACTGGTTATTGTTGTGTCTATGTCTCCGCCTGGGGCATCATAGCGAGACACTTGAGGCGCGGACTAAGTCGTCAGGGGACGCATCTGGCTTTTCTTCTAGTGGGTGGTGCTCTTGTCTCCTGGCAAGTACAGACTTGTTTTCCCGTTGGTTCGAGGTCGGTTGTTAGGTTCGGTTAGTTGTAGAGAGCTTTTCCGTTTATTTATTATTGCTTGTTGCTTCTACCGTACCCCTGTTAGGTAGCATTACCTTTCACGCCTGCTGTCTTGTTTCTCTCGTGCGAAGTGGGAGTCCGCGGGATCCCTACTAAGCCAATGAAATGAGGCTCACCCCTGTGTTTCAGGTGAGGCGGGGTCGTCGAGAAGGGCGGCGGAGTTTCAACGTGGTTCCAGTGGCCAGGGTTAGTCGCTAGTTGTCAGAGCCGGGGTATGCCCCATGTACTTATACTTTTCTTTCTGTTGACTGTACTTAATTTGGACATGAGATACACTGGACCTTGTAGTAGTTTATTTATTTATTTAATTTTATGCATTATTACTTTGTTATTGTGCTATCTCTGTAGTCATTTCAGCTTCCCTTGTGCTCCCACACCATCCTTTAACCCTTTGGAGTCTTCGGGCTCGTGGGTGGCGGGCAGAGGTTCAAGTCGCGCCGGTTCCTTTCCGATACTCGGATCTCGGGTCATTACACTAAGCCGTCTTATGATCCTTATTCCAATACCTACAATCCAGGTTGGAGAAATCACCTGAATTTTTTTTGGAAAACTCAACAAGGACCACCAATGTAATCAAATCCCTTAAATCAATTCATTCAAAAGCAATCCTTTCAAGCTCCAGTTCAGTCTCACCAAAACTTCTCTTATTCATCTCCTTTTCAACAAGCTCAATATCAACAACCTCCTTATCGACATTCTCAGGCCCCGTATCATCAAGCTCAGTCATATCAGGGCCAAAATCATCAGTATCCTCAAAATTGGTTTCAATCTCAGATTCCTTTTCAACCTCCTCCTCCTCAACCCCCTCAGCCCAATTTTGAGGACAAATTCGACCAACTCCAACAACTCATTCTTGCTCAATAACAACTCATTCAGTCTCAGCAACAATCCATGGCTAAGTTGGAGGGTCAAATAGGGGCAATTGGCTGCTAGCAATATGAGGAGAGATGTAGGTCAACTTCCTAGCCAACCTGTGGCTAATCCTAAGAACCAATCTCTGGGCTTTCACCAAAGAGCCCCTCTTCTTCCTCAACCAACCCAACCTCAGCCTCCTCCTCCTATGGGCCCTCAATTTGAGAACGCCAAGGCTATATCTACCCTTAGGAGCGGGAAGATTTTAGATGACCCTTATCAGACTAGGAGAGTTGGTAGTAGTTCGAGCCAAGAAGCCCACATGGAAAGTGATAGTGAGGACGAGGAGTCGGTGATTGTGCAAGAGAAAAAGAAGCCAGAGGGGGGGGGAGAAGAAACTTGACAAAGGTAAAGTAAAGGTTGATGAAGGACCGCAAGAATATGTGCCAAATGCCACTTTTCCCGATGCTCTAAAGTCGAAGGCTCACAAGAAGATGCCGGTTTAACAGGAAGAATTAGTGGAATTATTTAAACAAGTGAATATCAATATTCCACTCTTAGACGCAATCAAGCATGTGCCGGCATATGCAAACTTTTTGAAGAAGCTTTGTACTCCAAAGAGGGAGCCGAAGGCGGTAACTCAAAAGATTCGCTTATCTGAGGATGTTAGTAGTGTTGTAATGAATCATTTGCCGAAGAAATTGAAGGACCCCAGAGCTCCGTTAATCTCATGCGATATAGGTGGAGTCACGTTTGATAGAGCATTACTGGATCTAGGAGCAAGTGTGAACTTGTTGCCCACCTTCATATATGAGCAATTTGATCTGGGGGAGTTAAAACTCACTTCAATAATCCTTCAACTGGCAGATCGGTCAGTGAAAACACCAAGGGGTCTGTTAGAGGATGTGATTGTTAAAGTACATGAGTGTTATTTCCTGGTGAATTTTCTCATTCTGGATATGGCCTCATCCCAGAATCTAAAGCACACACCAATTATTTTGGGACGTCCATTTTTAGCAATGGCAAAGGCCAACATAAAATGTGCCACGGGAGTGATGGATATCTCTTTTGGAGGCGAAAAAGTTTCTTTGAATGTGTTTAAGGCATCCTAGTACCCAGATCATGAAGAGGAATGCAATGTCATTGATATTTTTGAAGAACTGGCTGATGAAAGTCTGGATGTTAGTAAGGATCCGCTAGAAGAGGGTAGCATGCTTCATGATTCCCCTCTTTCTTGTGCGCCCTACTCTAGAATACAGCCACTCCCTCCATTGCAAGCTGAACTTGTTCTTCCATCTCTGGATCATCCGCCTGCTCTTGAATTGAAACCTCTGCCGGATTCTCTTAATTACGCTTATCTGGGCCCTGACCACACTCTGCCCGTGATTATTGCTTCTAATCTCACTTGTGCTCAAGAATCTCAACTTTTAGATGCCCTTAAGGAGCACAGGGGGGCGATAGGTTGGTCAGTGGCAGATTTAAAAGGTATTAGTCCGGATGTTTGCATGCATTATATCTATTTGGAGGACAATGCCAAGCCAAGCAGAGAGATGCAGCGCCGGCTGAATCCCAACATGAAGGAGGTGGTCAAGAAGGAAGTGGTGAAGTGACTGGATGCCGGGATTATATATCCCATTTCAAATAGTAAGTGGGTCAGCCCGACGCAAGTTGTGTCGAAGAAATCAGGGCTGACCGTTGTGATAAATGAAAAAGGAGAAGAAGTGCCCATGCGACTACAGACGGGGTGGAGAGTTTGCATAGATTATAAAAAATTGAATTCAGTAACAAAGAAAGATAACTTTCCACTCCTATTTGTAGATCATATTTTGGAGAGATTGGCTGGGCAGAAGTATTTTTACTTTTTAGATGGCTACTCCGGGTATAATCAGGTTGTAATTTACCCGGAAGATCAAGAAAATACGACGTTCACGTGCCCCTATGGCACTTTGCTTTTAGACGAATGCCGTTTGGGCTGTGCAATGCCCCATCTACCTTTCAGCGGTATATGATGTCTATCTTTTCTGAAATGGTGGGTGAATTTTTGGAAGTCTTTATGGATGATTTCTCAGTGTTTGGTACTTCTTTTGAAAGTTGCTTGGAAAATCTGACTCAAGTACTGAAGAGGTGCATTGCATCGAATCTGGTGTTAAGCTGGGAGAAGAGCCATTTCATGGTAAGAGAAGGGATAGTGTTGGGACATGTTGTATCAGAAAGGGGAATAGAGGTGGACAAAGCTAAGGTCGATTTGATTTCTAATCTTCCTCCTCCCACATCTGTCAATCAAATCCGTTCTTTCCTTGGCCATACAGGTTTTTATAGAATATTCATTCAAAACTTCCCTACCATTGCTCGTCCGCTCACTCAGTTACTTGCCAAAGACACTCCCTTTCAATTAGATGATTCCTGTCTCGAGGCATTCAATTCTTTAAATGTGGCCCTAACTCAAGCTCCGATTATTCAATCTCCAAATTGGTCGCTCCCTTTTGAAATTATGTGTAGGGGTGTTCATGGTTCGGTTTGGTTTGATTTGGGGGCTTTTTTTTCAAACCAAACCAAACTAAACTAAACCTCAAACCAAACTGAACCAAATCAAACAAATTCGGTTTGGTTCGGTTCAAACCAAATTTTTTATATCTTATTACAATATATAATTATATATGAATTTAATAAATTATATATAATAAAAATAAAAAAAATAAAAAACTTATATTTTGTATGTTTATACGTCTTTGTAATCTTGTTTTTTAAATATTTTAATATATTTATTGTAACGACCCAAGATCCGGATACCGGGAAGAACCCGATACCATTCGAATTATGCCCCGCCGCCCATGAGCCGGGAGGGCTCGGAATGGCTAAAAGGAGTGTGGAGGTACAAAGAAATAAGAAATAATGTAAGATAATTCAACAATTAACAAAAATAAATAAACAACTACTACAATAGAGTCCAATCCAACAAAAAGTACAGTCTAAAGCAGTAAAACGTACCACAAGCCAAGTGAACACTCGGCCCGGCGAGCTGGCAACTAAGAACCTCCGAACAGCACCCTCAAACCTCGAGGAAGAACCGCCGCACCTGAAACGTAGGGGTGAGTCTCTGTCACTGGCTCAGTAGGGATCCCGCAGAATTCCAACCGAGAACAACGGTGGTAGCGGAAAGGAACGCTAACAAGAGCAACAACCGCAACAGCAGGAACAGCAAACCGGTGGCTGGTAAAAACTTGGCGCTACAGCTACTTCTACTGTACCGGTCAAGCAGAAAGAGAAATCCCGATCTCACAATCGGGAATCAGACCACTCTAACACCAAGCCTACCGAGGAAACACTCACGGCAACCCTGCCGTAGAAGTCTGCCCACACAGGCACGACCAACCGGGACCGCACAGTCCCACACTGGCAAGATGAAACCTCGGTGAAGCCACTGGCACCCTGGCCACTACCTCAGAAACACCGGACGGTCCAGAAAACCACGTCTTATAAACGGGAAATGGGACCCAGAAACAAGAGAGTCACGTCTCACGTGACAGGAGTACCTGCCCATCAGAAGCAAAGCCGGATGCATCCACTGACGACTTAGACCGCGCCTCAGGTGTCTCCCTCCGGCCCAGCGGGAACTGAGACACCGTACAAGTAACCACAAACAAGCGACTAGCTGGGGTCGCACTGGTCGGCGCGGGTCCACTACCCCCAACCACGTGTGCACACACAGACCACGCGTCCTAGGTCTGGCCCTTTAACTGGTTTTCCCCTCAGCCGGACTCTGGCGTCAAACGTGGGGTCCGACGGTAACCAGCCTAAAAACCATATCTCGGGATAGCCTCGCCACCACTCCCTAGTGGGACCACTCGCGTGTCGGAAGGCTACGACTAGTGGGGAGTCACTGATGTGACCACTCTCTATGGAGAAACTCCGAGAAACACGTACGCACCCTACGCGAACGTCGAGAAGAACCAAGTGGCACCGAGCCACTGGACTCTCGACAGTCCTCTAGACTCACTAAATCCAATGGTCCTTGAGTCACAAGACTCGGGGTCAAGACCGTCATACGCAACGACGCAATGCCGTTAATCTAGCCTGATCCCTAGGTCTAAAACTACGATAACACGAATACCGAGGTAGCTCACGAGCCGCCGAGACCATCCCGTCAAAAGGGAACTCAAGAGACCTCCAGCCCCAGGCTGGGTGACTGGACTCACAGTCCAAGGTCACACACATGGCCCACGCGAAAAGTACAGAAGCACGATTCCCATGGCAGCTCACAGGCCGCCACGCCGATTCCCCATCCCTGGGAGAAGCAGGAAACCTCCAGCCCTAGGCTGAATGACTGGACTCGCAGTCCAAGGCCATACACTTGGCCCAGTCGGGAACCATCTTCCGCAGAAACTCACGACATGCGGGGAAACCCCACCGCACTCACACCGATACATGGTGGCTTGATCAAGCGTAACACAATGCCCGGAACACACACACGGGGTCACCGGACCCTTGAACACACGAGCATGCTAATCGAGGTAATACGGTATCTCCAGACACCCCAAAAACACGGACACGGAACTCACGGGGTGTCTGGGACACTCACGAGGCCGAAGGTCAACCACTGGGTCACAACCGGGTCGACTGGAGACCAACACACATAGACAGACACATCGAGCATGGAAATCACCTAGCGGTCTAACCCTAGACCGCCACAAAGGATAGCGGTCTACCTTTAGGCCGCTAAAGCAACCTGGCGGTTTACCGTTGGACCGCCAAGCACCCTGGACTCACGAAGCCATGGCGGTCTACCCATGGACCGCGAGGCACTGGATAGCGGTCTTCCTTTGGACCGCTAAACCCCCGGAACACCCAAAACTCAAGCGATCATAACGGTCTACCCCTGGACCGCCAAAGACCCTGGCGGTCTATCGCGTGACTGCCACCTTAAACCGACATAGTGGGACCCTTAGCAGTCTCCACATGACCGCTTGGCACCCCTAGCGGTCTCTGGAAGGACCGCTAAGGCATCCCGAGCCCGAAAATGGCGAAAACGGCGAGAAAGCTCATTCCACGCCCCAATCATCCCCGGGTGATGGGGAAACAAAGGGGAAACCCTTCCCCAAGCCCCAAGCATCACACGGTGCCCAAAAACCACCAAAAATGTGATCAAAACTCTAGATCGGGCTCACACCCCAAAATCATGCCTTTTCCCCAAAATGATAATAAACCCACGCTCGACTCGCCACGACTTACTAAACTCATGGGAAATGAAGTACGCGAGTTGGAGATCCATCTCCTTACCTCCACCGAAGATTTCATGCCCCGAGGTCGCCGATCGGTGAAGAAACGCTATTTAAACCCTCGTCGGCTCACGATCCCACGAACCGCCTCCACCATCGCGATCCTCGTCCCATGCCCGTCGCTCCACGCCCCACGAGCCACGCCGCCCCACCCTCGCCGCCTCCATCGGCCGCCCGGAGTGAGAGGGGGAGAGGAGAGAACGTGAGAGAAGAGAGAGGGAAAAGGGAGAGAAATGCGAGATGGGGAGAGAGAGAAATAGGAGGTTAATATATAGAAAATCTAAAAATTCTAGAAAATACCAAAAAATAGGAAAAATACTATCCGCGATCCTCAGAAAACGCACAATATCGTGGTAACGTCCCGGAGTCGGAGAACACAACGGTTCACCCACGGGGTTCCGAATGTCTGACAGCCACAAACACGCGTAAAACCCAAAACGCGACTCGGGACCCACAGAGGCGCTCCGAAAATTCCAGGAAATTATCGGCGTGCTCCTCACAACACCACGGACCCAAGGAAACTCATAGGCACACCACCACCGGGTCCGACAATCCGATAAAAATAGTCCGAAGCTCAATCGGACAGAATCCGTAACCCGCGAAAAGCGATCCGAAACCCACGGATCCAGGTCCGAAAAACCCGGGACATTACATTTATGATATATAATACTAATAAATATAAATATAAAAAATAAATTCAATTTATTCGGTTTGGTTTGATTTCACACGTTATGAAACCAAACCGAACCGAAGTTCGGTTCGGTTCGGTTTGATTCGGTTTGAACTGAATTATGAACACCCCTAATTATGTGTGATGTCTCAGACTATGCTTTTGGAGCTGTCTTGGGTCAGAGAATCGATAAGAAGCCCGTGATAATCTACTATGCGAGCTGCACCCTCGCTGATGCACAGTTGAATTACACCACCACGGAGAAAGAATTGCTTGCTGTTGTTTTCGCCCTGGAAAAATTTCGCTCATATCTGTTAGGGGCTAAGATCATTGTTTATTCTGATCACTCTGCTTTGAGATACTTGTGTTCCAAGAAGGATGCCAAACCCCATCTCATTCGTTGGATTTTATTGCTGCAAGAGTTTGATTTAGAAATAAGAGACAAGAAGAGGTTAGAGAACGTAGTAGCTGATCATCTGTCAAGGATAGTGATACCTGGGAGTGCTCCGATGTCTGATTCTTTTCCTGATGAACAAATTCTCTTTATCTCTCATACTTCAACCCCCTGGTACGCTCACATTATCAATTACCTGGCAGTAGGATAGATTCCGGGAGGGTGGACTAAGTTGGAAAAGATCGGTTCTTTTCAAAGGTCAAACACTATTTTTGGGAGGACCCGGAGCTGTTTCATATGAGTCCTGATCAGATTATAAGATGATGTGTCCCCGAAGAGGAGCAGCAATCTGTCCTGAATTTTTGTCATAGTCTTACTTGTGGGGGACACTTTTCTGGAAAGAAGCCTGCGACTAAGGTTCTACATAGTATATTCTATTGGCCCACTTTATTTAAGGATGTCTATGAATTCGCTAAAACATGTTTATGGTGTCAAGCAGTGGACAACAATTCTAAGAAAAATATGATGCCACTTAATCCCATTCTGGTAGTAGAAATTGATTTTATGGGACCGTTTCCACCTTTTTTTGGGAATGAATATATCTTGGTGGCAGTCGATTATGTTTCCAAATGGATTGAAGCTATAGCCACAAGGACCAATGATCATAAGGCGGTGATTAAGTTTGTGAAGAAAAATATTTTCTCTAGATTTGGGTGTCCGAGGGCTATCATCAGTGATGGGGGTTCTCACTTCACGCACTCTCAATTCTGAGCTTTCCTTCGTAAATATGGCATCACTCATAAGCTTGCCACCCCCTATCATCCCCAAACCAGTGGCCAGGTAGAACTGTCCAATAGGGAGATCAAGAATATTTTGCATAAGACAGTTAGGCCGGATAGGAAAGACTGGTCCGAGAGACTAGACGATGCATTATGGGCATATAGAACTGCATTTAAGACTCCCATTGGCATGTCCCCATACCGCATCATTTTTGGAAAAGCCTGCCACTTACCTGTAGAGCTGGAACATAGAGTATATTGGGCCATTAAACAAGTCAATTTTGATCTCACTCAAGCTGGCTCTCAAAGAGCTCTGCAACTCAATGAACTGGAGGAACTGCGTAATCAAGCATACAAAAATCCCAAGATTTAAAAAGTTAAAACCAAGGTATTTCATGATAAGCATATTCACAGGAAAACTTTTTATGTGAATCAAAAGGTTTGGCTTTTTAACTCAAGGCTACGCTTGTTCCCCGGTAAGTTAAAATCTAGATGAGATGGACCGTTTGTGGTTGTTAAGGCTTTTGACCATGGTGCTGTCAAAATTTTGAACCCTAATAATGGTCACATTTTCACTGTTAACGGTCAACGATTGAATCCTTACTTGGAAGATGAAAAGTTGTCAAAAGAATCCATTGGTTTGAGTGATTAGGAATAAAATCTTTGTGAGCTTTCATGCGTCTGGGAAAATTTAGCGCTTCTGGGAGGCAACCCAAGATTTTTTGTTGTTTGATATTTTTTTGTTTCAGTGTGTTTTTAGTAGGCAGGTCGAGGAGAAAACAGCTGTCGCCACTATTCTAAAGGAGTCTTTCGCCCCACATACCAGGTTGTCTCCTTCCTACTCCGTAGCATTACTTGTTACATTGTTCTATTATTTTTATTGCTTACATATGCCATTGAGGACAATGTCATTCAATTTGGGGGGAGAAGAAAATTTTCATTTCATGATGCATGTAACCTGACATGAGTTCTTGCATATTTGCACTTCATACACAGTAAAAGATGAAATCCCCATTTTGAGTTTCATGATTCATACTTCAATTGAAAGTAATTCTGGAATAGAAAAGACTAAAGAAAAGGATGATGAAAAATTTATTTCAATCCAGTCCTGGAAAATTGATATAAGAATCTCTTTAAAGTTCTTGTGCACTTTAGAAAAGAAATCACTTTGCACGCTAATGAAACAAGCAGGACAAGCCTTCTGCTATTTTGGGTATGTTGTCTGATATTCTGCACTTCATCTTTTTATAAAGCTTTCTGCCAAGTTATCTATTAAATTAGTGCAAATGGCACAATAAAAAAAAAGAAAATAAGGAAAAAGAAAACACCATGAAAAATGTCCCGAATCTTAGTAACCGGGCTTACTTCACCTAAGACGTGTTGAGGTTCGCATCAAAAGGAAAATAGAACCTTGATCTGTGTAACCGAGTCTGCTTCTCCTAAGACAAGGGTCGAGGTTCGTGTTAAATAGTGAAGGGTAGTGCATCATCATGTGTGTAGAAGAATAAAAAGATCCCAAAGGGACAAAGTAATAAGGTAGACAAAAGGCTAGTATACTTAATGCTCTGATCTAGGAGGTGCAGGGTTGAAAGGCACTTGCTTGGAATAGCACATGGGAGATGCATATGTCTATGCTGTGAATTTGATAGTGACACATACACAAGTGCTATTGAACTTTGATTTTGTATTCTTGATCATGTACCTTAATTTCTAAATCTAAGGCTAGTATGTGCATTATTGTTTCCAGATTTCTAATCTTTGGTTGATTCTATGAAGGGAGAGTGGGATATAAAAGTATGGACTTTGCATACTCTTGTTGGTCTTAAATTTTAATTTATTTGCATTGCTAAGGGACTAGTATTGAGTAAGTTGGGGGGTGTGATAAGTATCGCATGGCATATCATAAGTTACATCACATTCATCACTTTTGAACATTTAACGAGCATAGTTGTGCATTAATATGGCAAAAATCTCATTCTTACCATTAATTTGAGTTTGTATGATTTTATCATTATTTTGAGTTAAAATAGCAATGTAAGAAATATTTAAGAAAATGCACAATTATTATAATGAAGAATATTGATTATTTTGAATTTTCTAAAAATCTTAAGAATTTGCGTCGAAGCAGAAGGGCACCCATTTAATAATGAACGGCAACTGTATCAGACGCCATTTCTGAAGCATTTTTATGAAAAAGAAGAATTTGCGGCTGAAGGAAGGGTGCTCATTAAAATGTACGACCGAGTAAACATGCGCCCATTCATTTGATGAAAATAGAAAAAAGAAAAAGAGCTGGAAAAAAAAGGAGAGGAATGAACGACCGTCCACTTGGGCGCTAATTCATTGGAGAAGAATGAGCGGCCGACCAAGCAGGCGCTCATTCAATTGTATGGAACATCGAAAGAAAAAATCAAGAAAAATGAAAAAAAAGAATGAGCACCTGTTTGGTGAGTCGCCAATTCCTTGATTTATGAAAAAAAGAAAATATCAAAAAGAGGAAATGAAGAATGGGCGGCTGCCTGATCAGACGCACAAAGGAATGTGCGCCTAGCCACCCAGTCGCCATTTTTACGAGAGGCAGAAATGGGAACGGAACGCCCCCATCGCAGTTATCTTCCTATATTTGGACTTATCTCCTCTTGTTTGAGGAAAGGAGGACTCTAATCGTGACAAGATACCTACTTTAATCAGGTCTTGATGCTACAAAGTCAGATTCAAGTGTAATATGGAGCTTTTCGATCGTGGGAGGTTACTGTGCACTATAAATAGATGACCAGAGCAGACCGAGCGAGAATCTTAGCCATCTTAGCCTATTTTTTATGCTCTTATTTTCATCTTTTTAATTTGCTTTCTTCTACAACGTTCTTTATTTTTAAGTGTTCTTCAACTTCTTCTTCTTCCTCTTCCTCCAATTCTTTCTCATTTTTAAGTTATAATCTCTTTTCCAAGGTTCTATTCTTACGTTTTCACTGTTCATCCGCAGGTCTGCACCATGTTCTTTCCCCAATTTCACCCTCTTCCCCACATTTTCTCCCTCTGCACTCTTCATCAACTTTCTTCCTTTCATCTAGATTTACAAGTTTCTCTTCTTTCACCTCTTCTAATTCCTTTTATATTTAATGCTATTCTTCTTTTAATCTCACTTTATTTTCAAACAAGTTTTTTTTTGTGTTTTACAGTGTCCTCCACCGTACCCCCTCTATCTCTCTCTTTACTCTTTCAAAACATACCCACGCACACACATAGATATTTGTTTTTTTTATTTTATTCCCTTTCCTCATCTTCTCTTAATCTTTCCCTCCGCTAAGTTCTTCACACATCCCTTGGCAGAGATTCCTCTTTCGGTGCTCTAAATGTGACGTCTACTTCAAAAGCGGGACAGTCTCTTCAAAGGCTCGGTAAGAAGACGGCGGCGCTATTCTTCACTATCTTGACTCTATTTCTTCTCTTGTTCCTTTATTTTCATTACAAGTTGTAATTTCCACTTTTATAGATATTGTAATCTTTCTTTAGTAATAAAAATTCAATCTTTTACAATTGTGTTTCTCTAGTTCTTTCTCTTTCTATCTTCTTCCAAACTCTCTTCTCAACCCTCTCAAATTCTTTAGATAGGTTTACTTTTAGTCGCAAGTTCATGCAATTTTAGTTTAATTCTCAAAAACTCACTCAAATTCAATTTTCAAAACATAAGGATTTTCCAACTTGCTTAAAAGAAATTATCTTCTCCGTGGGATCGACCCGTTCTTACCAATCTACTTATATTTAATATCTTTTTAGTAAGTGAGTGCGATTATTTTTGAAATTATGGCACGACTTTTGATGATGAGTATTAGTGCACATCACCTGCTCCTCGGCTGGGACGTACAGCCTACCTCGGAACCTCACAGCTCCATCCTCACCAAACTCCACCTCAGCCATCGACAAAATTCGAGGCAGCTTGGGGTCCGCATGCTGAGCCTCAGTCACCTGACGACGAATAGCTGGCGTGGCAGTCAGGCTCACAAGAACAGCCGAACCCTGATCCCATGGGATCTTGAGCCTAAAAGTCATGGCCGGCACCTGCTCCCATAACCTCCACTTCCGCAACAACATCCGACTGACCACCACCTTCCTACTCAAGGCGTCAGCCACAACGTTCATCCTGTCAGGCTGATAAGACAGAGTGAAATCATAATCCTTCATGTACTCCATCCACCTCCTCTGCCTAAGGTTAAGATCCTTATGGGTAAACACATACCGCAAACTCTGATGGTTAGTGAAAATCTCAAAGTTCTCCCCATACAGATAATGCCTCCAGATCTTTAGAGCGAAAATCACCGCCGCCAACTCAAGATCATGAGTGGGGTAGTTCTCCTCACGTGGCTTTAACTGTCGAGATGCATACGCCACAACTCTACCATAGTGCATCAGCACGACACCCAAACCTATCCTGAAAGCATCCGTACACACCACGAAACTGAAGTCCCGCAATCAATGGCACCCAAGAGGGGGGTGAATTGGGTGATAACAAAATTTTAACTGAACTATACTCAATTTTACGATTATGTGAGGACACAATGAACCAAGAGCAGGATAAACTAGATCTATCAAAATTAATCACTACAATAATCCTTGGTACTTGGCGGAGTTAACAAATCCGTAGATTCACTCACGCAAACTGTTATCTTTCCGGTAAGAATAACCTTTTCAGTCTGAGTCCAGCGTTTGATATACCGAAGGATCTATTTGAAATAAATCAAATAATCTAGATCTACAAGCATGCAAGAAGGGGGATAGGAGATAAGGAACAAACCACAAAGAGACATCAATTTTAAGGTGGTTCGGATGCCACAACGGCAACTTACGTCCACCCCTCACCGATAGTGAGGATCCACACACTATCTTGTAAAGTGTTACAAGATCAGACCCAGACACACACACACTGGGAAAGAGAGCTCCCGTGAAGGTGTAAGAACACCTTAACACACACAAAACTACAACGGATTAAACACACACACACACACACACACACACACACACACACACACACACACACACACACACACACACACACACACAGATCTAGTAAGATCCACACACACTGAAATGTTTAACGATTACAAGAACCACAAATGAAGCTCAAGAGAAAATATGAAATTAGAACACAAGAGAAGAATCTTGATTTGCTCCCCCTTAGTGGATGACAAATACTTTGGATGCAGCTTGATCCCTTGGATTGATCTTCACTTGAATGGATGAAGAAAGATGAAGAACTCTTCTCGGAGCACTGTTCACGTCTACAGTGCTAGCTCTCTTCTCTTCGTCTTTGGTAGCCTCCTTGATCCACCTTGAGCATTAGGGTTTTCTTAACCCTCTTGTATATGTTTTATAGACTTTGAATGGTCCATAGACTCCCCCTAGACCAGATCCACAATTTCTGGAGGGTTTGGTTGCTTAGGGATTAAACAATACCAAGAGGGATGTCTTTTCTCGAAGTGACAGAAAGTCAACAATAATGGGCAGCTCGGGGCTGGCGGTCGACCTGCAGAGGCCAGCGGTCGACCGCTAGGAGCATTCCTGTAGCCATTTGGCTACTGGAAAACTCGGTCGACCGCTAGGGTCCTGGCGGTCGACCGCTAGTTTTACAGGTTGCTTATTTTCAATGCTGTGATTTCAAGTCGACTGCCAAGGGTCCACAGGTCGATCGCCAATCTCCAAACCTGCAAAAATCAAGTGTTAACCCACTTGAAACTGTCCATAGGTTCGATGCTTGAAATGGGCTTGTGTTATAGTTGATTACAAGTTCGTTTAGGCTCGGTTTAACACATGGAAGGATTCATGAACACTAAGTTGAAATGGGGTGAAACTTGATGGTTTAAAGCATGAAACTTTGTTCTAATACAAGGTACGTAGGAAATAAATGTCCTGGGTTTTGTTATCATCAAAATCACTCAGATATGTTCAACAATCTCCTCCTTTTTGATGATGACAAAAACTAGGCATTAAATTCACGTGTTCAAACCATTGTGCCTTTGAGCGAGTTTTTAAAATGAAGTCAATCACATTTGAAATTCAGTTGAAATCCATCAAGTTGAAACGTTGAACTCAAGATTTGAAGGCATTCAACATGTCCATTTCAGCACGACATATCACTTCCAACACAAACACTTCAACATATCTATACCAGCCATTCAATACTTAGTTGCCACATTGAAAAGAAGTGAGAGAGGAGAGAGCCAATCTTGTAAATTCAAGGAGTGCATTCTTCCATTCATTCTCATTAGATCCATACAGGGTACACTGAATGCAAAAGGGAAGATGGACTCAACATACAAAGGAATGCAACCAAAATGCAACCAACATCAAACTACAATGTAAGAGACAGACATACATGCAAGCAGGCAAACACGCATAGCATATATATATAAACCTAATAGCCTACTTCTCCCCCTTTGACATCAGCAAAAAGGAGAGGGAGGGGATACAAAAAGTGGACAAAGGTGACACTAGAGACCCAAGAACAACTACTCAACAGGGTGATCCTCAGCTTCCTCGCCATGAACACCATCCGGGGAACCATCATCATGGGGGGAGCCAGCAGGAGGAGGAGGAGGAGGAGGAGGAAGACGATCCTCAATGCCATGGAGAATCTCATCATGATGAAGAAGCTGGCGACGGATGGTGAGAAGGGATTGGTTGTTGAGGCGGAAGGCTTCACGGTTATCTTCATGGCTAGCATAGAGAGTGGCCATGTGGGTAGAAAGATCATCCAGAGCATGGGTGAAAGAGTCCATTCGTCCAGTCATGGTATCCTTAAAAGTGTCCAAACGCCCAAGGGAGGAGTCAATGCGGGTTTCCATGCCTAAAAGACGCCGGTCTAGAGTCTCATAGTCCCCCCAAGTGGGATGCCCAACACCCTGAGTGGAAGACTCCCCATGAAAGTACTACGGTGGTGGAGGAAGATCCGCTGGAAGAGGCACATCCTTGGGCTGTACTGGTGCAGGTGCATCTTGGTGACCTTGATGTGGTTTCGGTTCTTGCTCTTCTTCACTATCATTCTCTTCCCCATAAATTGGCACATTACGACAAAGCTCACCATTTGCAGCACGGTAATAGCCCATGTCGGAGAAAATCTTGTGCTCATTATAAATGTCATCCTGTCGGACCAGAACAAACTGCTCATCCGCTAAGGGGACCTCAACAAAGGTGAAAACCCCAGTGAGTTGGGAAGCATAAGGCAGGGACCTCCGTAAGTGAGTACGGCATCGTCCTATCAATTGAGTCATAAGCAATCCCATATTAACTAATTCACCATTCATAACATGATAGAACAGAAATCAGTGCACTTCTGTCACTTCATCTCGGCTGCCACTCTTGGGATAAAGAAATGTAGTAAACATGCGATGGAGGACCCGCTGTAGTGGGGGAAAGTGGTTGGCATTGAGCTCAAGCAGGTCACTTACACCCCGCACAAAAGCACAGCTCGTCATGGCAATAAAACTTTCCTCAACTGCACCATGTCCAAAGCTCATATCTGCACCGAAACACCTAGGGCACGGTTGAATAAGTCTGGAGTAATACGGATCTCAATGCCCTGAACCGTGGTGTACAATCTCCCATTTCTGACAACCAAATTACCATAGAGCTGTTGCACTAGATATGGATAGTAGCGATTGTATCTAGTGACAAAATCAATCCATCCCGGTTGCATTGAGAAAACTGTATAAATGTCGGGCAGGATTTCATTCATCTCCTCAAAATCGACAAGACGGGGATCGATGATAGTTCTTGGTGGTAACCTGGGTGCCAGAGACTGTGGTGGTGGTGCGGCCAGAGCTTCACGTCCCCGAGCACTGCTAGGTTCCCCTTGGAAAAGACGCCGAACACTTCTTCTAGGTGCCATTTTAGACTAAGAAACCCGCTGAAGATATGATCCTCTTGAGAGGTAGAACCTCTACCTTGGGATGGAGAGAGAGACACCGGAGAGGACTGTGAACACCTTCTTCATGCTCTGGAACTCAGGGAAGGGTGACATGAGCGCACGAACGCCGGCGAGGAGTCATTCTGAAATGGAGAACAATCAGCCGATCATGTTCGGAGAGAGGAGATGTGGGGTTTTTAGGGCTTAAAAGATGGGAGTGAGGTGTGCTAGGGTTAGAATGGAGTAAGGGAGAGAGAAGGGAATGCAATAGAATGAGGGAAGGAGGGAGAAAACCCCCTTAAAATGGGGTTCGGACGCGACTGAACTGGGCCGGTTCGCCGCTGGCGGTCGACCGGCACGAAGCCAGCGGTCGACCGCTGGGGCATAGAAACCCCCAATTTTGACCCCGAGAGAAAAAGAGTCTAGCCAGCGACCTCAGTGATAAAAGTGGGCTCCAAGACCCTGTGGACTCCCCCGTTTTCACAAAATCACATTTTCCCTTTATATATATATATATATTCCTTTTACTTTTGCTAACCCAAGAATGATATCAAGCAAGAGTCGACTACGTAATCCCCTATTTCGAGACTGCTTAGAACACTAGATCACTAGTCCACATTTATTTGTCAAGGAGTATTCAGTCTTAGGAATGTGTCAAGGAAGAAGTGTGTAAATATATACATAAGTACAAGCACACATGATAGGTATTGTCATACACAATAGAAATAAAACACACACAATGCATGCATCTCAGATAATCTACCCAAAAGAAATCAACCTAGTGCAGACCTAAGTACGTATGCCCTCACCCTTGCACATGCCAAGTTCTCTCCTAATTTTATTGAATTGATCCTGATTTAAGGGTTTTGTGATGATGTCAGCCAGTTGGTTAAGTGTATCAATGAACTTGAACTCAAAGACCCCTTTGCCTACAAGATCTCGCAGAAAATGATGCCGAATGTCAATGTGTTTGGTTCTGGAGTGTTGAATAGGATTTTTAGATAGATTAATTGCACTCGTATTATCACATAAGATCGGCACACAATCCACTTCAACATTCAAATCAAGCAATTGATTTTTGATCCAAAGTACTTGGGCTCCACAACTTCCGGCGGCTACATATTCAGCCTCGGCCATTGAGAGAGCTACTGAATGTTGTTTCTTAGAGGCCCATGAAACGAGACACCCGCCAAGAAACTGACAGTACCCACTTGTACTTTTACGATCTACAATGCACCCGGCATAATCTGCATCAGTATAAGTAATCAAATCAAAAGAACTACCGATAGGAAACCACAAGCCAAAATCTATTGTGCCAATAAGGTATCTAAAAATGCGTTTAACAGCTGATAAGTGAGATTCTTTAGGACATGACTGGAAACAGGCACATAGACATACACTGAATTGAATGTCAGGGCGGCAAGCTATAAGGTACAGTAGTGATCCGATCATACCTCGAAACAGTGTAGAATCTACTATTTTACCATTTTCATCCTTATCCAGCTTTGTGGTGGTGGCCATGGGAGTTGATATGGGTTTTGCTTCCGCCATCCCGTATTTCTTCAGTAATTCTATAGTATATTTGGCTTGATTGATGAAGATTCCTTCTGAAGTTTGTTTCACCTGCAATCCAAGGAAAAAAGTCAGCTCCCCCATTAAGCTCATCTCGAATTCTCCTTGCATAATCTTTGCAAATTCATCGCATAAGGCATTGTTAGTAGCTCCAAAAATAATGTCATCCACATACACTTGAACTACTAAAATGTCCTTACCTGATTTCCTTGTGAAAAGTGTTTGATCAACCTTACCTCTCTTGAACACATTTTTAACCAGAAATGAGGTAAGCCATTCATACCATGCCCTTGGTGCTTGTTTTAGTCCGTACAAGGTATTTTGGAGCTTGTACACATGTCGTGGATGTTTGGAATCTTCAAAACCTGGAGGCTACTCTACAAAAACATCCTCCTTGATATAACCGTTAAGAAATGCAGATTTAACATCCATTTGAAACAATTTAAAGTTCAAAGAGCAAGCGTAGGACAGTAAGATCCGGACTGCTTCAAGTCTAGCAACCGGTGCAAAGGACTCATCAAAATCAATGCCCATCTCCTGGCTGTACCCCTTGGCTACAAGCCGGGCCTTATTCCTAACAACCAATCCCGCATCATTTAGCTTGTTTTTGAAAACCCAAAGGGTTCCAATAGTGGGATGGTTCTTAGGACGTGGCACGAGAGTCCACACCTCGTTCCTTTCAAACTGGTGCAACTCTTCATGTATAGCCTGAATCCATGATTCATTTTGAAGAGCTTCATGAATGTCCTTAGGCTCTTCTTGTGAAAGTAAAGCCATCAAATCTTCCTCTTCTACTTGCCTTAGGGAGGACCTAGTTCTTACCCCATCCTCCAAATTACCTATGATGTTCACAGCTGGATGATCCTTTAGAAATGTGGAAGAACTGGATAAGTCAGGATGCTGCACTTGTGGTTCTTGCAGTGTCTCGAGTGTAGGATCTTCATCTTCTTCACTCTTGCTTGAGGTTGCTTTCAATGGCTCATTCTTAGCTCCATCATTAGTTGAATTCCTAGGAGCTTCATTTGCATTCATGGTAGAAGAAATTTGATTTGTCAGTTTTGATTCTGATTCATCAAAAATAACATGAGGACTGTAACACCCTCAAATATAGCTAAGTTGTACTCTATATCACCGAGACGCCTTTTGAAGTATCGGCTCAATTCTTGAAAAGAACTCCGAAGTTAAGCGTGCTTAATGGGGAGTAGTACTGGGATGGGTGACCTCCCTGGAAGTCCCCCATTCTGGAGCCGATCACTATCAGAAAGGAACAAAACTGTGAGGTCGGTAGGCCAAAGCGGATAATACCTCGACGGTATAGAGTACATGACGTGACAGAATGGTATCAGAGCCATACCCCAGCCGGAAGTGTGGGAACTAAGTGCCATACAGGGCAAAGTGCTACGCTATGGGAGCCACCTCTTGAACCCGCAATGGGACAAAGTACTACATAGTGGGAGCCACCTCTTGAGCCTGTAGGGGCCACCTCTAGAGTCCTACCTGCCTGGGGGCTTGATTGCGTGCTATATGTGCCCAACGACGAGGACGTCGCCTATATAAGAGGGGTAGATTGTAACACCCTCAAATATAGCTAAGTTGTACTCTATATCACCGAGACGCCTTTTGAAGTATCGGCTCAATTCTTGAAAAGAACTCCGAAGTTAAGCGTGCTTAATGGGGAGTAGTACTGGGATGGGTGACCTCCCGAGAAGTCCCCCATTCTGGAGCCGATCACTATCAAAAAGGAACAAAACTGTGAGGTCGGTAGGCCAAAGCGGATAATACCTCGACGGTATAGAGTACAGGACGTGACAAGGACTTTCTTCAACGACCAAAGTCCTCTAATTAAATAATTGGTAAGCTCTAGAATTAAGTGCATAACTGTGGGCGCACTTTTCGACACGCTCATTTGTTTGTTCTTTAAGTTGGTTTATTCGGTGGGTTTATTCGTTTATTAAGTGCGTGGGCGTGCCAGTCATAAAGTGACTATTTATTGTGCACTTGATCTGACTAATCAGACGATTGTGTGGTTCGTGTCGAGACTAAAACCCGCCGCGCCATAAAGGTCACAGCGTCATTTACATCCCCTCGGAGAGGGGAACACCTTTGATTAATCACCGGGAGTCAGGGGCCTCATGGCCAGAAAATTAATTGCATAAAAAACCTATTAAGAAATACTGAAGTCCTCGTACGAGGGTGTGAAGAAAGTATCTGAGCTCATGTCGGTCATCTGTTGACCATTTAATGTTCGGACGGATGTCCGGCTTGAGAATAGCATAATCGTCGCGGGAAGACCGGAACATGTGTACGTCGGGATATGACAAGTTTATCGTTCAAAGGAACGGGAAACGTTTAATTAAATCCCAGTTAGAGCGGTCGAAAATCGATAAGCTTGTCGGCCCGGTGCAAGATCAAGCTACGACCATACTGTGGTGGGCCCCCCGCGGTCGAAGTCAGGCTCGCGTGGGCATCTTCAATATTCCTGGTGCCAAGGGGGCAACGGGAGGATGTCCCGGGACCAGATCTGAGAACCAATGTGCGTTCAAAGGGATCGAGCTATAGGCCGAGGATATGGGTCTGGCAATGACCATGATCGAGGCGGACCTGAGGTCTAGGCATGGCCCACGGAGGCCTTATTGCTATTATCATGCAAAGGGTCCGGGGATGACGAGAGCCTTCTCGTTCCATTCAGATTTTGTCGGTCACTCGTGGACCACTTTATGTCCGGACAAAGGTCCGTGTTTGTAGCGTAAGAGACGGTGACAAACCATACAAATACCTGCCGTGAGTACGGCAAGTTTAATGCAAGTGCGGGATCAGATCCCGGTATATATGTCGGTCACTAACAGACCATTCGTCGTTCGGATGAGAGTCCGCATTTGAAGCATCGAAGACAACGACAAAACCACACGGATGTCTGTCGTAGGTACGACAAGTTTAATGTGGGTGCGAGATTAGATCCCGGTATATATATGTCGGTCACTAACGGACCATTCATTGTTCGGACGAGAGCCCGCATTTGAAGCATCGAAGACGATGATAAAGCCATACGAATATCTGCCGTAGGTACGGCAAGTTTCATGTGGGTGCGGGATTGGATCCCGGCATATATGTCGGTCACTAACGGACCATTTATTATTCAGACGGAAGTCCATATTCGTAGGGTCAAGGACGACGATAAAATCGTACGGATGTCTGTCGTAGGTGCGGCAAGTTTAATGTGGGTGCGGGATCGAATCCCGATAAAGATGGGTCGAGCTAACGAACTATCGGCCCGGGATAAGTTCGGATCATGGTCACGTCCGGGCGAGGGCTCCCGAGATCCAAGTCCGATCTAGTGGGGCATCCTTACTTTTCTCTTCAAACACAGTCCGTGGAAGCGGATTGTTCGGTGTGGAGCCCGAACTCGCCATCGTGCGCCTTCGCACGCGGATTGACCTGCGCGGTCAGGTCGCGGGGGTCAAGGGGGCAGTGCCCCTTGTGGGGGTCTCCGGGGGCGGAGCCCCCAGAACAAAATTTTTAGTTATAGCAGGGGCAACTTTTCATTATTGGTTTCCTATCCCTTTTATTTGTTTTATCGGTTTAGGTCTCTTCTTTTGTTTTATTCATTAGTTTCAAGCCTTTCTTGTATTTAGTTAATCACCCTTTTTTTAATGAGGCACGTCAGTTTAATGAAGCAAATGGGCGCGCCGGTTAAGGGGATGCCAAGGGGCGCGCTGGTTAAGGGAATGCCAAGGGGCGCGCCTATTAATGACGGCAAGAGGAGGGGCGCGCCGGATAAGGGAGCATTGGGGGGGCACGCCGGATTAAGTCCAAGAAGAGAGGCACGTTGGAATAGGCTCAAGAGGAGGGCACACCGGATTAGGGGGAGCAAGGGGCGCACATGAATAGGATCAAGAAGAGGAGGCACGCCGAATTAAGGGCACTATTCATTCCAAGAATTTTGAAGCGATTTTGAGTGTGAAGCTAAACCGACGCGGGGGGGGGGGGGGGACTGTGCCGGATAAGCCCGCGCCGTATTAGGGGGCGCGCCGGGTTGGGTTTATGAGCTCATTGTTTTATTCCGTTTGATTCTTTTTCTTCTTTTTATGCGTACAGGTTAATTAGGTGGGTTGTTTAGTCGTTCAGATGATGAATTGGATTAGTAAAGGGGAGGTTTAAACATTTTAATCATTTGTTTAAGGGGATTCTTGTGTGTTATTAGAAGGGTTTGTTGTGCAAGGGTCTTGAAACTTAGGAACCCAGGTCAAAGCAGGAAGAAGTCTAGCTTGTTCACTTACTCCTGTGAGCATCCGTTCTTAGTTCTTATTGTTCATGTTCCTGGCAACAAACGGGCATCATCTCCCCCGGACTGAAGCATGCCAGAGAAAAATGGGGGACACCAAACGGATTGCTCCAGGATGAACCTCAAAACTCGGAGTGACGCCTCCGTTAACCCATAAGTGCGTGTGGGAACTCGAGGACCAGCCTTCAAGAGTTCCATCATCTCACAGGTGATGATTTCACAGAAATCCCATAGTGATGAATATTCACCTTGAATGGCTATAATTGTTCACCCTTCAGAGGTATTCCTTCAAAGGCCATGCCACAGAGAGGCAGACCCCTAAAGGATCCCGGGTGATCAAGAGGTAGGGAGATAGGAGAAGAAACAGTGAACTAGAACGCTACACGTATTTTCAAAAGGGGGACCCTTTTTATTCATCTGCGGAAGAAAGGGGGCTAGATACACAAGGGAGATACTCTCCCATAGTAGAGGAAAGCAAAAACAAAGGGGGAGAGATACAATGGTAAAAGGAAAGCAAAAAAACCCGAGCCCGACGCCCTGAGCTCACCTCCCCTCTCTCACACCTTCTCCCTTTTTTTTTACCTCACGGGCACAGACCAGTTGGTTTCCCTTCCTCTTCAGGCGTTGGGGATCTCAAAAGGGGGAGAGCTGGAGAGAGACGAAGACCGAACTCCACAGCCTCTTTCCTTCCTCAGACTTGCCGTTTTATAGAGTGGCCCTTGAGGAGAGTTCCCGCCACTTCCACCTCGTCCGCGACGAAGTCTGAACTTGACGTATTGCGCTGGATGCTGCTGATTCGTGCCGTACGCTGCTGCTCGTCCGAGGACGGGATGTTCGTGGATTTGCCGGGGCCTACTTCGCCATTGCCGCTTCTGTGCTGTCGAATGAAGGCAGAGGCAGAGCTTCGGGCATTAAATGTTCTTTGCACTCGATGGGACGGAATGTGGTTAAACCGGCGTGAGGGGTGAGCGCATCGGATTAGCATCAGGAAGAGGGGCGTGCCGGTTTAAGGGGAAATGCAAGGGGCGCGCCGATTTAAGGCCCAAAGGAGAGGGGCGCGCCGGATTAAGTCCCTAAGAGGTGAGCGCACCAGTTTAGGTCTCATCTCAGATTCACAGCTATTCGGACGGACGCTTGTCCTCCCATATTGCTTTAGTTGTAATGTATCGCCTCTGGGGTGTTTAGTTCAGAGCCTCCGAATCCAGATTCGGGATTTTGAATGATTTCCAACGCGTGCCGCGCATGTGTTCGCATTCCCGCGTTTCTTCTGATTCGGCCTTCGGCATTACCGACTAGAGAGCCGGGGCCATCTCTTCTGCCCGAAAAGCTTCTCATTGGGTGGCGGAGCACCGAGTATATATATTCATCCTGCTTGGACGGGGTATGGAGTTTATTCGGCCTTCCCATCTTCGACTTGCTCTTGAGATGTCGAGACATCCGTGCCACAGGAACATTCTTTTTCTTCTCTCTTTTTTTGACGTCCACAATAACCTAGAAAGATTCCTTTGTCATTCTTTTCATCAAACTTACCCAGGTTGGACTTACCGTTGTTGAGAATATAACAAGAGCATCCAAAGAGTTTAAGATATGAGATGTTTGGTTTCTTACCCTTGTAGAGCTCATATGGAGTTTTCTTCAGAATGGGCCTTACCATTGCGCTGTTGATGATGTGGCATGCTGTACTTACCGCCTCATCCCAAAAGTACTTAGGTAAGGAGTTCTCACTGAGCATGGTCCGAGCCATGTCTATCAATGTTCTATTTTTCCTCTCCACTACTCCATTTTGCTGGGGCGTCCTTGGTGATGAAAAATTGTGTGTGTACCCCTGCTCTTCACAGAATATGTTGAATTCATGATTTTCAAATTCACCACCATGATCACTCTGGATGGTGGTGATGAGGTAACCTCTTTCATTTTGGATTTTCCTGCAAAACACTTGAAACTCCGTCAATGCATCACTTTTATTAGCTAAAAATAACACCCATGTGAATCTGGAGTAATCATCAACAATTAAAAATCTAAAAGATTTACCCCCTAGGCTGGATATCCTAGTAGGACCAAATAAATCAATATGCAGCAGTTCTAGAGGCCGAGAGGTAGAGATAATGTTTTTATTTTTGAAAGAAGTACGTGTTTGCTTGCCTTTTGTGCAAGCCTCACAGATTCTATCACTTTCAAATTTTAATTTTGGCAAGCCATTTACCAAGTCATGTCTAGACAACTTGGAGGTCACTCCAAAACTAGCATGACCTAGTCTTCGGTGCCATAGCCATGCATTCTCATGATTGTTAGCTACCAAACACACATTATCACATGAAACATCATCAAGATCAATGGTGTACACATTATTGCTCCTTTTACCGATGAATTTGATTTCATTTGAAAGTTTACACATGACAAGGTAGTGAGTTTCATCAAAAAGAATCTTAAAACCCTTGTCACACAACTGACTTATGCTCAGCAGATTATGATTCAATCCTTTCACCAAAAGGACATTTTCAATCAAGGTTTCAGAATTTTTACCTATGTTCCAATTCCGATTATTTTACCTTTGTCCTTTCCACCAAAAGCAACTGAACCTTCTTCCTTTTCTTGCAGGTTGGAGAACACCTTCTTGTCCCCCGTCATATGTCTTGAACAACCGCTATCCAGATACCATTTGCTCCCCCTGGATTCAAGACATAGCTACAAGAAACAAATTTCTCATGCAATTATTTTTGATACCCAAACAAGTTTGGGTCCATAGGAGTTAGTCCAGCTCTTTGCATGTGTCCTTTTTATCCATGGAGCATGATCTTTAGGTGTGCTTTGTCTAAACCAGCAGTTAGAAATCACATGACCAAATCTACCACAGTGAAAGAAATTAACATGTGAGAATGTTCTTTGATATCTGTGTGATTTAGGCTGAACATGTTGGGGCTGTGTGAGAACATGAAGCATAGTCATTTCCTTTTTGATGCACGTGAGATGTGGTAATCTTGTGTGTTATTTTAGATGGACGCAGTCTATCTCCACGAAGTGTGGATCTAGAGGGGGGTGAATAGATCTAATGTCTAATTTTAAAATACAGTTGAGCTCTAATGCGGAATTTAATCAGACAACTGTTGAATGACAGAAAGAACACTATGAAGAGTGTCGACACATGTAGCCACACAGCAAATGACAAGCAATCTCACAAACACAAGACACCCAAGATTTTTAGGTGGTTCAGTCAGAGACCTACGTCCACCCCACACTCCAACTAGAGTGTGGATTCCGCTGACTCACAGCTTGAACAACTGGGCTTCACAGCTTGCCAACAACCGCTGATACACAGCTTCGCTGGGATTTACAGCTTGCCGACCAGAGGAACAGATCCTCTGCAACCGCTGGGCAATACAACTTAGCCGTCCGAGACCAAGTCTCGCCTGCTGAGGATTACAGCTTCACCTGTCCAGTGGAAACCTCCACTGTAATTGCTGCCTCACAGCTTGATAACAAAAGTGTATCGAAAGCAAGAAAAATAGAAACAAACGAAATGTAAAAACAAGACAAATGTAGCTCAAGTATGAGCAGAATTAGCTCTGGTATCTGAACCAAGAGTCTGATTTACAGGACCTCTCGAAAGCTCTCTCAACTCAACTCTCTCAATCAAACTCTCTCAACACATCTCTCTTTTCTCTCTTTCTTTTCTTCTCTGCTTTTCTTCTCTGTGGATCTCGGTGGCTCTCTGCTGCTTCAGACTTTCAGTCTCACTGTATAGACTTTGCCACTTGTTCGATCAGCCTCCTTCTGAAGAAGAAAGCTCATATATATACCAACAGCAGATTGGATAAGGGCATGTGGCTTCCACATTTCCTGCCCAAAGAATTCGCCAGATCCGAGGAAATTTCATCCACATGGCAGCATCCTGGATGGGCTGCTTCCACGTGTCACCATCTGGGCACCTCGTCCTTCCTTGGATCACGAGCCAAGTCATCAATCTCAGCCAGGAGTCCCTGTCAGACAGAGGATCGAATTATCAGTTTAAGTATAAACCATGTACAGACTTTGTAGAGTGTAATGCATTGTATAGACTTCACTGTATAGACTTTGTGAACTCGAATGCAGTGTATAGACTTTGTGAATGCGAATGCAATGTACAGACTCTGCAATGTATGGACTTCATATATGCAGTGCTATGCGATGTACAGACTTCCTATATGAAGGCAACCGCTATACAGACTTGCTGAAGTGTAATGCAATGTGCAGACTTCGAAGAACATTCAGCAGCCAATGTATAGACTAAGGCAATGTAAAGACTTGCCAGTGTATGGACTTGATGAGCATGCAGCAATGTGCAGACTTCAATGCATGAAGGAGCAATGTGTAGACTTAGTCGGACACAACGTGCAACAATGCATAGACTTTGAAACACTAGATGCACGATGTACAGACTTCAACTAAAATGATGCACAATGTACAAACTTGAATGCTGTGCGATGTACATACTTCATGTTATGCATGAGACTCTAAGGAAGACAGACGATGTATAGACTTAGCCAGCCTTCAGCTCGATGTACAGACTTCATGAATGATGCATGCAATGCACTGGACGATGTATGGACTTAGCCGATGCAGACTAGTCCGATGTACAGACTTGCACATTGTTCAGACTTCATGAACGATGTATAGACTTGCCAAGGAAAAGGCTGTACAGACTTGAGTAAAGCAAAGCAATTGAATGTATAGACTTCACGATGTGAAGACTTGCCAAAGACAACTGGACGATGTATGGACTTAAGCGAAGCAAAGTCTGTACGGACTTGAAGGTTCACAATGTAAAGACTTTGGCAAAGCAGCAATGTACAGACTTGCAAAACTGAACGTATGTAAAGATCCTAATGTATAGACTTTGAAGTTCAACTGGTGAATGTACAGACTTTGAAGGTTCAACTGGTGAATGTACAGACTTCACCAATGTATAGACTTGGAAGTTCACTGATGGATGTACAGACTTCACCTCGAGCAAGCTATAGTGCAGTGTACAGTCTTCATCAAACAGACAATATTCTCCCCCAATGCCATCAACAAAGAGGAGGGAAAGTGATTACAAGGGAAGGAACAAGAGAGATCATTTGACTGGCATTCTGAACAAGTAGTTCAGGAATAAGCATTCTAAAGCACAGAGTCTTCAGTCATATGAATTTAGAAACTACTTTCAGATAGAATTCTGATTTAAAGACTATAAATTTTTGAGTTCATGCACTACAATCAATGGATAAGTTTTCTGTGCATGGTAAAACAATAAACTAGAATCACATTTGCATGAGAGATTCAGTTTCAAAATATCTTACTTTCATAGACTCAGTAAAAAAAATGTTAAGAGTTACCAGGTCATGTATTGAAATGAAACAAATTGACATCCATGAAATTTCTTTTGAAGGAACATCATTTTCAATATTAGTTCATTAAGGGCATTCAGGTACCATTTGTCTTTTTTCGTAAGGGTATACGTTTATCAGACGCCAATACCCCTAGATACTCAACATGATGGACCATTATGCCATGATCAAATTCAATAGAACTGATTTACACCTTTTTATGTGAGGATACACGTTTATCAGACACCAGTTACCCCCAGGTACTCAGTGAAACCACCCTAATGTTTTGATCATTTTATACAGAGATAACTGATATACCTCATGACTTAAGTATTGTCCATTTCTTTGATGGATCACTTAGTTTCTCAGTATTTTACCAGTCATTGCTCTGCCAATGTTAATTATAATTAATTTTTAATGTTTTTTAATATCTTTCTTAGCTGTCCTTTATTTGTTTCAAAATGACTTGTTTAAGAACAATACACATACTTAGCTTCTCTAACATGATTTCATATGTGTTTTCAGATTTCAGATATGATTAGCTTTGTCTGACATGAAATAAGATAAGGGTTGAGAGCTTTATCAATTTTCAGCTTTCTTATTTACTGATTGCAATCTTTAAACTTTAAAGTTTATAAAATTTAAACCATCAAAGTCCGTCTTTAAGCAATTAAAATTCTTATAAGAGAAGAAGTCTGTTTTCTATTGCTTAGGAATCAGAACTGACTAACAGATTGCCATATTGTCAGACTCAACTCATTCAGGGTTAAAGAATTTGGATTTCAATAAGGTTGATGACCACTCTGAATTTCTAGTAATACTCCCCCTGTCTATATGCATGCAGTTTTGCAAATGAATGGCAAGAATTAAATACCACTGTTATGATATGCAATGATGATCATGAGTGTGATGCCAAAAAAAAAAAATGAATGTCATGCATGATCATGAGTCTGTTGCAACATTCAACATCCACAAGGTTTATTCAAGCCATCAGAGAGTTTATTCATTATGCTGAAATTTACACAAGCCAAGTTCTCTTCTAAGAAATTTAAACCTTTCATTCCCAAGAGGCTTAGTAAAAATATTAGCAATTTATTTTTTAGTTTCAATGAAGTTCATTTCAATTTCATTTTTATTTACAACATCTCTCAGAAAATGGTGTTTTATCTCTATATGCTTAATCCTAGAATGATGAACAGGATTTTTAGCAAGGCATATAGCACTAGTATTATCACATAACATTGGAATACATCCCAATTTTATCTGATAATCATCCAGTTGGTGCTTGATCCATAGTACTTGGGCAGCACAATTGCCAGCTACAACATATTCAGCTTCAGCTGTAGACAAAGCTACAGCGTGTTGCTTCTTAGATGCCCAAGATACTAGACAGCCACCTAGGAATTGACAATATCCACTAGTGTTTTTTCTCTCTACTCGACACCCAGCATAATCTGCATCAATGTAAGCTAGAAGTTTTAACTCACACTTGGCAGGATACCAAAGACCTAGCTCTTGGGTGCTTAGTAAATATCAAAAATCCTTTTCACTGATTTAAGATGTGATTCTTTGGGACTAGCCTGAAATCTAGAGCATAAACACACTGAAAATTGAATGTCAGGCCTAGATGCTGTAAGATATAGAAGGGATCCGATCATACCTCTATATAGCCTTTGGTCCACTGGTTTACCTTGAGGATCATCATCCAAACTGGTTGAGGTACCCATTGGAGCAGCTATTTCCTTGAGGTTGTCCATTTTGTACTTCTTCAATAGATCCCTTATGTACTTGGACTGAGAGATGAAGGTACCATCCTTTGATTGTGTAACCTACAGTCCAAGAAATAGTTTGAGCTCACCCATTGAGCTCATTTCAAACTCATTAGTCATAATTTGAGAGAATTCCTCACACAATTTGGAGTTAGTTGACCCAAACACAATGTCATCCACATAAATTTGAATGATAAGAATATCTGAATGACTCACCTTGGTGAACAATGTTTGATCAACTACACCTCTTGTGAAGTTCTTATCAGTGAGGAATTTGCTCAACCTGTCATACCAAGCTCTAGGAGCTTGCTTTAAACCATAGAGAGCTTTTCTGAGTTTATAGACATGATTAGGGAAGTCTAAGCATTCAAATCCAGGAGGCTGCCTCACATAGACATCCTCACTGATTTCCCCATTTAGAAAAGTAGATTTTACATCCATCTGCTGAAGATTTATTCCTAGGGAACATGTATAAGCCAATAAGATTCTGATTGCTTCTAACCTGGCTACAGGGGCAAAAGACTCTTCAAAGTCTATTCCAAATTCCTGATTATACCCCTGAGCTACAAGTCTGGCCTTATTTTTAATCACATTCCCTGATTCATCAGTTTTATTTCTGAACACCCATTTAGTCCCTATGACTGTTTCATGATCAGGAGGTGGAACCAAGTGCCACACCTTATTCCTGTCAAATTGATTGAGCTCTTCATGCATGGCATTAATCCAATGCACATCCTTAAGAGCACAGTCAATGGACTTGGGTTCTACATTTGAAACAAACGCATATGCATTCAATTCATTTTGAATCCTTAAGTGGCCTCTGGTCCTAGGGGGGTCATGCAGATTTCCAATTACATTATCTACAGGATGATCTTTAAGATATCTAATGTTAACAATTGGATTATCATGAAGTTTATTTACCTCCCCCTGAACTGTAGGCTCTTCTTCATTAAGTTCTTCATTTCCTTCCTCATCTTTGGATTGGTCTGCAGAATTTCCTTCTTTCAGAATATCACCACTGTCTTCATTCCTGCATTGACCAATATTAGTCTTTAATAAGGATTCATCAAAAACTATATGTGGAGATTCTTCAATAGTTTTGGAATTCAGATTATACACTCTATATGCTCGGGTGTTTTCAGAATAACCAAGAAAAATTCTTGGTTCACCTTTAGGTTCAAATTTGTCAAGGTCTCTTTTATCATTTATATGTATAAAGCATTTACACCCAAAAACCTTGAAGTGAGCAATAGAAGGTTTCTTACCCTTTATGTCATAGGGTGTTTTCTGGGTAGAAGGTCTTACCATGGCTCTGTTAATTACATAACAAGCAGTATTTACTGCTTCAGCCCAAAACCTTCTTGGTACACCACCTTCAACCAAGAGTGTACGACCCATCTCTACTAGGGTTCTATTCCTTCTCTCCACAACTCCATTCTACTCAGGTGTCCTTGGTGAGGAGAACCTATGGTTAATTCCATTTGACCTGCAGAATTCATCAAACTGTGAGTTTTCAAACTCACCTCCATGATCAGTCAAAATATTTTCAATTTTTTGGTTTTTCTTAAGACAGAACTCCTGAAAGTCTGAGAATGCATCACTTTTATGTGATAAGAAATATACCCAGTATACCTAGAGAAGTCATCTACCATGACAAACCCATACTTCCTCCCTGATAAGCTGACATACCTGGTTGGCCCAAAAAGGTCCATGTATATCAGCTCATAGGGTTTAGAAGATAGATTTTCTATTCTAGATTTAAATGACTTTCTAGTTAACTTTGATTGAGTGCATGCATCACAGATTTTATTTTCTTTCTTAAAGGAAACTTCTAGAAGTCCTCTAACTATGCTATGCTTATTTAGTTTATGCAAAATAGTGTAACTAGCATGACCTAACCTACGATGTCATAAAAATGCTAAGTCTTCTCTACTAGTAGTAAGGCATAGGTTAGAATGTTGAATATCATCTAGATCTATCATGTAAGTGTTATTTATCCTCTTACCAGAAAATTTAACAGTTTCGGAATCAGGTTCAAAAACTTTGCAATATTGAGAGTCAAAAAGCACTTTGCATCCTTTATCACATAGCTGGCTGATCCTAAGTAAGTTATAAGCTAATCCTTCAACCAGCATGACATCCTCAATGCAACAAGTAGTACACTTACCTACCTTACTTGTTCCAACAATCTTACCCTTTGTGTTGCTACCAAAGGTGACAAGGCCTCCTTGTTTCTCTGTCAGCATGCAGAACTTGGCCTTATCCCCTGTCATATGCCTGGAGCAGCCACTATCCAAGTACCACATATTGTTCTTGGCTACCAGGCATACCTGCACACACAATTAGGTAGAGAAGTTTGGAACCCAAGATTGATTGGGCTCCAGAGAAGATGAAAAGCAATTAAAACAAGAAAGCCGACTTTTAGGAATCCACATCTATTTGAAACAGTTCTATTTAGTGGATTTTCCAGATTTCTTTTTGTTTTGCTTTTTCTTCTTGACACTAGCATGATTATTTACAGATTGATTATTTCTGTGCCAGTGCCTTGGCCAGGATGTATTCATGAAATTTTGGCCATAGTAATCATTGGGCTGGCTGTAGAAATGTTGGTTCCTTGGTGTCCAATTGCCATACCCACTAACCCAATTTCTGGTGTAAGGTCTATAAGACTGTGTAGCCTGATGCCCATGACCTGTAAACCTTCCTTGAGTCCTAGTCCATCCCGACCTATTTGGATAGGTTGACTGTGCAAAGAAATGGGACTGGGCTCTAGGTTGGTAGAAATGTTTGGGTTGAGCTCTAAAGGCATTCTGCCTCCCCTGCACCTTGGACCCTACTGACCTATTCATAGGTGTGTATTGGGTCTTTTTCAGAGGTGGTGGTGATGGTGGAGACTTGGTGACCTTAACATGGGGTTTATAAGACTGTGTAGGTTGACCCCTAACCTGAAACTGAGCTTTAGGATTTTTCTTGGATGTGCTAGCTCTACTAGGCTCACTCAGCTTTTGTTTGCCCTTCTCCTCAGCACTGGGCCTTTTTCAGATTAGCAGTTTTGTTCAATGAAATGTTTGAATTCATACTAATTAGAGGTCATTTCTCTTTTTGTGCAACAAATGAAATAGTTTTCATTCCAAAGGTTTTTGTTGCACTAGAATTAAATCCAAGGCCCTCTTTTCTGAAGTTGACCTTTGACCCTAACAAAGCATTTAGGTTATCTATACCTTGGGTCATTTTCTCAATAGTCTTAAGCTTGTCCTCATTATCCTTTTGAATATCTTCAATGGATTTCTTAAGTTATGTATTCACACTTAGGACAGCTTGATATTTTTCATTCACTATTTTTATCTCACTCTCACATTTCTGAATTTTCAATTTCAATTCATCAGTTTCTTTTTCTAACCTCTCATTTTCTTCTTTAGAGGCTTTTGACTTATTCTTGATTTCTTCTAATTCAGAACATGTGAGTTTCAATTTTTCATTCTCAGATTCTAGACATGCAATTTTATCAGTTAGACTTGTATCATTTTGCATGGAGTTAATCTTTCTTCTTAGATGCCTGTTTTCCCTTCTAATATCATCAACTCTATCAGCTATGTCATGGTAGGCATCTACCCAATCAGCAATAGTGAAATTTTCGAATCTAGTGATTACCTCATGTGAGTCCTCCTCTCTGTCTTCAGAGCTTGTTGCCATAAGGTAAATGGGCTGTTCAGATTCGGCTTCACTGTCAGAGGTATTGCTCAAGGAGCCTTCATCTTCATCACTCCAGGTGCTAACCATAGCTCTCCCTTTCATGTTCTTCTTCTTTGATTGTCCTTGTATTTCTGATTCTCTGGACAATCAGCTTTCATATGGTCTGCCTTCCTGCATTGATAACAAGTATTAGATTCAATTTTCTTTGCAGGGTTATGTTTATACCTTTTATCCCTTCGGCCGCCACCATACTTCTTTTGGTTGAATCGTCCTGCTCCTTTCCTGAGGAACCGCCTGAACTCTCTGGTCATCATTGCCATCTCAGTACGAGTTATATCTTCTTCATTCAGGCTCTCCTCAGATGATGAACTGCTAGAGCTGGATTTACTGGATTTGCTGGCACCGGCTTTCAGAGCGATTGGCTTCTTCTTCCTCTCAGCTTCTTCTATCTTTGGCATATTAATCTCATATGCCATCAGCGAGCCAATTAGCTCATCAGCCATTGTAGTTCGTAAATCTCTTGACTCCTCCATCACTGTAGCCTTAGTATGCCAAGCATGAGTCAGGGAGTGCAATATCTTCCTCACTACATCGTATTATGTCTGAGGTTTCCCGAGACCTCTAAGACCTCCTTGATGGTCTCGTTTGGCTTCATCTTGAATGCTTCATATTCAGACACAAGGAGATTAGCCTTCGTTTCTCTAACCTGAGAAGTCTCTTCATGAATAACTTCCAGTGCATCCCACATCTCCTTAGCTGAATTGTAAGTTGATACCCGAGAAAATTCTGTGGGGTGCAGAGAGCACTGAATGGCGTTTATGGCACTCCAATTTAGTGTAGACCACCTGATCTCCTCCTTGGTCCAGACTTCCTCATTAGGGGACAGCTCATAAGGTCCCTTGCTTACTACCTTCCAGATCTTGTAATCCTTCGCCCTCAGAAATACTTGCATACGATTCTTCCAGTATGCATAGTTAGATCCATCGAAGAATGGGGGCTTTGTGGTTGAGTGTCCTTCAGCTATCATCCCTCGAGCATCCATCTTTGCCTTTCCTCTTCGAGCGGTAAGTCCCTGTAGAAGAGTATGGCTCTGATACCAACTGTTATTTTAGATGGACGCAGTCTATCTCAACGAAGTGTGGATCTAGAGGGGGGTGAATAGATCTAATGTCTAATTTTAAAACACAGTTGAGCTCTAATGCGAAATTTAAACAGACAACTATTGAACGACAGAAAGAACACTATGAAGAGTGTCGACACATGCAGCCACACAGCAAATCACAAGCAATCTCACAAACACAAGACACCCAAGATTTTTAGGTGGTTCGATCAGAGACCTACGTCCACCCCACACTCCAACTAGAGTGTGGATTCTGCTGACTCACAGCTTAAACAGCTGGGCTTCACAGCTTGCCAACAACCGCTGATACACAGTTTTGCTGGGCTTTACAGCTTGCCGACCAGAGGAACAGATCCTCTGCAACCGCTGGACAATGCAACTTAGCCGTCCGAGACCAAGTCTCGCCTGCTGAGGATTACAGCTTCACCTGTCCAGTGGAAACCTCCACTGCAATTGCTGCCTCACAGCTTGATAACAAAAGTGTATCGAAAGCAAGAAAAATAGAAACAAACGAAATGTAAAAACAAGACAAATGTAGCTCAAGTATGAGCAGAATCAGCTCTGGTATCTGAACCAAGAGTCTGATTTACAAGACCTCTCGAAAGCTCTCTCAACTCAACTCTCTTAATCAAACTCTCTCAACACATCTCTCTTTTCTCTCTTTCTTTTCTTCTCTACTTTTCTTCTCTGTGGATCTCGGTGGCTCTCTGCTGCTTCAGACTTTCAGTCTCACTGTATAGACTTTGCCACTTGTTCGATCAGCCTCCTTCTGAAGAAGAAAGCTCATATATATACCAGCAACAGATTGGATAAGGGCATGTGGCTTCCACATTTCTCGCCCAAAGAATTCGCCAGATCCGAGGAAATTTCATCCACATGGCAGCATCCTGGATGGGCTGCTTCCACGTGTCACCATCTGGGCACCTCGTCCTTCCTTGGATCACGAGCCAAGTCATCAATCTCAGCCAGGAGTCCCTGTCAGACAGAGGATCGAATTATCAGTTTAAGTATAAACCATGTACAGACTTTGTAGAGTGTAATGCATTGTATAGACTTCACTGTATAGACTTTGTGAACTCGAATGCAGTGTATAGACTTTGTGAATGCGAATGCAATGTACAGACTCCGCAATGTATGGACTTCATATATGCAGTGCTATGCGATGTACAGACTTCCTATATGAAGGCAACCGCTATACAGACTTGCTGAAGTGTAATGCAATGTGCAGACTTTGAAGAACATTCAGCAGCCAATGTATAGACTAAGGCAATGTAAAGACTTGCCAGTGTATGGACTTGATGAGCATGCAGCAATGTGCAGACTTCAGTGCATGAAGGAGCAATGTGTAGACTTAGACAGACACAACGTGCAACAATGCATAGACTTTGAAACACTAGATGCACGATGTACAGACTTCAACTAAAATGATGCACAATGTACAAACTTGAATGCTGTGCGATGTACATACTTCATGTTATGCATGAGACTCTAAGGAAGACAGACGATGTATAGACTTAGCCAGCCTTCAGCTCGATGTACAGACTTCATGAATGATGCATGCAATGCACTGGATGATGTATGGACTTAGCCGATGCAGACTAGTCCGATGTACAGACTTGCTCATTGTTCAGACTTCATGAACGATGTATAGACTTGCCAAGGAAAAGACTGTACAGACTTGAGTAAAGCAAAGCAATTGAATGTATAGACTTCACGATGTGAAGACTTGCCAAAGACAACTGGACGATGTATGGACTTAAGCGAAGCAAAGTCTGTACGGACTTGAAGGTTCACAATGTAAAGACTTTGGCAAAGCAGCAATGTACAGACTTGCAAAACTGAACGTATGTAAAGATCCCAATGTATAGACTTTGAAGTTCAACTGGTGAATGTACAGACTTTGAAGGTTCAACTGGTGAATGTACAGACTTCACCAATGTATAGACTTGGAAGTTCACTGATGGATGTACAGACTTCACCTCGAGCAAGCTATAGTGCAGTGTATGGACTTTGAAGAATGATGCATGAAGCTGTATAGACTTCACTAATATATGGACTTAGCTTCGTGCATGCTACAATCCAATGTATGGACTTTGAATGACAGTGCAAGCACTGTATAGACTTTGAGCACAAACACCACAATGCAATGTATAGACTTGCTAGTTATGTGAGCTGCACTATATGGACTTTGCCCAATGCATAAGACTCTAAGTGAGACGGACAGTGTATAGACTTAGCCAATGCAATGTATAGACTTACTGAGCTGACGCTGCATGAGACACTAAATAAGACGGACAATGTATAGACTTACGTTCTCAACGATGCACAAACACAACACAAACACAACACGATGTATAGACTATGCTGAGTGTGAAGACTTGTGTGTGTGTGCAGTGTGTAGACTTGTGAAATGCATAGAACACACATACAATCTGATAAAAGCAATTTCATCAAAACATAAATAGTTGCCAATCAATCAAAACAAGGTGTTGCCAATGAAGTAAAGCATATTGTCAACATCATCAACACAGAGGAGTCACAACAATCTCCCCCTTTTTGATGATGGCAACCCCCTATCATATAGAAGAGCAACAACCTGTCATTCAGATGAATTTTTGATGAAAGACTTGATTTGTTATTCAGATTGTCATGCAGATGCTATGAATGCATGCTACAAAATAAAAACTAACTCCCTGCTCACAAGATCTCCCCCTTTGCCATAACATGATTCATACACTCCCCCTGGAATGAATTCAGAATTCATCAAACAGACAATATTCTCCCCCATTGCCATCAACAAAGAGGAGGGAAAGTGATTACAAGGGAAGGAACAAGAGAGATCATCTGACTGGCATTCTGAACAAGTAGTTCAGGAATAAGCATTCTAAAGCACAGAGTCTTCAGTCATATGAATTTAGAAACTACTTTCAGATAGAATTCTGGTTTAAAGACTATAAATTTTTGAGTTCATGCACTACAATCAATGGATAAGTTTTCTGTGCATGATAAAATAATAAACCAGAATCACATTTACATGAGAGATTCAGTTTCAAAATATCTTACTTTCATAGACTCAGTAAAAAAAATGTTAAGAGTTACCAGGTCATGTATTGAAATGAAACAAATTGACATCCATGAAATTTCTTTTGAAGGAACATCATTTTCAATATTAGTTCATTAAAGGCATTCAGGTACCATTTGTCTTTTTTCGTAAGGGTATACGTTTATCAGACGCCAATATCCCTAGATACTCAACATGATGGACCATTATGCCATGATCAAATTCAATAGAACTGATTTACACCTTTTTGTGTGAAGGTACACGCTTATTAGACGCCAGTTACCCCCTGGTACTCAGTGAAACCACCCTAATATTTTGATCATTTTATACAGAGATAACTGATATACCTCATGACTTAAGTATTGTCCATTTCTTTGATGGATCACTTAGTTTCTCAGTATTTTACCAGTCATTGCTCTGCCAATGTTATTTTCAATTAATTTTTAATATTTTTCAATATCTTTCTTAGCTGTCCTTTATTTGTTTCAGAATGACTTGTTTAAGAACAATACACATACTTAGCTTCTCTAACATGATTTCAGATGCGTTTTCAGATTTCAGATATGATTAGCTTTGTCTGACATGAAATAAGATAAGGGTTGAGAGCTTTATCAATTTTCAGCTTTCTTATTTACTGATTGCAATCTTTAAACTTTAAAGTTTATAAAATTCAAACCATCAAAGTCAGTCTTTAAGCAATTAAAATTCTTATAAGAGAAGAAGTCTGTTTTCTATTGCTTAGGAATCAGAACTGACTAACAGATTGCCATATTGTCAGACTCAACTCATTCAGGGTCAAAGAATTTGGATTTCAATAAGGTTGATGACCACTCTGAATTTCTAGCAATACTCCCCCTGTCTATATGCATGCAGTTTTGCAAATGAATGGCAAGAATTAAATACCACTGTTATGATATGCAATGATGATCATGAGTGTGATACCAAAAAAAAAAAATGAATGTCATGCATGATCATGAGTCTGTTGCAACATTCAACATCCACAAGGTTTATTCAAGCCATCAGAGAGTTTATTCATTATGCTGAAATTTACACAAGCCAAGTTCTCTTCTAAGAAATTTAAACCTTTCATTCCCAAGAGGCTTAGTAAAAATATCAGCAATTTATTTTTTAGTTTCAATGAAGTTCATTTCAATTTCATTTTTATTTACAACATCTCTCAGAAAATGGTGTTTTATCTCTATATGCTTAATCTTAGAATGATGAACAAGATTTTTAGCAAGGCATATAGCACTAGTATTATCACATAACATTAGAATACATCCCAATTTTATCTGATAATCATCCAGTTGGTGCTTGATCCATAGTACTTGGGCAGCACAATTGCCAGCTGCAACATATTCAGCTTCAGCTGTAGACAAAGCTACAGCGTGTTACTTCTTAGATACCCAAGATACTAGACAGCCACCTAGGAATTGACAATATCCACTAGTGCTTTTTCTCTCTACTCGACACCCAGCATAATCTGCATCAGTGTAAGCTAGAAGTTCTAACTCACACTTGGCAGGATACCAAAGACCTAGCTCTTGGGTGCCTAGTAAATACCAAAAATCCTTTTCACTGATTTAAGATGTGATTCTTTAGGACTAGCCTGAAATCTAGAGCATAAACACACTGAAAATTGAATGTCAGGCCTAGATGCTGTAAGATATAGAAGGGATCCGATCATACCTCTATATAGCCTTTGGTCCACTGGTTTACCTTGAGGATCTTCATCCAAACTGGTTGAGGTACCCATTGGAGCAGCTATTTCCTTGAGGTTGTCCATTTTGTACTTCTTCAATAGATCCCTTATGTACTTGGACTGAGAGATGAAGGTACCATCATTTGATTGTGTAACCTGCAGTCCAAGAAATAGTTTGAGCTCACCCATTGAGCTCATTTCAAACTCATTAGTCATAATTTGAGAGAATTCCTCACACAATTTGGAGTTAGTTGACCCAAACACAATGTCATCCACATAAATTTGAATGATAAGAATATCTGAATGACTCACCTTGGTGAACAATGTTTGATCAACTACACCTCTTGTGAAGTTCTTATCAGTGAGAATGTGCTCAACCTGTCATACCAAGCTCTAGGAGCTTGGTTTAAACCATAGAGAGCTTTTCTGAGTTTATAGACATGATTAGAGAAGTCTAAGCATTCAAATCCAGGAGGCTGCCTCACATAGACATCCTCACTGATTTCCCCATTTAGAAAAGCAGATTTTACATCCATCTGCTGAAGATTTATTCCTAGAGAACATGTATAAGCCAATAAGATTCTGATTGCTTCTAACCTAGCTACAGGGGCAAAAGACTCTTCAAAGTCTATTCCAAATTCCTGATTATACCCCTGAGCTACAAGTCTGGCCTTATTTTTAATCACATTCCCTGATTCATCAGTTTTATTTCTGAACACCCATTTAGTCCCTATGACTGTTTCATGATCAGGAGGTGGAACCAAGTGCCACACCTTATTCCTGTCAAATTGATTGAGCTCTTCATGCATGGCATTAATCCAATGCACATCCTTAAGAGCACAGTCAATGGACTTGGGTTCTACATTTGAAACAAACGCATATGCATTCAATTCATTTTGAATCCTTAAGTGGCCTCTGGTCCTAGGGGGGTCATGCAGATTTCTAATTACATTATCTACAGGATGATCTTTAAGATATCTAATGTTAACAATTGGATTATCATGAAGTTCATTTACCTCCCCCTGAACTATAGGCTCTTCTTCATTAAGCTCTTCATTTCCTTCCTCATCTTCGGATTGGTCTGCAGAATTTCCTTCTTTCAGAATATCACCACTGTCTTCATTCCTGCATTGACCAATATTAGTCTTTAATAAGGATTCATCAAAAACTATATGTGAAGATTCTTCAATAGTTTTGGAATTCAGATTATACACTCTATATGCTCGGGTGTTTTCAGAATAATCAAGAAAAATTCCTGGTTCACCTTTAGGTTCAAATTCATGTGCCATAAGACACAGGCTCTCTACCAACTCTTGAATTTCTTCGTCGGACGGTTTGTCCTCTTCGTCGCTCTAAGTGACAACCATGGCCTTGGGCTTTCTGAATTTATCCTTCTTGAATTTCTTCTTCAGATCTGGGCACTCTCCTCTCATGTGCCCAGGCTTCTTGCACTCGTAGCATATAATGCTACTTGGTTTGCTTGATTCGCCCTTAGCTTGAGTGGGCTTCCTTGGTTCCCTTCTGAAGTTGCCTTGAAAATTCCTCTTCCTTCTCAAGAGTTTCCTCACTTGGCGAGTGATCATTGCCAAATCTTCTTCTTCATTGCTTCCTTCGCTGGACTTGTCTTCTTGCAGGTTATCATCAGACTGATGAGCTTTCAGTCCAACAATTTTCTTCTTCTTCGTGTCTTCCTCAATTGTTCTCTTCATATTTATCTCATAGGTCATTAGGGACCCTATGAGCTCATCCAAGGGCAATGTAGACAGATTTTTAGAATCCTCGATCACTGTGGCTTTTGTGTGCCACGCGGACGGAAGTGACCTCAGAACCTTCCTCACCAGATCGGAGTTTGTGTACTCCTTCCCAAGGCTCTTAAAACCATTCGTGATCTCAGTTAACCTTGCGAACATTTCTAAGATTGTTTCCTCGGGCTTCATTTTGAACATCTCGTAATCGGTGACGAGCAAGTTGGCCTTGGTTTCTTTAACCTCCGAGGTTCCTCCATATATGAGACGCAGCTTGTCCCACATTTCTTTGGCTGAGCTGCACATAGACACACGAGAGAACTCATTAGGATGAATAGCACATTGCATAATATTCATGGCATTGAAATTTACAGTGCATTTTTTAATTTCTTCTGCTGTCCATTTCTCTTCATCATCCCCGAGTTTGTATGGACCCTTGTCCACAACTCTCCAGATCTCATACTCCTAGGCTCTTAGAAAGACATGCATCCTATTTTTCCAATAGGAATAATTCGAGCCATCGAAGTAAGGAGGACGATGAATTGAATGACCCTCAGGCATAGTTCCCTTGTTTGCCATTGATCGGATCTTGCTCTGGATCGTTAGATCTGATGAAATAGAGCCTTAGCTCTGATACCAATTGAAGTCCCGCAATCAATGGCACCCAAGAGGGGGGTGAATTGGGTGATAACAAAATTTTAACTGAATTATACTCAATTTCACGATTATGTGAGGACACAATGAACCAAGAGCAGGATAAACTAGATATATCAAAATTAATCACTCCAATAATCCTTGGTACTAGGCAGAGTTAACAAATCCGTAGATTCACTCACGCAAACTGTTATCTTTCCGGCAAGAATAACCTTGTCAGTCCGAGTCCAGCTTTTGATATATCGAAGGATCTATTTGAAAGAAATCAAATAATCTAGATCTACAAGCATGCAAGAAGGGGGATAGGAGATAATGAACAAACCACAAAGAGACTGCGATTTTAAGGTGGTTCGGATGCCACAACGGTAACCTACGTCCACCCCTCACCGACAGTGAGGATCCACACACTATCTTGTAAAGTGTTACAAGATCAGACACACACACACATACACTAGGAAAGAGAGCTCCCGCGAAGGTGTAAGAACACCTTAACACACACAAAACTACAACGGATTAAACACACACACACACACACACACGGATCTAGAAAGATCCACACACACTGAAATGTTTAACGATTACAAGAACCACAAATGAAGCTCAAGAGAAAATATGAAATTAGAACACAAGAGAAGAATCTTGATTTGCTCCCCCTTAGTGGATGACAAATACTTTGGATGTAGCTTGATCCCTTGGATTGATCTTCACTTGAATGGATGAAGAAAGATGAAGAACTCTTCTCGGAGCACTATTCACGTCTACAGTGCTAGCTCCCTTCTCTTCCTCTTTGGTAGCCTCCTTGATCCACCTTGAGCATTAGGGTTTTCTTAACCCTCTTGTATATGTTTTATAGACTTTGAATGATCCATAGACTCCCCCCAGACCAGATCCACAATTTCTGGAGGGTTTGGTTGCTTAGGGATTAAACAATACCAAGAGGGATGGCTTTTCTCGAAGTGACAGAAAGTCAACAATAATGGGCAGCTCGGGACTGGCGGTCGACCTGCAGAGGCCAGCGGTCGACCGCTAGGAGCATTCCTGTAGCCATTTGGCTGCTGGAAAACTCGGTCGACCGCTAGGGTCCTGGCGGTCGACCGCTAGTTTTACAGGTTGCTTATTTTCAATGCTGTGATTTCAGGTCGACCGCCAAGGGTCCACAGGTCGACCGCCAAGGGTCCACAGGTCGACCGCCAATCTCCAAACCAATAAAAATCAAGTGTTAACCCACTTGAAACTGTCCATAGGTTTGATGATTGAAATGGGCTTGTGTTATAGTTGATTACAAGTTCGTTTAGGCTCGGTTTAACACATGGAAGGATTCATGAACACTAAGTTGAAATGGGGTGAAACTTGATGGTTTAAAGCATGAAACTTCGTTCTAATACAAAGTACGTAGGAGATAAATGTCCTGGGTTTTGTTATCATCAAAATCACTCGGATATGTTTAACAGAAACCTCCTGATCCCGAAGGTAACACCAACACCGGAGCGGTAGTGAGCAATCTCTTCAGCTCCATAAAGCTCTGCTCACACTCCTCCGCGCAGACAAACGGTACATCCTTCCGCGTGATTCTGGTCATCGGGGCTGCAATGCGGGCAAAATGCTAAATGAATCTCCTATAATAGCCTGCAAGCCCCCAAAAGCTCTAAATCTCCGTGACAGAACTCGGTCTCGGCCACTACACCATAGCCTCGACCTTGGCCGGATCCACAGAAACACCATCACCAGAAATCACGTGCCCCAAGAAGTGCACCTCTCGAAGCCAGAACTCTCACTTGCTGAGTTTGGCATACAGCTGGTGATCTCGCAAGGTCTACAACACAACCCTCAAATGATGTACATGCTCCTCAGCAGACCACGAATACACAAGGATGTCGTCCACAAACACGACCACGGACTGGTCTAGATACGGATGGAACACCCTATGCATCAAATCCATAAACGCCATGGGGGCTTTGGTGAGCCCAAACGGCATCACCAAGAACTCGTAATGCCCGTATCTTGAGCGGAACGTAGTCTTCTCAATGTCAGACTCTCGAATCCGCAGCTGGTAATAACCCGACCTCAAATCGATTCGCGAAAACACCTGGGCCAACTGAAGCTGATCAAACAAGTCATCAATCCGAGGCAATGGATACTTGTTCTTAACAGTTGGTTCAACTGCCGGTAGTCGATGCACAACCTCAGACTACCATCATTCTTCTTCACAAACAACACGGGCGCACCCCAAGGGGAAAAGTTAGGACGAATATACCCCTTGACGAGCAACTCATGCAACTGCACCTTCAACTCTCTCAACTCAGCCGGTGCCATCCGGTATGGGGCCTTCGACATAGGCGTACCTGGTACCACCTCAATCACGAAATCAATCTCCCACTGCGGTGGCAACCATGGCAACTCCTCGGGAAAAAACATCGAAAAACTCTTACACAACCGGAATATCCTCCACTTCCGGATACTGCCGATCAACCAAGACTACTGAAGCGAGAAAACCCTGGCATCCCACATCAAGCAATCTACGGGCCTTAATGGTCGAAATAAGGAAACGGGAAGAGGAAGACCGGATAGCTTGGTAGTAAAAGGTGGGCCTGCTAGGATGCTGGAAGTAGACCCTCTTCAAGCTGCAATCTACCACGGCACGATGGGCCTCGAGCCAATCCAAAGTCTTGAAGCGGCAATGCGTAAAGCCTGGCCGGTAAGTTCCGCCCATTGACCCACACAGGCACCTTCTCAATGCAATACGGGGTGGGCATGAAATCATTGGTAGGCAACTCCACTGCCAGGTCACAAGACACCTCAGTCACTGAATCCTCGGCACTCTGAGCGAAATCCTCCGAAATGAAAGAATGGGACGCACCAAAATCAAACAAAACTTGAGCCGCATAACCCATAATCGGAATGGTACCTTCCACCAATTGCGACGCCTCAGCCTCTGCTCTGGTAATGTGCATAACTCGGCCTTGGGATCTCTGCCTCCCCACGGTAGCCAATCGCGTCAATTACAGAAACTGACCCTACTACTGGTACTACTGCGGCTGTGGTGGTAGCTGCTGGGGCTGAGACTGCTGCTGCTGAAACTCGTGCGGCTGACATGGTCTCTGCGGACAGTCACGTGCCATGTGCCCTGGCTGGTCACACCTGAAGCAGACCACGGGCGTCGAGCACTGTCTGCCTGGATGAGAATCGCCGCACCGAGGATACCCACCCCGAGAACAACTCACTGAACCCTGGCGCTGGTAAGGTGTGTGCTGCTGAACACTGCTCGCCGATGTCTGCCTCGGCTCCCTATGGTCTCGATGCCTCCTGCTGAAACCGATCTCACAGAACAGCTTCTTTAGCTTCAACCCAAAGGACTCCGAGTCTATTACTGATGCTACAGACGGAGATGTCCCTGAACCACCTGCTGAGGGCTAGACATTACTCTACTGCTGCACGGTCGTCGGCTGACTAAAACCTATCTACGTCTGACCGGCACTGCTCTGTTCGATAGTCCTCTGCAAGTCTCTCTCCGACGCCGCTGTTGCTCTGCAAGCTGCATCCAGGTTGGCCAAACCCGACGGAAGCAGGGGGTTCCTCATCTCTGGCCTCAAACCCCTGACAAACTGCTCGATCTTCAGCTCCTCATCTGTCATGATATGCGGTGCATAACGGGCCAGCTCAATGAACCTAGATCTATACTGCATCACTGTCATGTCATCCTGGACCAACGCTAGAAACTCACGCATCTTTTGCGATTTGATAAAGGACAGATAAAAAGCACGCTCGAAAGCCGTGACGAACTCCCGCCACGTGATCTGCCGAAGAGGACAGGACTGGAACGTTGCCCCCTACTCTGACGTCCACCAAGTCCGGGCTGACCCCTGCAATCGATGGGTAGCCAACACCACCTTCTCCTCCTCAGCACACTCCATCGAACTGAATATCCTCTCCAAGTCATCTAGCCACTCCCTGGCCACCTCTGGATCTGGTTGCCCGTTGTAAAGAGGCGGCTGGAAATGCAAGAACTCCTTCAACACACGGCCACGGCCGCCCCGGGATGACGAACCCTCGCCAGTATCACCCCCTTGCTGCTGAAGAACATACTGATACATGCCCCTGAAGAACTCCTCTGCTCCGGGAACTCTCGCCTCTCCAGCTGCATCTTCTAAAAGCGCTACTCTGCTCTGCCCTTCCTGGCCCCCACCTGACTCTCCCTGCTGGGAATGAGTCCCCCTTCTGGGCGCCATAACCCCCATGTTAACAAAAACAATCAGCGGAATCAATAAAACACACGGAGCCCTAAGCCAGTCGCCAACTATACAGGACATTCATGGACCTTCTGGACCACTACAATCATTTCAGGTTCTTATGTACCTCTACAACCCCTCTCTGATAGCAACTGTAATGACCCGAGATCCGAGTACCGGAAAGGAACCGGCGCGACTTGAATCTCGTCCCGCCACCCACGTGTCTGAAGACTCGGAAGGGTTAAAGGATGGTGTGAGGGTACACGAGAAACTAAAATAACTGTAGAGCTAGCACAATAATCTAAAAATAATGTAGGAATTAAGATAAATAATCACTAAACAGCTACAAGGTCCAAAGTATCTCATGTCAAATATAAGTACAGTCAATAGAAAGAAAAGTACAAGTACATAGGACATACTCTGGCTCTAGCAATTGGCAACTGGCGACTAACACTGGCTAATGGAATCACGTTGACACTCCGACGCGCCTCTCGATGACCCCACCTCCCCTGAAAATACAGGGGTGAGCCTCATTTCATAGGCTCAGTAGGGATCCCGCGGACCCCCACCTTGCACGAGAGAAACAAGACAGCAAGGTGTAAACAAGCACGAAAGGTAACGCTACCTAAGAGAAGTAAGGCAGTAGCAATAAGCAATAATAAATAAACGGAAAAGCTCTTTACAACTACCAGTATCGAACAAACCAACCCCGAACCGATGAGAAAGTTAGCCCGTACCTGCCAGGAGACAGGAGCACCACACACTAGAAGCAAAGTTGGATGCGTCCCCTGACGTCTTACACCGCGCCTCAGTGTCTCCCTATGACGCCCCAGGCGGAGACTGAGACACACAACAAGTACCACGACCAAGGACTAGTTGGGGTCACCCGCGTTAGCGCGAGTCCGATGCCCCCAACCATGTGTGTACACACAGACCATGCGCCCTAGGTCAGATCCTTAAGTTGGTTCTTCCCCCGAAGCCCAGACTCAGGCTGCGCGTGGGGGCCTTACGATAACCAGCCTAAAAACTGTCTCTCCGGGTCACGCTCTCCACCACTCCCAAGTGGGTTCGCACACGCGTGCGTAGGACAGATACAACTAGTGGACAGGTCACTGGAGGTGAGACTCAACTCACAAAAATCATCGATCGAAAGGAACGGAGTGGTGGTCCACCCGGGACTACCCTCATCCTGGTGGCCCTCCCTGGACTGCAAAACAGGCCTAGCAGTCTCTTGAGACCGCTAGGCTCAGCCAAGTGGCCAAGCCATGACCGCAAGGAGGCGACCCACCGGGGGACAAGCGGTCTATTGCCAGGTCGCTACCCCAACCAAACGGTCCTCAGCGGACCGCAAGGCACAAGGAAACGGTCGTGTCATCACCGCAACCTTGGACGTGACTCCCAACGGTTAAAAACACGTACCCCGAGGGTGCTCTGACCAACGAGACAAGCAATCATCTTCTGGCCTGGGTAGCGGTCAGTCGCGAGACCGCTTGCCAGGCCTAGCGATCCCCTGGGGACCGCTAAGTCCAACTGACATTCAAAAATGCATGGCACTCCCCTGAGGGCCGCCAAAGGGGCCTAGCGGTTCCTGGTAGGACCGCAACCCCAACCCGAGCACGAAAACGGCGGAGATGGCCAAAAAACCCGATCCACGCCCCGATCATCCCCCGATGATGAGGAAACAAAAGGGAATTCATCCCCAACTCTCCTAGCATGATTCTACACCCATAGATCGAAAAAACCCAGAGAAACGAGAGATCCGGCGCTCAAACCCCAAACATGCATTTTCACCCTCCCGGCTCAAATACACCCCTCTTGACCTCTCCTCGGCCTAGAAATCGCGGGGAATGCGGGAAAGAGGGCAAGGATCCGTCTCCCTACCTCAAGGAAGCTCGAAATCCGCCGGATCACTGTCGATCTTCAAATCTCGGCCGAACACGATCTACACACCCCACGCCGCGAGAAGGGCACCGCCTCGATCACCTCGTCGCCACCGTCGTCACCGTGCCACCACCTTGGTCCGTAGCCCGTCACCAGAGGAGGAAGGGCGCCGTGAAGTTTGGACGGGGAAGAGGGGCTTGCAACGGTCGGCAGCTCACGGGAGAAGAAAGAAAAGAAGAAGAAGAAATAAAGGTAGGAAAAAGAGAAAAGAAAAAGGGTTATATATAGAAAATCCAAAAAATATGAAAAATTAGGAAAAATCATTTTCTCGATCCTCGGAACACGCTCAACGCACTGGTACTGTTCCGGAGTAGGAGAATGCAACGGTTTACCCTACACAGGGTTCCGAAGGCTCGTCAGGGAAAAACACGCGTAAACCACAAAACGTGTCCCGGGACCCCCGAAATTGATCCAAAACTCTCGGATCCAGATCCAAAAAATGTCCAAAAAACACGGGACATTACTCTCTATCTCGCTTGGCGTCGGCGACCATGGTCTCCAACTCTAGATCAATCTTGATCGAGGAGCTGTCAGCATCGAGCATAGAAGAACCAGTACCCCAGGTAAACGCCATCGACTATGACCCTTCATGGATGGACCCCCTCCTAGACTTCTTATTACGACAAGAACTCCCGAGAGACCGCGCTGAGGCTCGCCGTACGCGAGCACGAGCGGCACACTTCATAGTAGTCGACGGTCGGCTATATCGTCGATCCCTCTCAGCCCCGTTGTTGAAGTGCTTGTTCCCTACGGAAGCTAAGCAGGCTGTTTAAGAAATCCACGAAGGACTCTGCGGAAGCTACATAGGCGGACGTGCACTCGCATGAACCCTAATCTGACAAGGGTATTGGTGGCCTACTCTACAACAAGACTGCCTTGATTATGCTCGGAGGTGCCCACAGTGCCAGAAGTTCTCTAACCTACACCACCAACCAGCTACGCAGCTACATACCCTGATGGAGCCTCGCCCATTTGCTTGGTGGGGGATAGACATATTGGGCCCCTTCCCCGAGGCTCAAGGGAGGAAAAAGTTTCTCATGGTCGCCATTGATTACTTTATCAAATGGGTCAAGGCAGAGCCATTGGGAAAGATCACAAGTGAAGCAACTTGGAAGTTTGTGCTATGAAGCATCATCTGCCAGTCGGGATCCTGCGAGTTCTCACAACCGACAATGGTAGACAATTTGCGAGCACTGCCTTCCAAGAAAAGTGCTCGGAGCTGGGGATCTGGAACCACTATACTTCGATAGGACATCCTCAGGCTAATGGGCTGGTAGAGAACGCCAACTTGACACTCCTTCCCGGCATCAAAACTCGGCTAGACCAAGCGGACGACTCATGGATAGACTCAATTCTGAGCATCCTGTGGGCACACCGGACCATAGCTAGAGCTGCCACAGGTGAAACACCCTTCCACCTCACGTACGGAGCAGAAGAAGTGGTCCTGGTGGAGATATCCAACCCCTCGTTGCAGGTGAAACATTTCAATGAAGCCAGAAACAGCAGGGCAATGCGAGAGAACTTGGACCTACTTGAGGAAGGCAGAGCACGCACCCAAGTAAAGCTCGTGGCATCTCAACAAAAGTTGGCCCAGTACTATAACGCTCGCGTCAAAGAACGACGCTTCCTTCCCGGGGACCTGGTACTATGGCAAGCAAGCGTAGCAGACTCCAGGGCAATGGCCGAAAAGCTTGCACCAAACTGGGAAGGACCGTACAGGGTAACCGAAGCGCTCGGCAAAGGAGCATACCGACTGGCGATGCTAGGAGGGCGAGAGGTACCCAGGACATGGAATTCTATAAATCTCAGAATATTTTATCAATAGAGTGCTCTTTCAAAGCGCCACCAACTGTACTCAACAAAGAGGTAAACTATGGGTTCTCTAGAAGCGAGCACTGCTCCCCTTGAAAATGGTAAGGTAACCTACGGGTTCCCTAAAGGCGAGCACTGCTCCCGTTGAAAATGATGAGGTAACCTACGGGTTCCCTAGGGGTGAGCACTGCTCCCCTTGAAAATGATGAGGTAACCTACGGGTTCCCTAGAGGCGAGCACTGCTCCTCTTAAAAATGATAAGGTAACCTACGGGTTCCCTAGAGGCGAGCACGGCTCCCCTTGAAAATAATGAGGTAGCCTATGGGTTCCCTAAAGACGAGCACCGCTCCCATAAAAATAAAGAGGTGACTTACGAGTCTTCCTAAAGTCGAGCATCGCTTCCCTTGGAAAAAGAAATGGTAGCCTAAGGGTTTCCAAGAGGCGGGCACTGCCTTCCTCGAAAATGAAGGAGACTCACGAAGTTTCCTAGAGTACCCCATGGACTCAGAAAGATGGACGCACACACAGAATGGGAAAGCGATAGACCTACTCGTCACACCACTGCGCAAAGATCTTCCCCCAAGAGGTACACATTAACAGAGTCCCAAGGCTCAACAATTTTCTTTCTTTAGTCAAAATACAAACTGCCAAGTCCCAAAACATACAAACATATGGAGAAACAATGTAATCCTAGAGCCACAAGGACACCACAAGCGCCCTAGCCTTTGGCGACTGGCACCACCTCTGCCAGGCTACCTACCAGCGACCACAAAGATGATCATCCGCCGGCTCCATCGCTTCCGAGGAAGTGGAGCAGCGGGAGGAGTCATCGGCATAGAGGCCTGCACCAGGAAAAAGGGCCAGTTGAAGCCACACCCCTGGCAAGATCTGGCATCGCCATGTCAACGCCAGAGGGGTGTGGGTGGACAATGAGACCAACACATTATCAGCAGGCCGACCCACCATCATGATACGCTTCCCACCAATGGCAGGAAACACCTCGTCACACACCTGCAAATCAAGAAAAATGACGGGAAAATAGTCACACACCACAAGAACAAGGAAAAGATGGAATAAGAGAAGTGCTTTATTCATCAGCAGGGGGGAGATTACAAAAAGGTATCCCATCCTCTTAAGGACGGAACATGTCCGGTTCAAGGAGCACAACCCCCTTGCCGGCATACATGCGGTTAACCTTCTCCAAGGCCCTCGCCAGTCGTCCAGGTATCCGACCCGGTACTGCTCGGTGACAACGTGACCATTCTCCCCTGACTTCGGCCACGGCCGCCACGGTTCTGGTAGAGCCTCCCTCCGGAGGAGGAAGAGTTGACGAGGAGGCTGCGAGGATTTGTCATCCGACAAAGTGCCGGACTCGTCCGACGACATATTGCAGAAACTCCTCCCTCAAAGTCCAGCCAACCTAAGATGACCGAGGGGGGTGGAACGAGGGTCACTACTTATAGATGGGAAGCAAAGTTCCCAGAAGGAATGGGGACTCCTACCGCCTCTTCAAATTTGTGCAAGTCGAGGCGGCGGAGCCCAAAGGTCGCGCCTTCTCAGGGTAACCCCCGAGGCGCCCCTCCGTATCCCCAGGCTATCTCTTAACCACCAGAGATAGAAGGATCACGACAGGGATTCCAGAATTTGTGATAAAGAGGAAAGCCTTACATTCCAAAAATACCAGGATTACAAAAAGGAGCCACCACCCCAACAAGGCAAGGAGGAAAATTACAACAAAGAGAGAGAGAGAGAGAGAGAGAGAGAGAGAGAGAGAGAGAGAGAGAGAAAGAAGGGACAAGTAAGTAAGAGGTGGCAAGTGCTCTTCAGGGACTCGCCCCGCAGCTCCATTATTCGGCCCGTCGCCGACCTCAGCAGCAATGTCAGGGGCTGACGAATCCGAAATCAAGTCGACGATGCCCGTCTCCTCGCCCTTGGGTTTCTCATCGCCCTCATCGACGTCAAGACCACACAGCGTCGGTGGAGGGGGCAGAGAAGAAGTCAAGACCCCCAAATTACTGGCTATGGCCTCCTGAGCGACTGTCCAACCCTCTTGAAAACCAAGGTCCCAAGCAGGACCAAAGACCTGGAGCGCGGCCGCATTCAACTCATCCCGGTAAACCGAGGATGAACAAAAATGCTTCACAGCTTCCACGCCAGCGGTAGTCAGCGACGAGCGCAGCACGTTCACCTGTGCCTCAGCCTCTCAGGCTTTGCCCTCTGTGACCTCAGCTTAGACCTTGAGATCCTTCAATAGGGCTTCTGCTATCTCCATCCGGTTGGACGTCCTCCGGAGAGACTCTTCGACAGCCTGTGCCCGAGCACTTATGGCCTCCTGGTCTGCCGCAGCTTTCACTAGGGCCCTCTCATACTGCTCAACCAGCTCTTTGAGCCTGACAGGCTCAGCCTCATCCACTGCACAGAACCACTGGAACTGGGCACAAAGGGCCCCCATCTCCTTCCGGCCCTCCCGAGTAGTCCGCAGCTCTTGCGCGACACCAAGGAAATGGTGCCTACACAAGCCAAGAGTCCTGGCAAAATAGCAGATTCTCTTCACTGACAGGTCCGTCAGCTCCGCTTTGGCTTCAGGCCCAAACTCCCCCACACGATCATGCCGTCCCACGTTCCCAGTCAGAAGGGTAAAAGCCTCGGCCCTTCCTCTAAACCCCTGAGCGACCTCCTCAGGCGGAGGGAACTGGATGCTCGAACCGACCCCGAGTGATCGTGGGCCAGCAGCCTTGTCAGCAACTAACTCCTTGCCCTTTTCAGATACTCCCCTTTCCGGAACGGATGTAGGGGGAACGACTGCGGGCTCCACCGGCTCTGGCGGCAACACTTGCGATGACGACGGTGGCGGAGGAGGCACCACAGACGGGGGCGGCGGGGAGGAACGATTCCGGTCAATGGCCGGTTCCCTCTTCCCCTTTCCCTAACAACGTCGGTTGTCCAACGCCGTTAGTTCCCCCAAATTAACCTAGGCGCGCCCACCGCTAGACATGTCAGACTCTACCTCAGCAGCACTACCAACTCCCTCGGAGACGTCTCTCCGAGCACTTGACCCACCGCTGAACGAGGGGAGTGCAGAAGAGCCTTCGACCAAAAGAGCGGCGGGGACCGGATACGGTAGACACCCCGGCGCTAGGGCGACGGCTGCCTGGAGAGCCGCAATAGTCACCTGATCCTCCCCAGGCTCTATATGGTCGGTGGGGGCAGGAGCACACCGTGGTAGTTCCACTGTCTCGTACTGCAGCTCAAACGACTCCCGCGCCCCTGCAGGACCCAAAGATGTTAAAATGAGCAAGTAAATGACAAGGCACAATCGGTGAAACATTGAAAGCAGTACCCGGAGGCAGTTGGGGGCTCAACCCTAGCTCCCGTAGCACCGCGGGAGTCGGCACGACATCGGCATTGGGAAGGGGATACCGAAGGAGGGATGCAATCGCCCTCTCCTCCTGAGCGTTGGCGGTGGGACGTCTATCCGCCCAGGTGGGGTGAGACCCTGAGCAAAATGCCAATCTCTCGGATGACCACTGCCCCCGACCTTGGTAATAAAAACAAAGCGTTTGGTCCAGTGTTTGATGTTCAACACCGCCGATGTAACCTGGACCAAGGTCCGATCTGGCCGAGCCTTGAAGTAGTAGGAAGACAGATCAGAGGGACATGCTTGACAACTGTAAAATTGCCAGAAGAGCCAATAGGTAAGGTCGACAGAAGCTCGATGACAGACATACACAAAATGGCACAAGACGTGCCATGAGTTGGGAGACAGGTTTCCCGGAGACACCTCGTAGCACTCCAGGACAGACTCGAAGAAAGGGGGAACTGGGAGGCGAAAGCCTGCCCTGAAGGACTCTATCGGAACCACAAGCCCGCCGGGTGGTCGACCCCAGAGGCCGCCGTTAGCGGAGGGGAAGATGATATCGAACTTTGTAGGAATTTGAAAAGCATGCTGGAGTCTGTGGACAACTCGGTACTCCACCAACGGGGGTGAAGGAGGGCGACCTGGACCGGCACCCAAGGTACTTGGTGTAGACACGCCATTCCTGACGTCTCCTGAGAAAGTCTCATATTACTATACAACGCCCCGCAACGGCTTACGCATTTTGAATCACTCGAGTGCTTCCTTTTCTCGTGTCTTCTTCTGCCTTTTTCGGCATCCGGAATCGTCTCGTCACGGCATTCGGACGGCATCAACACCAGTCAGACGTATCAAGAGGTTCCGGAACCAAGATGTTGACTGCCGGGCGGCCGCCGATTGAGGACCCGGGTGGGTCTTAATGGGGGCGTCCAGGCCTCTGGACGCCCCCATATTTTTAATTTATTTTATTTCTTTTCTCAGGGCCCAAAACTAATATATATATATATATATATATATATATATATATATTAATGGAGGCGTCCAGGCCCCTGGACGCCTCCATAAAAACAATAATAAAAAAAATGTTTGTAAAATGCCAGTTGACATACAAAAAAAATATATATATATATATATTAATGGAGGCGTCCAGACCCCTGGACGCCTCCATAAAAACAAATAAAAAAATCAAAATGCCGGCCCTGGTATAAAAGACAAGAAAAATAAAAAAAATAATATAATTTTGGAGGCGTCCCGGCCCCTGGACGCCTCCATCAAAACCCTCACGGGCGCCGGCCACCGAACGACGGTTTGTCGTGTGTGAAAAAATCCAAAATATGGAGACGTCCAGCCAGCTGGACGCGCCCATTTCTGAATCACGGTGCGCCGCTCACAAAACCACGCGTTGTGCCAAACCGCGTGCGGCCGTCGTCGGTTTTCGATGGACCTGTTTGAGGCGTCCGGGACCCTGGACGCCTCCACAAAAATATTCCAAAAAATAAATAAAAATAGAATAAAATATTATTTCGGCCATGATGGAGGTGTCCAGGGTCCTGGACGCCTCCACCCTCCGGAGCCCTATAAATAGAGGCCCACCCCCTCAGTTCTGGAGGAGCTTCGAAGTGATCCGATAGGCTGCCGGAGCCCAGAGGCTACGGAGTCATTTTCTAACCCGTGGGTTCTTTTGTAGGTGGAGGTTCTGCCGGCTTGTCGGGTGCTCACGCTCGCGAGAGGAAGGTCGTCTTCATCCACCGCGCTTCCACGTCGTCCCCACGCTGCCGGAGCTCCGCCGGATTTCACCCTCGGCTCATCCAATAAGCCTTTTCTTCCCCTTTTTTCTTCGTAGTTCTTTTGCATTCATCATCTCGCATCCTCTATCCCCCTTCATAAGGGCGCCTCTTCTTTTATACTTCTTGCATCCATCATCTCATTTTCCTCCTACTCGAGTCCGAGAGGGGTTTAAAAGATAACACCAACCAGGTGTGTGTCTTGCCATCATTTCGTTATTTTTATCGCAAGGATTTGAATACTACACCTCCATCTTTCTAATCCACTTGTCATTTGTTTGTCGTTGTTTTGCAAGGGTAGCCGAGGAAAGCCCTCTCCGTCGGCCGACCGGAGGGAGAGGAAGAAGCAACCCGCCATCTCCCGCTCTTGAGGTAGGCGCGATCACTTTCTTATTTTGGGGTCTTTCGGCCCCTGGCGATCACATCTTATTTTCGAGGCCGCGGCCAGTCACTTCCCCAATGGCCGTTTAAATTTTCGTTCTTATATTCTCTTTATACTCTGTTATATTCTGCTCATATTCTCGAGGCCGCGGCGAGTCACTTCCCCAATGGCCGTTTAAATTCCCATTTTTATATGTTATATTCTTATCTATTCGTGTTCTCGAGGCCGCGGCGAGTCACTTCCCCAATGGCCGTTTAAATTCACGTTCTTATACGTTATATTCTTATCTGTTTGTGTTCTCGAGGCCGCGACGAGTCACTTCCCCAATGGCCGTTTAAATTCCCGCTCTTTGTATTCTCTCTATATTCTGTCATCTTATTATCTGCTAATATTCTCGAGGCCGCGGTGAGTCACTTCCCCAATGGCCGTTTCAATTCTTGTTATTTAATTTTTGCACCATTTCCGTCCCCCCGAGACCGCGGCTAGTCACTTCCCGCTATGGCCGTTTAAACCCCATATTTTGCTATAGCACACTTGTCCCGCTCGCCCCGCCGGAGCAATCTCCCGTGGTGGCCCCTTCTCTCTCTTCTCTTATTTCTGTGTTGCAGCAAACAAACACCAAAAGAAAGAAAAGAGGAGCCCGCGCGCGCTCTGCGTCCTCTCCGCTCTTTCCCGAACCGCGTGACGTCGCTCACACTTGGGACTCCCTCTCACCCAACTCTCGCCTCCCCAATAAAGGCTCCAGACTCTACGATACGCCCTCTTCTACGGGGAGGCATAATACTAAGAAGCAAGAAAAAGACCCTCACCAGGTAAAACAGAGGGTAAGGAGATGACGAGCGTGGCGAACTAGGATCAAAAAGGTGTCCCATTGTAGTCCTTATAATCGCCAGGAGCGAACGGTCAATTCATGGCTCAGGAGTAGGTGAAAAGGCGCCCATCACTGTCCATGCACGATCGTCGAGCCTAGGCTCCCGTTCGGAGCCCGCACTCCCAGACAAATGGGACGTGCGCCATGATTACAAAAAGTGGCGCCTGCCACCGCCAGGGGCACCTTGCGTGCCAAGCATGCGGTTAGGACCACCGGTCCCAATGGTACGAGGAGGTCACCCTCTCATGTTCGACTCTCAGCTCCAGGCATAGTGCTTGGCAACTGAGAGTAGGGGGCTGGTGAGGAGGGTAGATTCGGCTCGGCCCATAACCGGCCCATCACCAACAAGCCCAGGTCGACCTACGAATGGCAAACGCGCCCAAAGGCGCCCGACAGCCGCTGCCCATAAGGGAGCGGCCCAATTCGACTTGGCATCGGATTCTACAGCACGTGAAAGGCTACGGCTCAAGCACAATGATCGCCAGAAGACCCTCCGACGACCGACCGTTACCCCCCACGACGTCGGCCCCGACCCCATAACAGGCGAGCATACCCAACGAGTGCCGTAAGACTCGCCCAAGGACCTGCTGACGTCGGGGTAATCGCCCCTCAACGGGAAACTCCCACCAGGATCGCGGGAGACGTTACTCCACTACTTACGTCCTTCCATGTTAAGGGATAGGCCGCTCACACCAGGACAACCCCCTATAAGAGGGACCTCGATAGAGAAGAGACACACGATGGATCATTTTGCCAAATCGCTACACAAGAGAATAGAGCTACTAGCCTTGTTGCAGAAAGAGAGAGATTACGACCGTCTACACCCAGAGAGAGAATTCCTCTTGCACGACCTTACCTCCCAGCGAGCACTCTCCGAGTGAACACTGGTTGATGGGGTCATCACCTTCCGTTCCCACACTCACGGCCCATCACCCACGCCCGAGAGGCACTCAGCATGGTTTAGTCGTTTGTTTTGAGTCTCATATGCCATTATCTTATTTTAATTGAGTCATATCAATGTAACTTCTTTTTTATTTGAGTCATTTCCCTAGGTCCTTGAGTCATTTCCCTATGTTCGAGTCATTAGTCCCCTAGGTTTGCTTTTTGGACAGCTTGGACATTTCTTGTAAAGTCAGGGGTAGTTTTGTCATGTAAAAGGTTGGGTCCCTATAAATAGGACCTCACCTCCCTCCTTTGGAGAACTAATGAGTATTTGAAGCATTTTGAAATCTACCAAATTTGTGAGAAGCACACTCTCTCCCTCTTCCTAACTCTCTATCTCTCTTTCTCTCTCTCTCTAAGGGGGGCTGCGCCCTATTCTCTCTCCTCCCCTCCCACCCACTTTCTCTCTCCTTTCCACCTCCATTAAAGCCACTCCAACTCCCCACAACCCCTCTCTTTACTCCACCCCATCCCCAAGAGATACTCCACCACTCCCCACTCCACCCCCCAACCACCAACCACCCACTCCTCTTCCCCAAGCAACGTTCCATCTCCCAAGGCTGAAGGAGAGCCACCCTAGGCCCAAAATTTAAATTTCCATCCCCTTTGGGCTGTACCATCCCATCTCTCCACCCCCCATTAACCCCTTGGTCGCCCAACCCATCCACATCCCAGCCCTTGGTCAGCCTCCATCCCCCCCTCCCTTCATACCCCCCTTCACCATTAGACCCAGTCCAGATCACAAGCAGCAGAGTTACAGTGGATTGCAGAGGCAGCCACGACCTTCCCTCCATGCTTCAGGTGGCATATTCTATACCGCCGGAAACCTCATCAAGTTAGCTTCGCAATGGAGGTGGTCCCGCCAGCATCCAAGCTCGGAGCTGATCGGAGTAACGAATCTCGCTGGACTGCGCAGCCAGACCCTGACCGGCGACCTGAAGCTGAGTGTAAAGGCTCCCTCTACCTGATCGGCTGAGCTCTTGGTGCAATCTTCAGAGGGCAAGAACTACGTTCAGTCTTATTTCAGTACCAGAAAGAAGGAGGTGATTTGCCCGCCCGAGCACCCGGTTCCGGCCATTCTCGTCGAAGGTCACAGACTGCTCCTGTCTGTCCAGATTAAACCGACCCCCACTCTTCAGCTCAGATCTTTCTTCTCCGACCTTCGATTGCGGTCCCGTCAGTTGTCATTCGAAGCTACTTCATCTACGGTCGCGTTGACACCAGTTTTGCCTCCATCAGAGTTCGGTAGCACCCGGGATAGCTTCGGCATCAGTACCCTTTAGTTCTGCATCAGTCAGAACTCAGTCAGACCAGCCGAGTACTCCGAACTACAGCGACCACTGGCGTCCACCAAACGATGCCAAACTCATACGGTCCGTTCCCTGGTCAGTCTCGGTCGTCTCAGAGCTGATCCCGCCTCCGGAAACCTTCAGACGAGCTCGTGGCTGTCCCGACACCGACACCCTATTCTGCAGTCCCAGACAGGGCAGAACAGAGCAACTTGTGAAGACGACGGCGCAGCACCTCGGCTCGACCTCTGGATGACTACCAGCTCCTACGGCTAGCTTCTATCTCACCCCTAGTTGACTCAACATCAGTTCCACCTTCCTGAAGCACCGGGAGACGCCCGCAGTAGCTCAACATCCACTCTCTACCCCGGCTGGTCATATCGGGCAGATTCGGACTCATCGACTTTTCCCCTCCCCTCGCTTGGCCGGCTGAAGGCCCCTCCATGTGCGGAGGTAGTGTGTGTGTAATTCTAAATTCTCCACCCCTAGTCCATCCCTCCTACGTGAGGAAGTTGTGTTGTAATTTTCATTTCAGGTCCAAGCATCACCGATGCAGCGTGCGGGGAACCCACGCTTCCCCGCTCGCCCACGTCTCCGAACGGAGTCGGTTTCTTCAGATCGACTGGGTAAGTGTGGACGTCAAAAATGACGGTGATGATCATACGGCATGCACGTCTCAGCACTCGAGAGTGATTTGAAGACGGGATGGCTGAACAAACCCCGTACCTCCTCTAAGCAGGATGAACATATATACTCGGCGCTCCACCACCCAACAAGAAGCCCTTCGGGCAGAAGAGATGGCCCCGGCTCTCCAGTCGGCATTGCCGAAGGCCGAATCAAAAGAAACTCAGGAATTCGAACACGTGTTCGGCAGGCGCCGGAGATCACTCGAAGTTCCAAATCGGGATGCAGAGGCCCAGAACTAAACACCCCAGAGGCGGTGCATTACAGCTAAAGCAGCATGAGAGGACAAGCGTCCGTCCGAATAGCCGCGAAGCCAAGACGAAGTCTAAACCGGCGTGCCCTTGCTTTGGCCTTAAACCGGAGCGCCCTTGCTTTGGCCTTAAACCGGCACGCCCTTCCATCAAGCTTTAAACCGGCGTGCCCCCCTTGTGTGCTGCTAATCCGGCGGGCACAACTCCGTGCCGTTTTAACCAAAGGGCCATTCCATCCATACTCCAGTGCTCTGTTTCCTGATGAATCTCACGCAAAGTCCAGAGAGGAGAAGAATAGTGCATTCAATGCCCGTCCCATAGCCATTTAAAGACCGTGGAGCTGTGCACACCCCAACTCGACAGCGCAACGGTGGTAGCAGCAGAGGCCAGTAGTGACGGTGGCAGCAGTAGCAGATCTCCCGACAGACCTGCGAACATCCCGTCCTCGGACGAATGACAGGGTACGGCTCGAACTAGCAGCAGCCAGCGCGATGAGTCGACTCCCGACGCTGATGCGAATGAGGCAGAGGTGGCGGGAACACTCCCCCCACTGGCCATTCTTCAAAGAAAATGCAACCCGCCCTATATATATGGGGAGCCTGTTAGAGAGAAAAAAGGTTGGAACCCCCGGGGAGCGATTGATCAGAGGAGGCCACCCGAAGAGAAGGAGAGCTTCGTCCCCCGATGCCAGAAAGGTGAAGAAGAAGGGAGGGTCCGTGAGAGAAGAGAGGTGAGCCCTAGGGAGGAGGTAGAGCTTGTGCTCTGTTCCTCTTCCCCCGCATGAGTTTCAAGTCCTTCCTCTCCTCTGTGTTCTCCCTTTGCTCCGGGGTAGATCCCCTCATGTATCTCTTTTTCCCCTTTCCCTTGCGGATGAATAAAAGAAATGATTTTTGGTGAACATGTGTAGCGTTCTACTGCTCTGAGCTCCTCCCCTTTCTCCAGGTTTTCTTATCATCTAGGAACCTCGGAGGCCTGCCTCTCTGTGGCACTGCCTTCAGGGGAACCCATCGAAGAGATGCACACTCATAGCCTTTTATGGCATACATCCGTCCCTGTGGAACTTCCACAAAATCACCACATGTAAGCTGCGGGAACTCTTGAAGGCTGGTCCTCGAGTCTCCACACGCACTTATGGGTTAACAGAGGCCTCACTCCGAGTTTTGAGGTTCACCTCGGAGCAATCCGTTTGGTGTTCCCCATTTTTCTCTGGCAAGCTTCAGTCCGGGAGAGATGCTGCCCAAATTTTGCCAGACGAATAACACGTAAGAACAGACGACACGTAAGAACAGACGAACAAACTAAGCCTCTGAATCAAGCTAAATCTCTGAGTTCCTGCATAATAAACCCTTCAAGTAAGACATCCAAATACACGTACTCATTCACCTCAACAAATGATAAGAAGCACTCTATTGATTTAAAGCATCAATTGAACAAACAATCTATCCATTTGATCAATCTGCAAGTGGAAGAAACAAGAACAGAAGCAAGAAGAATCAAATAGAATGAAATAAAACCCACAGAGCTTAACCTGGCGCGCCTCTAATCCGACGCGGGCTAATCCGACGCACTCACCCGCCGCGCCGGTTTAACGCCACACTCAAAATCACTATCGAAATATTGGAATAAATAGTGCACCCCCATTCCTATTTGGAGCCCAAAATCGGCGCGCCTCCCCTTCTTTGCCTTAACCAGCGCGCCCCCCCATTGTGCTTATTCCGACGCGCCATACTATTCATTGGCCATTAACCGGCGCGCCCCTTGGCATCCCCTTGTCCGGCGCGCCCCTTGGCTTCCTTAAACCGGCGCACATCCCACATTCCATTTAACCGGCGCGCCCTATCTTCTCTTGGTGTCTCCTTAAACCGGCGTGCCTAAAAGAGAAAGAATGATTAACCAACAAGAGAAAAGACTTTAAGCTAATGGATAAAACAAATGAAAGGAATATGAAGCCAATAATCAAAGATTACCCCTGCTATAACTAAAATTTTTGTTCCGCGACCTGACCGGGTAGGTCGATCCGCGTGCGAGGGCGCACGTTGGTGAGTTCGGGTTTCACACTTAACAACCCTCTCCCCTAGACTATGCGTGAAGAGAAAAGCAATGATGCCCCTTGGTATCGGACGTGGACCTCGGAATCCCCGACATGGTCATGATTCGGGCACCTCTTGGGCCGATAATTCATCAGCTTGACCCGATCCGATCTCGCATCCGCATTAAACTTGCCGTACCTACGGTAGACATCTGTACGGTTTTATCGTCGTCTTCGACGCTACAAATGCGGACTTCCGTCCGAACACGAAATGGTCCGTGAGTGACCAACATATACGTATCTATGAACATTTTACGTCCCAACGTGGGTTTGTTTAAACGTGATCCGAGATCGTTGTTCTCGCTTTGTTACCATGAATCTCAGGCCGTAGGGCCCTTATTCCCGGCAATCAATCAAGGGTGTTCTCCCGTATGGGGGATGTAAATAACACCGTGGCCTTTATGGCACGACGGGTTTTGGTCCCGACCCGAACTACACAATCGTCTGACTAGTCAGATCGAGCGCACCATGGGCTTCCGTGAAGCCCGAATAAATTGTCACTTTGTGACTGGCACGCCCTCGCACTAAATAGACAAATTAATCCGATCAATGAACGAACCGATTCTTTCCGAATTTTAGTGCGTCCACAGTAAGCTCAACACCTCTACTCAAATTTTCAGTGCTTGTTTAATTTAATATCCGGCAATTGCTCTGCTGGTTAGTGTGAGAGCGCCCAGCCCCGAAGCACCCTCGCTTACCAGTGGCCGCCGTGGGAGTGTGAGAGAGTGATCCAGTGCCCCTTTGGCACCCAGCCAGCCCCTTGAACGTGGGCATTGTACCCTTGGGAGGGCAACCCCAACCCTGCTGGCCCTCTACCAGCAAGGGTCTTGTTCCATACCCTCTACTCGGCATCCCCGAGTCACCCCGGGTTCGGTGTGCGCATCGGTTGTCGACGATCAACGATAGTCTTACGTTCTTGTGAAGTGTGCTTGCTTGATAGGTCTAAGGTTCTTCGGGCTAGTTGCTGCATTTTCTTAGGGCGTATCACATCACTGGTAGCGGCGAGCACTCGTCTGGAGGATCTACACGGCTCCCCGATCTTCTACCTCGGCCTCTATCTCACTCTCTCGCTAACTCTTCTCTACTCTTTATTAATTCGCTGCTAACTTAAGCATCGGAGGGTTGTCCCCTAGGGTAACACCCGGGACTCCTTCTGACGCCCCTTTACTTCTAATGCTTGCAGACTTCCACGGGTGCAGGACGGCTTCCCCATTCAATAAATTGAGAAGGTGGTACGTGGCATAGAAACTAGATTTCTGCCTCTACAATATCTATAATATAATTAGTAACATAATCACAAGGAGAATTAGGAAAAATTATAGCATAAGGCAGTAGCTACACGCTAAGAAAAAGGGTTAATCATGGCACTATTTCGCAGAAACAGAAAACAAGAAGCGGTCTAGAGGTGACCGCAGTTTGGATAAAGCGGTCAGTCTGGAACTGCGTTATGATGGATGCAATCTCTGATGAACCGGCAATAAACGTATGGAAATCATAGAGAACTAAGAGATTAAGCATTCTAGAACAAAATACTTGCATGGGGGTGCATGGATTTGGACAACTTTATTATCCTTTTCCATTAGATGCAGGGATATGCATGTTATGAAAACCTAACTACGCATGCATAGAAAAACATCAAATTCTCTAAGTATAGTGCATGAAATCACAAGGAAATTGAGGGCTTTTATTCCTAGCTTGATGTTTAAGCCGTTCATAAGACAACCTTCCTCTGGGATTGCTCCTAGAGTTCAAATTTCTGACTGGAAGTGCGCTCTCATTCTTGCGCGTCCTACGTGGAACCAGCAAATTCCTGATCTTCTAACTCCTTAACTGCTTGGTCTAATGTCACAAAATTTGGAGGGAAGTTAAGAGACATAAAGGGGAACAGTTTATTCTAAAGGATGGATATAAAATTACCTCTTCTAAGATCTCTAAACCTTGAGTCTTTGTCGGACGAACACTCTTGTTCCTGTGCGTTCTGCACAAGAATAGCTACTTCCAGATCCTATAACTTCTCAACGGCTTGATCTCCTAATATGAAATTTGGAGAGGGGTTAGACAATACTAAAGGGAACAAAAAATTCTAAAGACTTAACCTGAGATGATAACGTCTTACCTTCGAACCACGCGCTCCAAAATTAGGGTTTGCGTAGAACAAAATCAGGGTCTATTTATAGGAAATGATCTAAGGCTGAGGGATTTGATCAAATTAGGTGTCCTAGAAGGGGTCAATTCGATCCCTTAAGAGTCCTAGACATACTCCCTTATTGGATAGCATCGATCCATGGCGATGGGAATGGTAAAAATCCCATTTTCCACGCTTCTATAGAGCTCGTTCACGGAAGCTAAACTCGGTCTGGTCTGGACCGCCTCTTGGAAGACGCGGTCGCGTGAAAGACCACCTTCTGGCAAAAATTCTGAAAATTTTATATTTTCCTATTTATCTGCTATTTATTCCCTAATTACTCTATTTATCCATTTTAAATCCAAAACTAGTCATAATTAAGTCTCTAGAAGTGGGCTTGGGCCAAAAGGGTTTAGGATTGGGCTTATGGGCCAACTTTAAGTGGACTTAACCCTTTGGTTAATATAGGGCCTTTAGATTAATTTAATTAACCCATAATTCATTTAATAGCCCATTAAGCCTTTTAAATGTTTAATACTTGTTGGGTTCTGTGCGCCCCCTCTTTATCCTTGACAATGGTTTTGATGATTCCAATATATTGTGTGTTGTTTATATATTTTAAAGTGAAAATATTCTATGTAAGTTTTATGGAAATATGCACTGATCATCTTGATCTTGAGGCTCACATGTTGCATCTTCTTTTGCAGGTTATCTTACTTATTCTTCACATGCTCTGATCTGCCTCTAGACTTGCATCGACCTCTTCTAGATTGCTTTCATCATGTGCATCGTTATCACCATGTTTACTTCTTGATGCACTTCATACATGATGTTTTTCATTGGTGAAATCATGTTTTCATAGAAGGTCATAAGGCCCTTGAGCCTTGTCTCTTGTTCAAGATTTCAAGGACCCTTTACTGGTGTGAAATGTTTGGGTTTTCATGAGCACATCCCTTGGTTCTTCAAAAGTCTCAATGGATGTTATTCTAATTTGATGCTCTCATGCATATCATTCAAGTGTGGTTCATGGAGTTTTCAAATTTTCCAAATGGATATTGTTACTAGTGTTATCATGCATTCTGATGGTTGAGAATCTCATGTCAGGATATCATGATGTCTCTCATTGTGGGTTTTCAAATGGTTAGTGTAGCTGTACATGTCTTGCTTGAACTATATTGGAACATGGTTACTCATGCTGAAATCTGATTGGTCTTGATTGTGAAATTGACTTCCATGTTAGGTGTTAACTTGCATTAGACTGTGCAAGTTCACTTTTTCCTTGGACTGCATTTGTGATTCATGTGTGACTTGCTTGAATCACATTTGATATGTGAGTGCATGAAGAATACAGGTTAAAATTCCCTGAATCACTCATATGTGATATTGCATTTTCAATATATTAATATGAAGGTTGAAGGATTCATGCATATCATGTATGGCTATTTATACAGAGCTGGACTGAATTCACACTTACTGTGTGAACCTAATTATTTTGTGAGGGTTGTGTAAGTTTAGCTTATCTTGACTGAATCTGAAATCCTTTAACTGACATGCTTACACACTCATGGTTGTTTTGCCTTGATAAGGGCTGAAGGACCTTTCATGTTTTGGACCAAATCTGGATGTCTTTGAATAATGTCTGAATTTCTTGATTAAACTTGGAACCCATGTGTGACTTGCTTAAATCATTTTGATTTGTAAAGAACGTGGATTAGAATTATGTGTATTATCTGTGTTTATGGCTGCAATTCATCATGTTTCCACTGCATATGATCTTCATGTGTCGATTGGCTCAACATCAAGTGATCAAGGTATACATTTGCTTGAGTTGGAAATGAATTTCCATGTGCTTAGATTGGGGTTGATTCATTAGTCATGCTCTCAATTGATTTCATCTGCTAGTTAAGGACTTAATGGCTTCAAAGTGTTTTATGCATATTCTTGAGGAGGTTCTTGAGATGAAAATGTGTTCAAAGCATTTATGTGCCTCATGCTAACATTTTCATTATCATACTTCATGTCTTTTGGGTCATGGACTCAAAACTAGCTTGATATGTTAATGCATGATCCAAATATTATGATTTCGATCTAACCTCTCATTTCATCATGTTTTACAGGGCAAGAAATCATGGTTGATCATCATGGGACTTGATGACATTTAATCATTTAGTTTCCCATATATTTTTGCTGGTTTAACACCCTTTTCTAACCCCTACTGGCAGGGGTGGACCCATAGGGTCGACCCTTAGAAGTTTTGGGCCAGACAGAACACATTTTATGTAGTCTGCCTGCATGGGTCGACCCATGGGGTCGACCCCTGGAAACTGAGCTTTTATTTTTTGTCTGCCCGCCCTCTAGTTGTCCAGGGGTCGACCCCTGTCCAGGGGTCGACCCATGGGGTCGACCCATTCCGGCACGGGATTTGCGAACCCGATTGAAATTCTTTCTAAAGCCTATCAAACTTTACCAAAACACCCCCCATTGGTTACTAATGTTATTAGGGTGTTTTAAACATACTTGGGGGGGGGGGGGTTGGGTCTTTTAGTCACTCATCTATATATACTATTGTGAGCTCCGAATTTGGAGATGAGGAACCCTAATGTGGTAACATTTCTCTTTGTCATGTAGGAAAAGAAAGAGGGAAAGGAGAGGAGCTGGAGAAAAATGTGGATATCATCTACATCCAGGAGGAGTTTGCAATCGTGATTGAAGGAAGAAAGGAGCGGAACGAAAAGGGGAACATGTGGACGTTCTCATCGTCGACATCCGGCTACCCTCCGACTTGGGGCTTAGAGAAGATCTTCTACAACCCCTCTCTACTCATGGGGATTCATTATTGCATCTTGTTTGCATCTATTTGAGTCATCTACTTCCAATTTACAAGGGTTTCCATCCTTTTGGTTGAGCATAGATTAATATTTTGGGCGTTTATTGTATATCTTGTTGTTCATCAAACTTGATATATTATCGTGTGTGGGCAGAGTTGCATCTCCGCGTGTTTGGATCTATTGCGGGGTAAGTTTCCCCGAGTTTGGTTGTGGTAGACGGAGCTACGTTTCCATGTGGTTTTAGTGTTCGGGGTGTGTTCCCTGACGTTGTGTGTGTGTGTGCTGCGGTGGCAGCATTTTGGGGCTTGTCCTCGTGTGGATATTGCTGCGGAAGCAGCGTGTGTGGTGTTGGGGTTCATCCCCGTGTTGCTACGTTCCGTAGCACGGAGTGAAGCCTCATCGGGTTCGGTGAGGGGTGGACGTAGGGAGCCCATCGTGGTCCCGAACCACCTAAAAATCTTTGTGTCTCGTGTGAATGCCTGTGTGATCATCCATTTCATCTACCTCCCTTCACAGGTCAACTTGTAGATTTTTATTCACGACACCTCCACACATTGCTACCTCCGTTATCTGTGTTTGGCTTTAATTTAATTGTTATTTGCATTGTCAAACCGTGTGTGATCGGAAAGATCGAGAGAACTCTTTTAATCTCACATCTGTTTAGGGTAATTAACGTTGTTAGTTTTTATTCCACTGTGTTTAGTTAAGAAAGGTTTTTAAAATCCGTCATCTCGGTAAAGGGGACAATTCAACCCCCCCTTCTTGTCCGCCATCTCTCTTGGCCAACAATACTTTTATTTAATTTCTAAAAAATCTTATAAAATTCTAGGGGTGTTACACCCTCCCCCACTTAAATAGAATTTGGTCCCCACATTCATTACACGGGTTTTATGGAGAGTATACTTACAATCAAATAGTTCTGGGAATCTCTTGCGCATAACTTCTTCATTTTTCCATGTCGCCTCTTGATCAATACTTTTATTCCACCAGACTTTTATCATGGGAATGGTTTTGTTCCGAAGTTGACGTACCTCCCGATCAAGTATCCTGAGTGGCCTTTGCTCGTACGTCAAGTCTTTCTGTACCACCAGGTCGTCATAGCTTATAACATGAAATGGATCAGGGACATACCTTTTTTGCATCGAGACATGAAATACATCATGTATCCCAGATAATTGAGGAGGCAAAGCTATCTGATATGCAACTCGCCAACCCATTAAAGAATTTCAAAAGGGCCTATAAATCTTGGAGTGAGCTTACCTTTTATGCCAAATTGTCAAATACCTCGACCTGGAGAAACTTTAAGAAATACATGATCTCCTCCTTAAAATTCCAGGTCTCGCCTTCTATTATCAGCATATGCCTTTTGTCTGTCTTGAACCATCTGGAGTCTTTCTCGATTAAGCTTTACCTTCTCGATAGTATCCCTGATGATTTCAAGGTCTAGAAGTTATTTTTCCCCAACTTCATTCCAGCAGATAGGTGAGCGGCAACTTCTTCCATATAGAGCCTCGAATGGTGCCATTTGGATGCTACCTTGATAGCTATTGTTGTAGGTAAATTCAACTAGAGGCAAATGATCGTGCCAACTCCCACCGAAATAAATAGTACATGCTCTAAACATATCTTCTATCACATAATTTGTTCTCTCAGTTTGACCATCTGTTTGTGGATGGAAAGCGGTGCTAAAGTTGAGTCGAGTCTCTAAGGAATGTTGTAGACCCTTCCAGAATTATGAGGTAAAATGAGGGTCTTTTTCAGAAATAATGGTGACAGGGACTCCGTGCAATCTGACAATTTCCTTCATGTATAAAGTTGCTACAATATTCACAGACCATCGGCTTTTGATAAGTAGAAAGTGTGCTGATTTAGCCAATCGGTCTATGATCACCCATATACCATCATGTCCACCTCTTGTTTATGACAAATCCATGATAAAATACATCCCTATACTCTCCCATTTCCACTCTGGAATTTACAAGGGATGCAGTTTACCTGCGGGCTTTAAATGTTCCACCTTAACTTGCAAACAAGTGAGGCAGCGTGATACAAAATCCGCTATCTCTCTTTTCATGTTGGGCCACCAGAAATTCCGTTTTAAGTCTTGGAACATCTTGGTAGCACCAAGGTGAATAGCATATTTTGATTTATCAGCTTCCTCATAATAAACTTCTTAGTGTCGGCATGATCCGGCACACAAATGCGACCCTTAAATAATATCCTTCTATCGGTCGAGAAAGAAAAATCCAGCCGTGGGTCAATATTGGCTTTGATCTCCACCAATGTAGGGTCATTTTCTTGCAACTTAACCAGATCTTCTATTAACGTAGGTTGTGACTTAATATTAGTAATTATACACCCTTCTTCTTCTGTATCAATGTCTAGACTCAAATGAGCAAAATATTCTATAAGATTAGTCGTACCTTTCCTGAGACTTGATAAAGTTGCCAACGGTTTCCTACTGAGAGCATCTGCTATAGCATTTGCTTTGCCAGGGTGATATTGTATAAAAAAATCGAAGTCCTTAAGGTACGCCTGCTGTCACGTCCCGAGACATAAGTACAGCAGAAGATATTCGGGAACATAAACAGCCGGCTAGTATACCTCAAGCGAGTAATATAATCAGAGCACGAACACATTCACACAAAAAGGGAATGTACAAGATAATATACTCAAACTTCACTTTATTGAATAATATTCAAGTACATTGACAATTGACACTTTTACTAGACTCAAATAAAGAGAAAATTACATGGACTCGACTTGACTCATAACTCTACTAGGTCTTCTCTCGATCTTTAATCACTCTCGGACTCATCACTTGAGTAGTCTGAATCCCCGCTAGAATTTTCTAAAAAGATTAGAAAAGTAGGGAATGAGCACACTTGTCTAATAGGTATCTTCGTATCAACATGAAGGCAATGTTTAAGTAATTAGCATTTTTGCTCTAGGAAACAGCAGAATAAATGCATACGATGAACATGCGAACAAAACCAAAGTAACAATACGAGTAACAAGACATGACTATGAAGATATTAAAAATATAGAGATTGAGAGGATAATCATTCCAGAATGTATAATGGCCTTTCATGTAACAAGAATGTACTAGCATGTATCGAGAATGTACTATTCATAACCATGAAGGTTATGCACAAGAAAGTCATGTAATCAAGAATGTATATTTCATGTATAGCCTCATGGTTTTCACTCATCTATAAAAAAAGTACTCCCGGCGCAATGCGACGCCAGTATCATTGTACCCTAGGGTTTTTAGCACGTTTCCGACAATCAACCGAGGGGGCTAGCATGGAGCCCTTGGACAAAATCAGTGCCCGAACCGCATCTTCAAGTTATAAATCAAGCTACTTCCATAAGAAATATCAATAATATAGGCCAATAATTCATCAATTCAAATAATAAGCTTAGAATAACAATGTCAAGGTAAGAATGCTTCAATTAAAAACATAAGAGTTCAAAGAGGATTTAAAACAAGGTTATGCGATGAAAAGAACTCAGCAGCATAACGGCATATTCTTCAACTTTCATAATTCATTAGACAGCTTATTGAACAAGGTGTTAGGTTCTAGATAATTAATAGACCATCTATGATCATAGGAAAATCAACCATTGGGTCAAACCTTGGGTTAAGAACTTTTGAGATAGAAACGGTCATGCCAGGGCCATTTCTTGAAATAGTGGTCGTTTATTGGACTGTCTCTATACAGTAGCGGTCAGTACTAGACCGTTTATTGACAGAGTCGACGCATCAAGAAAGAAAGTGTTGACGCAGTGAAATCTCTGGAACCTTGCGGTCATGGCAGGGCCGCTAGGCATCTTTGGCGGTCAAGTAAATGGCCGCTAAGATCCAAAACATGAAAAATGTCGATAAAGTGCTTTCTAGACAATTGGGCTTTGAGGGTACAACCAGCTTGGCGTCATAGTGAGAATCCCAGGCTCGCGGAGATTTATGGAGGCCTTGAAACAAGAGCACCTAGTCCGGTGGAAGGAATATCCAACGGATAGGATCACAAGTCTAAGATTGTGTGCTTATAAGTGCAAAGTGTATCTAATGGCCACGCACCGGGGTACGCACCATGTACTTAAGAAAAGACTATAGATGAGAAAAGATCATGATAAAACAATGATCAAATCAAACTTAAACAAGTCGATGAAGTATGTTAAATATGATCATTAGTACAAGAATACAAGTTTTGGAATGAAATAGCACAAGTGACATGACACCTACCATGTTTAGTGCACTATATAACCAAGCTCATAAATGTATAGTCACAACCCGGAATAAGGCCTACTTATCTAGGCTTAACATATGTTTAATAGGGTCACCTGCAATCTGTTTGGAGTTAACAAATTACAGAGAACAGACAGATCCTAGCGGTCAAGGGAGGATTGCATACAGGTGTTTAGCGGTCTATCGCATGGCCGCTAAAGGACTTTGGCGGTCTTAGGCAGACCGTTTATTTCCTGTAGCAGGCATCAGTAAAACCGAGGTACACGGCTAATTTCTATGAGAATTTATGCTTATTTCTATGAGAATTTATGCTTGAAACTTATGAGGACTAGAAGGGTAAAGCGTGATAACATGTTTTTATCGACTAGGATGCATGACTGGTCATAAATTAAGCAAGAATTATCATATTTGGTTAAGAGATATAAGGATAACATGCTGTAAAGATCATGCATGCGCGGTGATAGAAAAACATGAAATACTACCAGTAGAAAGCATGAAACGGAATGAAACCCTAGGGCTTTTATTCCTAACATGTTGATTTAGCCTTTTCATGAGATAACCTATCTTTGATTTAATCTCTAGACTTCGGATTTCTGATTGGAAGCAAACCCTAGTTCCTGCACGTCCTGTGCCAAACCAGCAACTTTCCGTCCCTCATTCTCCTCAACCACTTGACTTAAAATCGTGAAAATTGGAGGGTATGTAGAAGATACAAAGGGGAACAGAAAGTTCTAAAGCCACTATGTGAACTAACCTCGTTTAGGGCTTCTAGTCCCCTGACCTTTACTGGACTGGTGTACTGGTTCCTACACAGCCTGTAGCGAACCAGCGACTTGCAGATGCCCTAATTCTTCAAAGGCTGGATCTTCTAACACAAAAATTAGAGGGGAGTTAGATAAAACTAAGGAGAACATATTCTTATAAAGGACCAACCTGAGTAGACGTCTCTTTACCTCTGAATTACGCGAGACAACATTAGGGTTCGCATGGGTCCAAGTTAGGGTCTATTTATGGGGTTTAATTTGAGATAGGGCTGATGATTTGATCGAATTGAGAGTCCTACTTAGGGGTAGGATCGATCCCCAAGAGTCCTAGACATGTTTACATATCTACACACTTCGATCCATGAAGATTTGGATGCCAAAGATCCGAGCTTTTCACGTTTCTTCCATTTACGGAATCAGAGGGGTTTAGCGGTCATAGGGGGACCGCTAGCATCGCTTGGCGGTCTCGCGATAGACCGCCAATTGGCCTTTATTCTGAAATTTTTGGATTTTCCCATTATTTTCTATTTATCCTCTAATTGATGTATATATCCTATTTTTAAATTCGTAATTTACTCAATTTACGTTTCTATTAATGGGCTTGGGTCTAAAGGTCTTGGAATTGGGTCTTTGGGCCTATTTGAGTTGGGCTTAACCCTTTGATGAATATAGGGCCTTTAAATGGATTAAAATAAATCTCTAATTCCTCCTTAATAGCCCATTAAGCCTTTTTAAATTCTTAATAATTATATTTAATCCTAAAAAAATTCTTAGAAAAATCTCGGGCGTTACACCCTCCCCTACGTAAAAGAATTTGGTCCCCAAATTCAACACGTGTGATTGATAAGGATAGTACTTACCATTGAATAGTTCCGAGAATCGTTTGCGCATTGTCTCTTCCGTTTCCCATGTCGCTTCGTGCTGCCAAGATTTTTTCCATTGGATTTTGACCATAGGAATAGTTTTATTCCGAAGTTGACGTACTTCTTACTCAGTTATTTTGATTGGCTTTTGCTCATACGTCAAATCCTTATGTATCACCAGATCTTCATGACTTTTTTTTTGAAAAACCCTACCTAGAGATAGATGGGAGAGTGCACCCCTTACCAGAGGTAGGGGGAATATCCACTCCACCATCAGACCACTAGGAGGTAAACATTTACATAAATCGAATGCTAGGCATGCCTAGCTTATCTAATCAAGCCGCACCCTTTATATTTGAAGGAAGCTCATGGTAAGAAAAAAAAGAATTACATTTGGAGGTGCATGCTAAAGAAGCTAATGAATCAGCAACAGTGTTACCTTCTCTGTAAAGGTGAATAATAGCATCCAACTGTGAAAGAATGCTCCAGATTTCTCTGACGTAGATGAGAATGTGTAGATATTTGATACCATCAAGAAGAGCTCGGGCTTCAGCTATAGTGCTATTGGACTTTCCATAAAAGTGAGAGAAAGCAAGGAGAATGTTTCCTCTGAAATCTCTAATGACGCCACCTCCCCCGGAGTCACTAGATCGCTTAGAAGCCCAGTATGTGTTAAGGTTTAGGAATGGCCAAGGTGGGCATAACCACTTAATGATCTTAAGCTGTTGGCAGCCAGGGATGAAGATCTGAAGCCCAAATTGTTCCATTATTTTCCTTTTGCTACAATGTGTTTCCTTGAGCTCGGCTGCAACACAGATTTGTTTCACCTGTGAAGAAATTTTATGGAGAAGGCTTTGCCTGGAAATGGTTTTACCATCATATTTTGCAAATTTTCTAGCACTCCAAAGTTCCCACATACCATAGCCAATGACAGTAAGAGTGAAGAGACCAAATAAAGACTTTTGCTGGATGCTAATAACAGAATTCAGAATAAGAGCTCTGGCAGAATTACCCTCAATCTGCACACCGATTGATCTGAATGTTGACCATACATGAGTTGCAGTCTCACTATTGATAAAAAGATGATTGATGTCTTCTTCATGGGATTCCTTGCAGCAGAGGCATTTGGAATAGAGAGAAACACCCACGCGCTGGACATTGGAGTCAATAGGTAAACAATTGTTAAGAATTTTCCACAGGTGCACTGAAACTTTGGTGGGTAGCCAGTTAGACCAAAGCCGAGCCCAAGGTATATATGTCTTATAGTTAATACTACTGCAAGAAACTTTATATGTTGAAGCAACCAAGCACTTCCCAGATGAGGACAGGCTCCATACCTCCATGTCAGGTTCTTGGTTCAGATTGACATTCCCTATTGCTTTGCTAATGTCAAAAGGAAAGAAGCTGTCATGCAGAGCTAATTCTTCATTAGTGGGATGCATTATGAAGTCTCTGACAGTCACCTTAGAATTCGGAATGAGATTAGCAGGGACAAAGTCAGCCAGACTGTGATTACCAAGCCATTTATCATACCAAAAATTGGTGCAGTTACCATCTCCAACAATAACCCTTTTAAACTGGAGGATGAGGTTTTTTGCTTTGATCCAGCTCCTTCTGGCTAACCCTTTCATATTTTTAAAGTGTACATCAGATAAGTGACAGTCACGGATATACTTAGCTCTGAAGAAAATAGCCCAAAGGGAATTAGTATGAATAGCCTGCCATAGCATCTTAACCCGCAGAGCAGTTTCCATATGTCTAAGCGACATGATGCCAAGACCACCATGGGAAACCGGCTTACAGATAGCCTGCCAAGACTTCCAATGCCTTTTGTTACCTTGAGAGGATGAACCCCAAAATAAATTAGCAAAGGACTGCTCAAGCAATTGATGAGTACCAATGTGTAGGGGAGAAGATGTCAAAAGAGTAGATAGGCAATGAAGTCAGGGCATGTTTAATTAATATCAACTTGGCGCCTTGAGATAACAGACTAGATTTCCAACTTGTAATGCGCTTTTGGATGGAATTGATAATACCAACAAAATGAATCTTCTTACTTCTGCCAAGCACCAAAGGGAAACCTAAATACTTGTGAGGGAAAGAGTGGCAGGTGAAACCAGTGATGTCCTGAAGCCGCTTAGCAACATAATCATGAACCTTGGGGTGAATAAAAAAACCTCTTTTACCTACATTTATCTGCTGGTCAGAGGCTCTTTCATATGCTCTGAGAACTTTGATCAGATTTCTGATTGAAACAACATTGGCTTTACTGAAAATCAAAGTATCATCAGCAAATAATAGGTGTGAGATATTAGGGCAGCTTCTTGGACCAGAAAACCATTCCACCCAGCCAGTAAGATAAGCTTCCCGCAAGGATCTGCTCAAAGCTTCCTCATCAATAATGAATAATGATGGGGTAACATGGTCACCTTGACGGACACCTCTTGATGATTTGAAGAAGCCAGCTGAGTCCCCATTCAATAATACTGAAAACCAACAATTGTTCACCATCTTTTCAATAAGATTGATAAATTGAATACTAAAACCAAACCTGTACAAGACAGCAAAGAGAAAATCCCATTCTAACCGGTCATAGGCCTTGGCCATATCAAGCTTGAACATAACATTGGATCTCCTAGTTTTCCTACCCAGTTCATGGGACAGCTCTTGTGCAAGAGCAGTATTTTCTACAATCTGCCTCCCCTTCATAAAGATAGATTGTTCTAAAGAAATAATCTTGGGAGGATAGTGGCTAGTCTGTTATTAATAATGGAAGAGATGATCTTGTAAAAATAGTTCCAAAGGCTAATCGGCCTGAAGTCCGAAATGTCAATCACATTTGGCCGTTTAGGAATGAGAGCAACCAGTGTGGAAGTCACACTTCTAGGGAGAGCTTGCCGAGAATAGAAGAATTCTTGAACAACACTGACAACCGAGCTTGCAATGACATCCCATGCTTTTTGAAAGAAAGCACCCGTAAAGCCATCAGGCCCCGGGGCACTATCAGGAGACATGTTGAAAACCGCATCAAGGATTTCAGACTCAGTGGGGATTGCATAAAGAAGCTCATTATCATCCTGATTCACCAACCGAGGAATGCAATTCAGGAAGCTATCCTCTATGTAATGATCTTGAGAGGAAAATGCATGTTGAAAGTGAGAAACAACAATAGCCTTCATTTCTTCATGGTCAGAGTGAGACTGCCAGCAGAGTTCCGAAGCTGAGAAATTACTTGTTTGCATCTGTTAGCCATTATGGTCAAATGGAAAAACTTGGTATTTCTGTCCCCCTCAAGGAGCCACCGAATTCTGGACTTTTCTCTCCAAAAGCATTCCTGCTGGAGCAGTCGGTCAGATAAAGTAGACTTTGCCTCATCTAAGCAAGCAGAATTAGCATCTGTTGGATGGAGATCATAAGAATGTTCTGCCTTAATTACAGCATCTTCAGCAGCTATTAGGTTCATATGAACATTTCCAAAAACCTGTCTGTTCCAAACCCGTAGCATTTTCCTCAAGTACTTAAGCTTAAGATAGAGAGTAGTAATGTTAGAAGAAGCCATCGGACTGGTATGCCAGCAAGATTTAACATCCGCAAGAAACTGACCACGATATGTCCACATTTTCTGAAAATAGAATCTGCTTTTAAACCTACCCTGAGAAAGTAATTTAAGAAGTAATGGGGCATGGTCAGAGGCTTCCCTGGACAGGTGCTCGACAGAAATGGGAAAGAGATTCATCCATGCAACATTAATAAACACCCTATCCAACTTTGCCCAAATTCCTCTACCCCCAAGCTGATTGTTGTGCCAGGTGTAATTTGAACCCGTGAAGCCAGCATCAATAAGCACACAATCTGAGACACAGTCCTTGAAATCTGAGATAGCACCCATGTTAGGGGAATTACCACCTAACTTCTCATCCACATTCAAAATGCAATTGAAGTCTCCTGCTACTAGCCAAGGCCCATTGATCTGAGAATGGAAATTTGATAAAGAGGCCCAAAGGAATTTTCTCTCAGAAATAGTGCATTTAGCATAGACAAATGATACATGGAACTATGGCAGAACAACATTTGACTGGAGGAGAGAAATTTGCTGATCATCCCGACATATAATAGAGAAATCCAGTGGATCCTTCCAAAGCACCAAGATATGTGCCAGATTATCATTATTTGAAACAACTTTGGCCATACCCAATTTTCTACAGATACTATCCAGTTTGCAAGCATTTATTTTAGGCTCCAAAAGAACAATGCAATTGATATTATATGTTCTAATAAGAAACTTTACATGACCAATGGAGATATCATTCCCTATACCTCTAATGTTCCAAATAATAAAATTCATCAGGCATGTAGAATTTCAGGGATGTTACCCGCGGATCCAGATCTTGTCATAGACCTGGTGATGATCCCTGCATGCTCATTGTGCATGGCCCGCACATTATCAGTATCAGCAGAAGCAGCTATATCCTATCTTTGAGCAAAAGCATCAGCATGCTGCAGGGAAACCTTATTAGACATTGAGTTGAAGTCATGCTCTACCAGGGAGGGATGGGAATCCACTACCGCAAGCTCAGGGAAAAGGGCAATGGCACCCAATGGAACATCATTTTGGGATGAAGGGAGCTCCAGAGGAGAAGTAGCCAAAGTGTCCTGATCTGACGCAGTAGAGTTTGCAGCCAAGGATTTATCTTGTAGAATACCAAAAGTCTTCAAAGAGGGTGATTGTGCCATTAGACGATAGGACTCCAAAGAAGGAGAGGAGGGGACACAAGCAGGGACAGACTCTTCAGGATTTGCAGTCGGATGCCTCACAACAGCATCTCCCATCGGTGAGTGACATATCTGCATTCCAGGATTAACCGAAGCAAAATCAGCCGTACTATCTGGTTCTGAGCTGATAAGGGGATCCATTAATGGACATTGAACATGGGTAGCACGCAGAGAATCCACAGAGACAATGTCACTGACTGTCGCATCCTTTTTTGGAGCAACCGGTTGCCAAAAAACTTTGAGCTTTGTAGAGAGGCGAACATGGGCAAGATCCAGCACATGGCTAGTTGGGGGCGAAGTCCTTTTCCCTTTACAATCTTCCATATTGTGACCAAGCCGGGCACATGATGAACAAAATTCTGGGAGCTCCGGGTAGTGAACTTCTTGCCAAGCACCTCCTCCTGGAAAGCCTATCCACACCCTAGGAGGATGAGGCTTCGAAACATCCAGCTCCACACAGACACGAGCAACCATAGTGTTGGACAAATTCAAAGTGGATGGATCGTTCTTCAACACCCGTCCAATATTACCAGCTATCGAGTGAAGCATTGGCTCAATGAAGAAATTGACTGGGAGATCGAGAAATGCAATTCAAATCAGAAGAATGGGGGAATCCACAGTAGGAGAAAAGTGCATTGTCCATTTGAAGAACTTGAACAGCCGACCATGGACGAAGAGAGACTCTCGCAGAAGAAGTTGAAGATAATCCTCATAGTTCCGAAAGTGAAGCAGGAGATGCCGCGAATCTAGTGCACTAATCATAAAATCCTCCTTGAAGCAACATCTTTTGGTAAGGTGAGATCTGATTTTCAGGAAAGTTGGTCTGCCACGAGGTGTACGAGCCACAAGGGAGAAGGCAAAGGGTTGTAGAGACGACTCAATCTCCTCATTATTGAAAAATACCGCTGGTTCACCACTATCCATCACCTCATGCTCGTGGACAGTACCCTTGACCGCCGGCGATTTCATAGACGAAGAGAGGACCTCAGCAAAAGATCGACTTAGTCTTGGGGATTTATCTTGTTGAAGAGTGAGCGAGGGATAAGTGAGCTGAAGGGGTGCAGAGGGGGGCGCTGGCAGCCCCCCCGGGGAAGCCATGGACGGACGCCGAGAACAAAACACTAGTGATGGGAACACTCAGAGCCACCACCGTCAAATCTTTATGACTTATAGTATGAAAAGGGTCATAGACGTACCTCTTGATCATGAATACTTGAAATACGTTATGGACATCAAACAATTGTGAAGGTAATACTAGTCAATGAGCGCCCTCGCCCACCCTTTCAAGAATTTCGAAGGGGCCGACAAATCTTGGAGTGAGCTTGCCTTTAATGCCGAACCTTCAAATACCTCGACCTAGAGAAACCTTAAGAAACACATGGTCTCCTACTTGAAACTCCAGATCACGTCTTCGATTATCAGCATATGATTTCTGTCTATCTTGTGCCACATGGAGTCTTTCTTGAATGAGTTTCACCTTTTCGGTAGTATCTCGAATGATTTCTGGACCTAAAAGTTGTCTTTCTCCAACTTCATTGGCGCCATTTGAATGCTAGCTTGGTAGCTATTGTTGTAGGCAAATTTCACTAGAGGTAGATGATCGTGCCAACTCACACCGAAATTGATAACACATGCCCTGAGCATATCTTCCACTACCTTATTTGTCCTTTCAGTTTGACCATCCGTTTGTGGATGGAAAGCAGAGCTGAAGTTGAGTCGGGTCCCTAATGAATGTTGTAGGCCCTTCCAGAATTGAGATGTGAATCGAGGGTCTCGATCAGAGATAATGGTTATAGGGACACCGTGTAGCTTGACGATATCCTTCATGTATAAGGCAGCCAAGATATCTATAGACCGTCGGCTTTTAATAGGTAGAAAATGAGCCGATTTTGTCAAACGGTCAATGATCACCCATATACCATCATGTCCACCTCTTGTCTTTGGTAGACCCATGATGAAATCCATCCCTATGCTTTCCCACTTCTATTAGGGAATATCTAAGGGGTGTAGTTTACTAGCGAACTTTTGATGTTCTACTTTAACTTGCTGACAAGTGAGGCAGCGAGACACAAAATCTGCTCTCTCTCTTTTCATGTTGGGCCACCAAAAATTCCTTTTCAGGTCTTGGTTCATTTTGGTAGCGCCAGGGTGAATGGTGTATTTTACCTTATGAGCTTCCTCCATAATCAGCTTTTTAGTGTCGGCATGATCCGGCACATAGATTCGATCTTTGAATAATATCCTTCTATTCTTTGAGATAGAGAATTCTGGCTTTTGATTAATAATAGCCTTGATTTCCATTAGTGTGGGGTCATTTTCTTGTAATTTGACTAGATCTTCAATCAGTGTAGGTTGTGACCGGATATTAGCAACAATATCTTTTTCTTCTTCTGCATCCACATCTAGATTCAAATGAGTAAAATCTTCGATAAGACAAGTTATACCTTTCTGGAGGCTTGCTAGAGTTGCCATTGGCCTTCTGCTATAAGCATCTGCTACGGCATTTGCTTTGCCTGGATGGTACTGAATAGAGAAGTCGAAGTCCTTAAGGTATTCCTGCCATCTCCTTTGTCTCATGTTTAGTTCCTTCTGGGTGAAAAGATATTTCAGACTTTTGTGGTCCGAAAATATAGTGAATTTCTCCCCATAAAGGTAATGTCGTCAAATTTTTAAGGTGAAAATAACAATAGCCAATTCCAGATCATGGACGGGATAGTTTTCTCCATGACGCTTCAATTGCCTCGAAGCATAACAAATCACCTTGTCATGTTGCATAAGGACGCACCCGAGGCCAATGCCAGATGCATCCGTATAGACTTCAAATCCACCACCTTCAATTGGTAGTGCCAAGACAGGAGCAGTAGTGAGATGTTCTTTAAGAGTTAAGAAACTCTCCTCGCAGTCTTTTGACCATATGAAGGGATTTTCCTTTCTTGTGAGCCTAGTTAACGGAACGGTGATTTTAGAGAAATCCTTGATGAATCGCCTATAATATCCAGCCAAACCGATAAAGCTTCTAACTTCAGATACGGTCGTTGGTCGGCTCCAATTCTTGACAGTTTCTACTTTTGAAGGATCAACAGTGATACCTTCTTTTGAAATAATATGGCCAAGAAAAGAGACCTCCTTTAGCCAGAACTCGCACATGCTGAGGTTTGCGTAGAGTTGATGCTCTCTTAGAGTTTGTAAAACTATTCTTAAATGTTCTTCATGTTCTTCCTTTGTTTTGGAATAGATGAGAATATCATCAATAAATACGACCACAAATCGGTTGAGATATGGCCTAAAAATATTGTTCATGAGTTGCATAAATGCTGCAGGGGCGTTGGTTAACCCGAACGGCATTACCACGAACTCATAATGCCCATATCTACTTTGGACAGCAGACTTGTAGATGTCTTCATCTTTGATCTTTAACTCATGGTAACCCGGCTTGAGGTCGATCTTGGAAAAATATTCTACCCCAGAAATCTGATCAAATAGTTCATCGATACGCGGCAACGGATATTTGTTCTTGATGGTGAGTTGATTAAGTCGCCAGTAGTCGATATATAGCCTGAGAGATGCATCCTTCTTCTTAACAAATAAAACCGGCGCACCCCAAGGGGATGTGCTGGGTCGAATGAAACCCTTATCTAGTAATTCCTAAAGTTGCCTCTTCAGTTCCTTGAGTTCTGTGGGGGACATCCTGTAGGGAGCTATTGAAACAGGTGCAGCTCCTGGAATGAGTTCAATGGAAAAGTTTACTTCTCTTTCGGGCGGTAAACCAGGTAGGTCCGATGGAAAGACATCGGGGAACTCTTTGACAATAACGATTTCTTCTATGTGAATTTCCTTGCACTCTGTGACAACCACGGAAGCGAGAAAAGCTTCACATCCTTGGGAAATTAATTTGCAAGCGTGCAAAGAAGAAATAATGGTAGGGAGCTTCTTATACTTGATGCCAAGGAAAGAGAAATGCGGGAGACCGGGTTTTCGAAAAGAAATTCTCCTATTACGATGATTTATGTAAGCATCATGGTCAACAAGCTAGTCTACTCCTAGAATGGCATCGTAACCTTCCATATCAAGACATACAAGGTTTGCCGGAAGATCATGACCTTCTACAATTACCTCACTATCGGGGTAGTGGGTCGTGAGTTTTGTGCCGGGACCTAAAGGTGTTGTGATTGCTAAGTCTGATGGTAGAGAAACAGGTGAAATTGGTAAAATTCTTGTAAAGGCAGTAGATATAAAAGAATGAGAGGCACCAGTATCAAATAGTACAAATGCAGGATGCGAATAAATTTGAATAGTACCTACCATCAGCTCATCATCCTTGGGTGCTTCATCATCGTCTATAACCGCGTTAAGTCGTGCTCGCCGCTTGTGTCCAGCGTTAGAGGGTTGTTCCTTCATAAGAGGGCAATCAAGCATACGATGCTCTAGACTTCCACAACGCAAACAAGCGCCAAGACGCTTCCAACATTCCTCGGTCGAGTGGCCGAATTTCTCACAGAATGAGCAAGCCGCTGCGACTTGCGTTTCTTCCTCCTTTACCTTCTTATTTTTGTGATTATTCCTTCCATTCCCATTGCGGGACCTCTTCTTATTATCCCGGGAGTTGTAAGTGATGCTAAAATTTTCTTCTTTTCATCCTCACTTCTCGAAATTGCGGCTAGACTCCTCGCTCTTGCCTTTGTACTTCTTGACCGTCTCCAAGGTCCTTTCGCATAAATGAGCTCGTTGGACCATCTCCGTATAAGTGTGGGTATTCTGGGATCTAAGTTGTTGAATGAAGCCAGGCCTTAAATCGTCCATAAAATGATTTGCCTTTAAGAGATCCGTGCCCACCAGGTGTGGGGCATAAGGAGCTAGATGAGAGAATTGAAGTTCAAACTCTGCCACGGACATCATGCCTTGGCGAAGTGCGGTGAACTCCGCAGCCTTTCTCTCCTTAACATGCTCGGAGAAATTCTTTGCTCGGAAGAGTGTGAGAAATCCCTCCCAAGTATGTGGTGCATATGGAGGCAGTGCAGAAATATCTTTCCACCAGGTACGCGCCTCCTTGTTCAATTGGAAGGTGGCGAGACATACCTTTTCTTGATCAGTGCATTGCATAACGTCGAATATTCTGTTGATTTCGTCAATCCAATTTTCTGTCTCATCGGGGTTGGAGGATCCAGAGAATCTTGAAGGGTTCATGCTCCGAAAGTTCCCATGCAGATTACCTGCGCTAGCCCGAGCGCCAGCTTGGGCCACAGTCTGTAGGGCCTGGGTAAGAGCCGCAACTGTTTGCTGCATCGCTTCCCAATTAGCATGATTTGCGACACGTTCAGCGGCCATTGTAAGAGTAAAGTGCCTGAAGAAATAAACAGGCAATTAATTCTTATGGAATTGGAAGGGGATTATCCTAGAGATAATTTTTAATTAACTATCTCATCCCGGGTTCTACCCAATCTCTCATGGTTCGAAAAAAAATTTCCTAGTTTATAGGTGTGGGTCCTTAAACCTTGGACTTAGCCTATGACATGACATTTTCTTAGGAATAAGTATGTCCTTAGACCTAGGCTCTGATACCAATTTTATTGTCACGTCCCGAGACATAAGTACAGCGGAAGATATTCAAGAACGTAAATAGCCGGCTAGTACGCCTCAAGCGAGTAATATAATCAGAGCGCTAACACATTCACACAAAAAGGGAATACACAAGATAATATACTCAAACTTCGCTTTATTGAATAATATTCAAGTACATTGACAATTGACTCTTTTACTAGACTCAAATAAAGAGAAAATTATATAGACTCGACTTGACTCATAACTCTACTAGGTCTTCTCTCGATCTTTAATCACTCTCGGACTCGTCACTTGAGTAGTCCGAATCCCCGCTAGAATTTTCTGAAAAGATTGAAAAAGTAGGGAATGAGCACACTTGTCTAATAGGTATCTTCGTATCAACATGAAGGCAATGTTTAAGTAATTAGCATTTTTGCTCTAAGAAAAAGCAGAATAAATGCATACGATGAACATGCGAACAAAACCAAAGTAACAATGCTATTAACAAGACATGACTATGAAGATATTAAAAATATAGAGATTGAGAGGATAATCATTCCAGAATGTATAGTGGCATTTCATGTAACAAGAATGTACTAGCATGTATCGAGAATGTACTATTCATAACCATGAATGTTATGCACTAGAAAGTCATGTAATCAAGAATGTATATTTCATGTATAGCCTCGTGGTTTTTACTCGTCTATAAAAAAAATACTCCCGGCGCAATGCGACGCCAGTATCATCGTACCCCATGATTTTAAGCACGTTTCCGACAATCAGCTGAGGGGGGCTAGCTTGGAGCCCTTGGACACAATTAGTGCATGAACCGCATCTTCAAGTTATAAATCAAGCTACTTCTACGAGAAATATCAATAATGTAGGTCAATAATGCATCAATTCAAATAATAAGCTTAGAATAACAATGTCAAGGTAAGAATGCTTCAATTAAGAACATAAGAGTTCAAAGAGGATTTAAAACAAGGTCATGCCATGAAAAGAATTTGGTAGCATAATGGCATATTCTTCAACTTTCATAATTCATTAGATAGCTTATTGAATATGGTGTTATGTTCTAGATAATCAATAGACCAGCTAGGATCATAGGAAAATTAACCCTTAGGTCAAACCATGGGTTAAGGACTTTTGAGATAGAAACGGTCATGCCAGGGCCGTTTCTTGAAATAGCGGTCGTTTACTAGACCGTCTCTATACAGTAGCGGTCAGTACTGAACCGTTCAGTGACATAGTCGACGCATGAAGAAAGAAAGTGTCGACACAGTGAAGTATCTGGAACCTTGCAATCATGACAGGGCCGCTAGGCGTCTTTGGTCTCTAGAACCTTGCGGTCATGGCAAGGCCGCTAGGCGTCTTTGGCGGTCAAGTAAATGGCCGCTAATAGACTCTGATGGTCTAATGGATGACCGCTAAGATACAGAACATGGAAAATGCCGGTAAAGTGCTTTCTAGACAATTGGGCTTTGACGGTACAACCAGCTCAGGCGTCCTAGTGGGAATCCCAGGCTCGCGGAGACTTATGGAGGCCTTGAAACAAGATCACCTAGTCTGGTGGAAGGAATATCCAATGAAGAGGATCACAAGTCCAAGATTGTGTGCTTATAAGTGTAAAGTGTATCTAATGGCCACGCACCGAGGTACGCACCATGTACTTAAGAAAAGACTATAGATGAGAAAAGATCGTGATAAAACAATGATCAAATCAAACTTAAACAAGTCGATGAAGTATGTCATATATGATCATTAGTACAAGAATATAAGTGTTGGCATGAAATAACATAAGTGACATGACACCTAACATGTTTAGTGCACTATATAACCAAGCTCATAAATGTATAGTCACAACCAGGAATAAGGCCTAATTATCTAGGCTTAACATACGTTTAATAGGGTCAACCTGTAATCTATTTGGAGTTAACAAATTGCAGAGAACAGACAGATCCTAGCGGTCAGGGGAGGACTGCATACAGATGTTTAGCGGTCTATCGCATGGCCGCTAAAGGACTTTGGCGGTCTTAGGCAGACCGTTTATTTCCTGTAGCAGATAGTAGTAAAACCGAGGTATAGGGCTAATTTCTAGGAGAATTTATGCTTGAAACTTATGAGGACTAGAAGGGTAAAGCGTGATAACATATTTTTATCGACTAGGATGCATGACTGGTCATGAATTAAGCAAGAATTATCATCTTTGGTTAAGGGATATAAGGATAACATGCTGTAAGGATCATGCATGCGCAGTCATAGAAAAATATGAAATACTACCAGTAGAAAACATGAAACGGAATGAAACCTTAGGACTTTTATTCCTAACATGTTGATTTAGCCTTTTCATGAGATAACCTACCTTTGATTTAATCCCTAGACTTTGGATTTCTGATTGGAAGCAGACCGTAGTTCCTGCACGTCCTGTGCCAAACCAGCAACTTCCCGTCCCTCGTTCTCCTCAACCACTTAACCTAAAATCGTGAAAATTGGAGGGTATGTAGAATATACGAAGGGGAACGAAAAGTTCTAAAGCCACTACGTGAACTATCCTCGTTTAGGGCTTATAATCCCCTGACCTTCACTGGACCGGTGTACTGGTTCCTACACAACCTGTAGCGAACCAGCGACTTGTAGACGCCCTAATTCTTCAAAGGTTGGATCTTCTAGCATGAAAATTGGAGGAAAGTTAGATAAAACTAAGGAGAACAAATTCTTCTAAAGGACCAACCTGAGTAGACGTCTCTTTACCTCTGAATTACGCGAACCAACATTAGGGTTCACATGGGTCCAAGTTAGGGTCTATTTATAGGGTTTTGAGTTAGGGCTGAGGATTTGATCGAGTTTAGAGTCCTACTTAAGGGTAGGATCGATCCTCAAGAGTCCTAGACATGTTTACATGTCTACACACTTCGATCCATGAAGATTTGGATGCCAAAGATCCGAGCTTTTCATGTTTCTTCCATTTACGAAATTAGAGGGGTTTAGCGGTCATAGGGGGACCGCTAGCATTGCTTGGCGATCTCGCGATAGACCGCCAATTAGCCTTTATTCTGAAATTTTTGGATTTTCTTATTATTTTCTATCTATCCCCTAATTGATGTATATATCCTATTTTTAAATTCGTAATTTACTCAATTTATGTTTCTATTAATAGACTTGGGTCTAAAGGTCTTAGAATTGGGTCTTTGGGCCTATCTGAGTTGGGCTTAACCCTTTGATGAATATAGGGCCTTTAAATGCATTAAAATAAATCCCTAATTCCTCCTTAATAGCCCATTAAACCTTTTTAAATGCTTAATAATTATATTTAATCTTAAAAAATGCTTAGAAAATTCTTGGACATTACACCTGCCATCTTCTTTGCCTCATATTTAACTCCTTTTGGGTGAATAAATACTTCAGACTTTTGTGGTCCGAAAATATGATGCACTTCTCCCCATAAAGGTAGTGCCTCCATATCTTTAAGGTGAAAATGACAGCAGCCAATTCTAGATCCTGCACTGGATAATTTTCCTCATGACGCTTCAATTATCTCGAAGCATAACAAATCACCTTACCGTGTTGCATGAGGACACAACCAAGGCCAATGCCTGATTCATCCGTATAGACTTCGAATCCACCACCTTCGACAGGTAGTGCCAATATAGGGGCAGTTGTAAGATGTTCCTTGAGAGTCAAGAAACTTCCTTCGCAATCCTTCGACCATATAAAAGGATTTTCCTTCCTTGTAAGCCGGGTTAAAGGGAATAGCCAGCTAGACCGAGGAAACTTCTAACTTCGGATACCGTCGTCGGTCGGCTCCAATTCTTGACAGCTTCAACTTTAGAAGGATCCACGGCCATACCTTCTTTTGAAATAATGTGGCCAAGAAAAAAGACCTCCTTTAGCCAGAATTCGCACTTGTTGAGTTTTGCATAGAGTTGATGTTCTCTTAATGTTTGAAAAGCTATCCTTAAGTGTTCTTCATGTTCCTCCTTGGTCTTGGAATATATTAAGATATCATCGATGAATACGACCACAAACCGGTCGAGATAAGGCCTAAAGACATTGTTCATAAGTTGCATAAATGCTGCAGGGGCATTGGTTAACCCGAACGGCATTACCACGAACTCATAATGTCCATATCTGCTACGGAATGCGGTCTTGTAAATATCTTCATCTTTGATTCTTAGTTGATGGTAACCAGACCTGAGGTCTATCTTGAAGAAATATTCCGCTCCATAAATTTGATCAAATAGCTCATTGATATGCGGTAGTGAGTATTTGTTCTTGATTGTGAGTTGATTTAGTTGCCGGTAGTCGATGCAAAGCCTAAGAGAGTCGTCCTTCTACCTGACGAATAAGATCGGTGCACCCCAAGGGGATGTGCTGGGTCGAATGTAGCCCTTCTCTAATAACTCCTGAAGTTGTTTCTTCAATTCTTTGAGTTCTATGGGGGACATTATGTAGGAAGTTATTGAAACAGGTGCTGCTCCTGGAACGAGTTCAATAGGGAAGTTTACTTTCTTTTTGGGCGGTAAACTGAGTAATTCGGATGGAAAGACATTGGGAAACTCTTTTACAATGGGAATTTTCTCAAGGATGATTTCCTTGGACTCGATAATGATCACGGAAGCAAGAAAAGCTTCACAACCTTGCGAGATTAGTTTGCAGGCGTGAAGAGAAGAAATAAGGACATGATGCTTCCTATATTTGATGCCAAGGAAAGAAAACCTTGGAAGATCTGATTTGTGGAAAGAAATTCTCCTATTGCGAAAATTGATATCGAAGTAATGGTCACATAACCAATCTACACCTAGAATGGCATCGTAGCCTTCCATATCAAGACATACGTGGTTTGTGGGGAGATTACGGCCTTCTATGGTTACCTCACTATCTGGGTAGTGGGTTGTAAGTTTAGTACCATGACCTAAGGGTGTTGTAATTGCTAGGTCCGAAGGTAGAGGAATAGGTGAAACTGATAAATTTTTTGCAGAAGTAGTATATATAAAGGGATGAGAAGCACCAGTATCAAATAACACAAAGGCATGATGTGAGTAAATTTGAACGGTACCTTCCATTAACCTATCATCCTTGGATGCTTCCTCGTCCAACACGGCATTTAAGCGAGCTTGCCGTCTACGCCCGCCATTAGACGATTGCTCTTTCATGAGGGGGCAATCCAGCATGCGGTGCTTTCGGCTTCCACAACGTAAACAAGTGCCAAGACGCTTCCAACATTCTCAGCTAAATGACCAAACTTATCACAGAATGTGCAAGCCGTCGTGATTTTTTTCTCTTCCTCTTTAACCTTCTTGTTCTCGCCATTGTTGTCATTCCCGTTGCCATTACGGGACCTCTTCTTATTGTCACGGGATTTGTAAGACCCCGTGATGCTAAACCTTTCTTCTTTTCATCCTTTCTTACTATACTTGCAGCTAGACTCCTCGCCCTTACTTTTGAATTTTTTGACCTTCTCCAAGGTCCTCTCACATAAATGAGCCCCGTGGACCATCTCCGTATATGTATGGATATTTTGAGGTCCAAGTTGATTTATGAAGATGGGCCTCAATCCGTCTATGAATCGGTTAGCCTTTAATAGGTTTGTGCTAACCAGGTGAGGAGCATATGGTGCCAGCCTTGAGAATTGTAATTCATACTCGGCTACGTTCATCATACCTTGCCGAAGGGATGCAAATTCTGCAGCCTTTCTTTCCCGGACATGCTCCGAGAAATATTTCTCTCAGAAGAGTTTAAGAAACTCCTCTCAAGTGAGTTGCGCGTTTTGTAGATGAGCCGAGGTGACCTTCCACCATGTGCGCACATCTTTATTAAGTTCAAATGCGGCGAGTAAGACCTTCTCTTGGTCTGTGCATTGCATAACATTGAAGATCCGGTCCATTTAATCAATCCAGTTTTCTACCTCGTCAGGGTTTGACGACCCCGAGAATCGTAGAGGGTTCATGCTCCGAAAATTACGATGTAGATCACCAGCGCCTGCCCGCGCGCCAGCCTGAGCCACAGTCTGAAGGGCCTGGGTAAGACCCGCAATAATCTATTGCATAGCTTCCCAGTTAGCACAGTTTGCGGCCATCGTGAGAATAAGGTGCCTGAGAAAATAAACAATTTGTTATTTCCTATGAAATCTATGGAGATTAACCTAGAGATTAATTTCTAGAAAACTAGCTCATCCCGGGCTCTACCCAATCTCACATGGGTTTGGAAATTTCTTTCCTAGTTCATAGGTATGGGTCCTTAAACCTTGGACTTAACCTATGACATGATATTTTCCAAGGACTTACTTATGTCTAAGCTATGATACCAACTTAACTGTCACGTCCCGAGATATGCAGCGAAATTAAGTCGGGAACGTGAATAGTCAAACGAGCAATATAATCAAAGCGTCAAACATCCACACATAAAAGAGGAATGCACCATATTTAATCAAAACTCCAATCCTTATTAAATCATAATCAAAAGTACATTGACATTTGACTCTCTTGACATAATGATGAACTAGACTCAATTAAAGAAAGATTACATCATTATGACTCTAAATAAGACACTACTAGGCTTCACTCGGATCTTCATTCACTCTCGGACTCGCCACTTGAATAGTCTGAATCCGACCCGCTAGACTTTCATGAAAAGATTGGAAAGTAGGAATGAGCACACTTGCCCAGTAGGTATCTTCGTATCAACATGAAAGTATAATTTAAGTAATTAACGTTTTAGCTCTACGAAAGGAAATAATGTAAAATGCGATAAAACACGTGATATAATCGATATTAATCACAAAGATATGGATATATGAGAAATATGGGATCATGATCAAGCAAGATTGCAATGTGACCTTTAATGAACGAGAATGTACTAGCATGTAATAAGAATGTGCTTTTCATAACCATAAAGGCTATGTTCCAGAAAGTCATGTAACAAGAATGTACTAGCAAACATGTAAATTTTATAAGATAACCTCGTGGCTTTCACCCGTCTATAAAAAAAGTACTCCCTGCGTAATGCGACGCCAGTGTTCATTATATCTCATGGTTTACAGTATGTTTCCGGCCATCTGCCGAGGGGGCTAGTGTCGAGCCCTTGGACACTATCCGTTCCCGCTCTTGTATCTTCAAATTATAAATCAAGCTACTTCTACGAGAAATAATATAGACCAATAATAACAATTCCAACAATAGTTTCATGATAGCAAAATCAAGGTAAGAACGTACCAAAGTGAATACATATGAGTTTAAGAATTATTTTGACATTATGCCACGGAGGAATTCCAGCAGCATAACGGTACATTAATAAAGCTCCATCTTTCATCAATGTCTTGATGAATAAGGTATTAGGTTCTATATATTCAAAAGACCATCTAGGAACATAGTAGAGTTAACCATTTTGGTCAAACCATGGGTTAGACACAATCTGGGAAAACACGGTCAAGTGAGGACCGTTTTTCTGAAGTAGCGGTCGATCCAAGATCGCCTTCAGGATGAGTCGACGCACGAAGGAAAGAGTCGACGCAATGAGTGCTGAAACCAGAATGCGGTCACGCCAGAACTGCCTTTGTGAAGAAGCGGTCGCCTGAAGGCCGCGTTCAGGTGTGTTCACAAAAAACGCGAGTTTTATGAAGTGCTTTCTAAACCATTGGGCTTTTAGGGTACAACCATCCTGGCGTCCTAATGGGAATCCCAGGCTCGTGGAGACTTACAGAGGCCTTGAAACATGATCACCTAGTCTGGCAGAAGGAATATCCGATGGAGAGGATCTCAAGTCCAAGAGATGTGCCTGTCATGTGCGTGTGAAACTAATAGCATCGTACCGGGATACGTGCTATATACTTAAGAAAGACATGGGGACGAGAATGAAACGTGTAAAACAGCGATTAAAACACCAAAATAGCAAGTTCCACAAACCATGGAAAAATATCTTTAATATAAGACTATATGATTTTGGCATGAAATTAGCATAAGATTAAACCAGGTTCTAAAACATCATATGGCATGAAATTGGAACCATCATATCTATAATATAATTAGTAACATAACCATAAGGAGAATTAGGAAAAATTGGAGCATAAGGCAGTAGCTACATGCTAAGAAAAAGGGTTAATCACGTCACTGTTTCTCATAAACAGAAAAAAAGAAGCGGTCTAGAGGTGATCGCGGTTTGGATAAAGCGGTCAGTATGGAATCGCGTTATGATGGATGCGGTCTCTGATGAACCGCCTTCTATTTACAACAGACAGAAGGTGAAAAAGTGCAGGTAAGGCCTATTCTAGGGTAATAAACGTATGGAAATCACAGAGAACTAAGAGATTAAGCATGCTAGAACAAAATACTTGCATGGGAGTGCATGGATTTGGACAACTTTATCATCCTTTTCCATTAGATGCAGGGATATGCATGTTATGAAAACCTAACTGCTCATGCATAGGAAAACATCAAATTCTCTAAGTATAGT